>SSNS01000029.1:87672-591813 GCA_006937985.1 Aphyosemion australe | reverse complement strand
AGGGGAGTGAAGCCGGGGAGCTTGTGAATGAGAAAGCATCCGGGTCCCTGCAGACTCAGCATTTTGAAGACACCGTGTGCCAGCTGGCGCAGCTTTGTCTGGTGCATGTGAATGAGAGAAACTCCGAGAAGCATCTTGTTTTCCTCTCACTCCTCCTGCAGTCTTTCCACACACCCAGGGTTTTCAGTGTAAGTCAGGAAAATCATATTTTTGGTGCTTTGACTTAATTTGTTGTGCTTTTTATTTTTAAGTTAGGAGAAAATTGCCGTATCTTGGTGTTGAATGTCACCAATTTGTTGTGTTCATTTTGTTTTTTCTTTTCTGATTCTTCTTCTCAGGCTTTAATTGAATTTGATGAAAGAATCTCAGAAGACGATGGTCGGCCGGATCAGAATCCGGCGACGCGGTTCCTGCTGAAGCGAGTGCTCGTGTGGCTGGCTGAGGGGGGGCGCAGCAACACCGAGAACCTGGTGGAGATGATCTTCAGCTCGCTTCACTGCTGCAGCCGGCAGGAAACCACGCGCATCCTCAACCACGTCACCACGGTAACCTCATCTTTCATTTTGCGGAGGATCCAGGTAAAGTTCTGGAGCCTGGGGTTTAATCGCTTCTCTTCTTCTCAGATGGGTTTGCAGTCAGGAATTATCCTGCAGATCATTCAACGGGTAAAAGTCCTTCCCTTTTAGTCACTTTCTCATTAATGCGTGTTCTCTACTAATCCACTGTCCTGCTCTGCAGGCATCTAAAGATCCTCAGACTTGTACGAGCTGCAGTGATTGGCTGAAAGGCTCGGTTCTTGGTGAACATCTCTTGGGGTTGACAGAGGAGCTCTGCAAAATGGAGAGCAGCTCTCGTTCTCCCGCGTGCAGCCACAGTTGGATGCTTATCAGCCTCGTCCTCTCTCAGAACCACAACAACGGTGAACACAGACTCAAGAATTGTTTTTATTCAAAGCTCCTTTGCTCCTGACTCTAATGGCGCCGCTCGTTTATGTACTCAGAGTCTCTAATAGGGCCGGTATACATGGAGAAGATCTTAGAGAAGCTCCACACAACTCTCTCTGAGACCAAGAGTCTGTCCAACGCGGGCAACATGGAGCCCCTCATCTCCTTCATCTGCGACGTGGCCTCGTCGTTCTTCTCATCCGTGCAAGACTGTTTCCTTCTGCTCTCAGCTGAGGAGCTCCTGCTCACCGTCTTCCAGCTCATCGCTCAAGATCAAAGACACACTCACCTGTCCGGTGGGTCCTCACTCACTCTCTGCACGTGTATAGCGAGGAAAAGAGATAAAAACTAACTTGTGTTGCTTTTATTTTGAAAGAACCGCTGTTGGGGAAGCTGAAGAAGGTGTGTGTTGCTGGGGTCCAGTCTCTGGTGCAACACGGTGAATGTGAGGTGAGAGAAGGTGGCTTCCTGCACAGCGCAGCTGTTTGGGTGGGGAAGCAGCTACTAACGGTCTCGCTGGATATTAAAAGGTAGCGTCTCTTTATGAGTCAGAATTAGTGCCAACGTGTTTAGAAATCATCTTAATGTCAATATTCGTTTTAGTTTGCAGGTTCTAGTCTCGGCTGTGCAAAACGTAGTGGAGACGATCGTCTCTGCAGGAGACGAAGCCTCCCCCGTCCTCAGCCACTTCTTCACTCTGCTGACACCTAGCCAGGCGGATTGGACCAGAATCAGACAAGTCCTGCCTCCTCAGGTCAGGAACAACCTTACTCTGGGTTTGCACACAAGGTATTTAATTCACTCATTTATCTCTGTTCTTTTTCTGCTTTCTTCAGTGGGTGAAAACTCCTCTACTGTCCAACCGTCACAGAGGAGTTTATGAAAAACCCTCCAGGGAGACGTGGAGATTTAGAGAGTCAAACAGGCTGCCTGCCCACCTGTGTGTCTGTGCTCTGTTGGGAAAGGTGGCCCAGACTGCTGCAGCCTTGCACTGTGACCAAGGAGAGACGGAGTGTCCTTCACCTCTACCGAACCTTACAAGCACAGGTACGACGTACGCGTGGAGGCAGTGGAAGAGTCTCAGTGCTGTTAGCCAATCAGAGGAACTTTTGCATATCGTGAACATTAATGAGACTCAATCCTGTTGTTCTCCACCCTCACTCTTCCAATGAACTTTTTCTTCCTTAAAGTAGCACAGAGAAGTTTCCTGCTCATCTGCCCTACTGGTTGAAAATGGAATTACATCTACCGTAAACAACCCTGCTGTAGCTAGCGCTAACAACGAGCTAACACTGACATAAACCACGAAGTAAAAAGATCCACACTGTTGGACAAAAAATATCATTACCTACAAGTCCAGTAGCAACAAAGCCAGGTCACCATCAGTCTTTAGCTTCCTCAAACTAGCGTAGGCCGCGCCGATGTTCACTCTGGTATTAGCTCTGTGCTTCACCTCCAAAGACATTACTCTGTTACTTTTACTTCCAGGCTCCGCCATGATGCCAACTAGTGTTGTCAAAAGAACCGGTACTTCGGTACCGACCTGGTACTACAAAAGTGTAAACGTCACGGTACCAAGATTTCGTAGGTACCGGTAGTACAGAGGACCCGTCTAAACCCGGTCCTTGATGCGCATGATTCGCGCATTCACTGGGCGCGTGCAGTCGCTTCTAAAGCAACGCCGCAGAACGCAGAGTGACAGCGAGCGGTGGACCGACAGGAGAGACGCTTCGCTCCAGCAGCACCTCCCGTTCTCATGCTTTCTTGCATTTTTAATTCCAAAACTTGACAGGATGTCCCACAGACCCCTGAATCCCTCTGTCAGCGCTTGTCATCAGGAACGTCCTGACACGACGCTTACCTCCGCTGATCAGTGACGTAGGAGGCGGATTTAATGCACCATGACCGTTCAGACTAGTCGCTTTCACAAATTCGCATATGTGTCAGAATCAGTACTACATAGAGTGTGGTGTGAATACACCATCGTCTTTATTAACTATTTAAATCTCCTATACGTTTAATTAGGGTAACAAACAAACGGGATGACATAAAGGCGTTGACTGCTCACAGACCGGAGTTTTTCTTTTTTTAATGATTGTAATGTGTTTCCAAAAGATGAACAACCATGTATGGCTCAGTCTAGATGTTGTTGTCTGGATAACTAGCAGGTTTACAAAAAATATATGAACAAAAACACATTTTGATTAAATAAAAGTGCATTAAAAACATGTTATGATAGTAGTACAATAGTAATTCAGTTCATTTTTCTACAGCACTGATTCACAAAAGATGTCATCTCAAGGCACTTTACAGGAAAATGAATGTTTTTATTGGTAAATTTAGTCTAAATTAAATTTTTGATTTGGTACCGAAATTGGTACCGAGAACCGTGGATTTTCACTGGTACCGAATACTGAAATTTTGGTACCGTGACAACACTAATGCCAACAGAAAAAGCAAACGTCTTCTTTTTCTTCTTCTTGTGCTTCTTATTGTCGATCGGTGAACTGAAAATGCTAACTGCTAGCATTACAGCTAACAGCTGTAAAGCATGTACATATAACAGAACCCTCTAGAACACCTACGTGCTCCACAAAACTATCTAGTGTGGTTTCTGGGCAGCAGAGTGGTGTCAAATATGAAACTGGTCAAGTTTCTAACTTAACTCACACATCAATGTTAAAGCTCTAGCTTAAAGTTTAAAAAACTACCTATTGTTAGTATTGTTAGGCTTTTTTTTTTTAACTGAGAACGACTCCTCAGGACATTTAACAAGCGACAGACATTTAAAATCATTTTTTGTTAGAGTTTTCTTTTTCTCCTAATAATTTAAGACGCTGTTGCATTTATTTATTTATCTTTACAGTTTCAGAGCTGCTGTATGCGCTGCAGTGGTGTAAGGAGCTGAAGTTGAGCCCTGCAGTTGTTTCCTCCTATCACAGCCTGCTGGCTGAATGGGGGCTGTCGGAGGGACTTCACACCAAAGTTCCTTTGCAATCTCTCCTAGAGACCCTTTACTCAAGGTAGGACTCACCCACTCACCCGTTCATCTCTGAACAAAAACATAGTTTCACTGGACAGAGCTGGTGCAGGAGATCGGCTCTTGGTATCATTCTCCAAAAGCCTTTGAAATAGTACTTAACCCCTTATTGACTGAATTAATTTCTAATAATCTAAAAAAGTGTTTGTGCCTTCAATCAAACGTTAAATTAATACAAAGATTGTTCTTTTTAACCTACAATAATGCTATAAGACACAGACCCCTGGTTTTGACACTTCCTGACTTTTTAGCCAGCTGAATCATTTTCGGGTCACAGTACCGTTAGCTTTCTCCATGAATCACACACACACGTATGATTTGAAATGGCTTGAGTCGTCCATTAAAAGTTAAAGGAAAGCATAAGTTTCTGAGTACACAGTTTATGATTTGACCTCCTTTTGTTTCACATGGTCATTTTTTACTTTCCACAGACTCATTTTCTGGCGTTTTCTTCCCTTTAGGTCCGTGATGGACGGCGGTCTGTGGTCTCTGACTCTAGATAACTACATCAGCACCAACGACTTGGCAGCCACTCATTGTGCAGCTTTGAGGAGACTTTATGGTAGTTCAGACAGGTCAGTCACTTATTAGAAAAACCCTCTATACTAGAGTTACTGCAGATTAAAACTAACCCTCTAATGTGTTTGACCAGTCTGTTCCCAGTGTCTCAGAGCAAACTGAGCACTCTTCAGGTGCTCTGCCCAGCGATGACGGAAAAAGACAGAGAGACGCTCGTCACTTTGGCTACAGCCGGATTGATCAACTGGCAGGAGGATGGCAGTAAGACGCGCCCCAGCGAGCACATTTCTGTTTCATGGACACATTTAGGAAGAATCCTGTGTGATTCTGGGCCGCGTGTTGCAGATGTGTACGGGTGTCTGGCGGTGCTGCAGTGCTGCTTAAATGCAAACACACCAGTGGAGGACGAGGTTGTGCAGGCGATCCTGGCCACAGTGATGGAATGGAGGAACGGCAGGGAGGATTGGTTCCTCTTGAGCTGGTAAAAACACCAATCAGCTGTTCTCTTTCTGAAGGGGGTCTTTATTTGGCAGCAGACCACATTTGGAACAGAAGGAATGGACATTATGATGTGTGGTTTTAGTATTTTTACCAAATCTTTGTTTTCCAGCAACCTGTGTGACGCTACGTCTGAACAGCTGAACCTTAACGTGGAGATGATGCGATTCCTGTCCTGGCTGGTGACTCATAAATCATCAGTTCTTGGAGGAAACCAGTGGGACTTCTTGCTCTGCTCTATGCTGGCCTGGTTGGAGGTGAGACCCAGTGTCGGCTCAAGAGCCATCTTTCTCACTTTGCCCTTTACGTTATTTTTAAAATTATGACTCAATTTAGCTAATCTTTCGATTCATTTCCAAACTCAGGCTGCCAGTGAGAGTGTGAGCAGCCTGTGGAACCCCTGGGTGCAGCTGTTTGTGTGCGAGAACGCCGCCCTGATGGTGAAACTGAACCAGTTCTTCACGTCGTCTCCACCTGACGTGTTGGAGAAGCTGCCGTCAGAACTGGCGGGGGAATGGAGAGATTTCTTCATCGAGGGAATCTACAACCTGCTGCTGCCTCTGCCTGTTAAAATCACTGGTATGTGGGTGGGCTTGGTTTAACTTAAGCCTATTTAAGTTCTGTATCCAGTGGTAAACAATATTTTATTAAGGTTTCTATGTATTTCAACTGTATTTTTAAGCTAAAAAATTGCAAATCAAAATGAAATGATATTCAGAACGCCTGGTAAAGTGTCACATCGTTGGCTAACTAAGAAAAAACACATTCTTTCATGTTTTTCTTCATTTTTTTACATTTCTACACATTTTGCACTCAGACATAATAATCCCTGTTGTTTTAATAAATTCAGAGGTGTTCGGTGAACCCGACGACCTTCTCTTCCCCACGGCTGTGCTCCAGTCCGTTGGTTTGGCTCTGACGTATGTGCCGGTGCAGCAGCTGACCCAAAACTCCTTGCAGCCGCGGTTTGTAGCGGACCAAAAGACGAACCTGCCAGAGTCTCTGCAGACGCTCCTCAACACTCTGTGCCCTCTGCTGCTGTTCAAGGCCAGGCCTCTGCAGATCACCGTTCACCACATGTTGGAAAAGTAAGGTTCTGGTTGGTTATTAGGCTCGTGAATGAGGTGAAAACAAGATGAACACGTGTGGTTGTTGTTGCAGGGTCATGCCTCAGCTGCCTGCGTGTGACGGAGAAGGAGACAGCAGCAAGTCTGAAGATGATGGAGACGAGCCGTGTCTGTAAGTTGGAGGATTCTCACACATGTTGGTTCTGTTAGTTTGCAAGAGTAACGTTTGCATGTTGGACCTCAGCTCTCCTCCAGCTTCGCTCATGGCCGTCCTGACGACATGCGAGGAGCTGTGTGATAACATCCTGACAGGAGTCCAGGTGGGAGAGTTTGCAGTAGTCCAGCCTCTCAGTGTGGAGTACTCCTGCATCCTGGGATACCTGCTGGCCTGGAAGCTGCTCCTCACGTTTTTCAAATCCTCCCCCTCCCATGTGAGCTGCAACTCATCCCATGATCAGATATTTAGGAACATCTGAGTCTTTTTAGTCAGTTTTTACCATAAATGTTCTTTTTTTTATATCTAGCTTCGCGCTCATTACGCTCAGCATCTTAAGAGAAGCTGCTCCCTCAACAAGCTCCTCCTCCATCTCTTCAAACTGATGCCCGAGAACCCGGTTTATCCAGGACAGGGGGCGGAGTCTAAAGAGGCCAAAACTTTCTTTACAGAAAATTTGTCTTTGGCAGTTGATGGTGAGAAAAAAGCACACACTCACCTGCAGATCTTCACCTCTAAAACCAGTATGAGGCTCACCTTTTCTCTTTAATATAGAGAACGAGAGTGTGGAGTGGGAGCTCCCCCACCTGGCGTGCAGCGTGTACTACAGCACCGTGCAGGACCTGCCGGCCATGGTGCGGTTGTGGTGGAACGGCCAGGAGAAGAGAGTGAGCCTGGCTGTGGAGAAGTTCACCAGCAGATACGTCAGCCCGGTTCTGTCAGCCCAGGAGATCTCCTCCGTCCACAACAGCACGCAGATGTTCGACAGCATGACCGTAAGTCAGCAGACACGCTGGGATCCGAACGTCTAGCACTTCAGCTTGTGGTTAAACTCAAAGGAGTTCCTGCTGCGAAACGTTAAGGCGTTAAAATGTCAAACCTAATGGAAGTCGGCAAATCCATCATGCAGATCGAGCTGCCTGCTTTTAAATGTGTTTGACAGGAACACGTTGTGTGATCATTCAACTCTTTTTTTAATGTATTCGTCTAAGTTTATCTCCACGCTGTCGAGTCTTTTTTATCCTTTAAATAAACCTTGATTTGTTTTAGTTGCTGAACTTTTCCTCCTCATTTATAACAAACGGTGTCATAATAATGCTTTGGTGCAACAGCTGCGTCACAGATGCAGGTTAATGATGCAGCAACGGTAGATTCTGTTAAATAAAATAAACTCTTATTGGTGCTGAAAGCATCGAGTTCATTAAGTCTCATTCTGACATTTAGCTGCACTGAGTGAAGATTGTTTATGTAGCAGCTCCACGGATGAAAATCACAAAATGTTTCTTAATAAAATATTAAAAAGAAAAGTGACGGAAGAAACTTCAGTTTGACTGAATAAAACCTCTTTGTTCACATTTAGCTGTATTAGTTTAGACGAGTTCTTAAATGATAAAAAACTGACCTTCAGGTGACTTTGATTGGTCAGAAAACATCTTTCCTCAACTGGAGGCCACTTTTTTGCCTGACTGGTGGAGCCATGCAGTCAGTGGTGGTGATCAGTTTAATTGGATAAAGTTAGTTTCTGACAATTTAAGAAAACAACTCAGACTTAACCCTCGGAGGTCCCTTCAAAAAAAGTAACATTGGGGACCCTTTGCACAAAAAAATGTCCTTGATCAAAAGGTGTAATTAAAATTAAATAATATTTCATAAGTGTGATTTATTTTTACACAGATCCCATCCTCTGCTTCAGCACTCACTAAACATAATAAAATATGTGTGTTTTCTAAATTTAACCCCTTTAATGACAGGTTTTCTAAAAAAAAAAAAACACCAATCAATTGTGTGTCTATTAGGGGTGTGCAAAGCAACCAGTATTTGTGTTTGTCGAGGGGGGGAAAGTATTTGTATTCGAGTAAATCTGTGCTGTCCGTGAGAGGAGCGGTGGAGTGGGGTGGGGGTGCACGCTCACTCATCCGGGCGTCCGCTGCAGTCTCATGAGAAAACGCAGCTTTTTGATATAAAATGTTCTCTTGTTTTCCAAATACAAATTTTTAAATTGCATATAAATTGTAGCGCATTTGCCTGATTGTGTCAAACATCCCCGCTCAGCTTTGTTTCCTCTTACTTCCTGATCCCAGGTGAAGGCGCGCTCGGCAGCACGAGAGGTGATCGCTACCTATTCTGTGGACGACATCTACATCGAGCTGGTGATTCAGCTGCCGCAGAGCTACCCTCTGGGCTCCATCGTGGTGGAGAGCGGGAGGCGTGTGGGCGTCGCCGTGCAGCAGTGGAGGAACTGGATGCTGCAGCTGAGCACCTACCTGACACACCAGGTAGAAACGTGTTCACATCTTTGTTTTTAGAGCAAGCATAAGACATGAAATTTCAATATGAATATAAAATTAAATTTATTTATCTTTTGTTGCAAAACAAAATGAAACAGTGTGAAGATAAAGTGCAAACTATCATTTTTGGTGCAAGAAATATGAAGCATCTACTCTAAAAACCTGAAATAAAAAATGTTTAGATCCCAAATAAACACAAAGAATAAATAAATTAACATGCTGTATAAGTAAGAGGTAAAACAAGAGTAAAAAATTATAAATACATGTCCTAGCAATTTTTCATTAGAATCATGAGCCTAATGACACCTACGAGAGGTAGGCGGGGCTATGTGTGAGTGATACCTCAGCCATATTAGCAACTTTTTCATATTTTTAAATCCTTTTCTTGAGCCAGTATGTGCTAAAATGATCCCCCCCACCACCCTCTGTGGCCAGAATACCACACTTGCAACTTCAGAGTGGCGGGCCGCTTCCTGCTGGACTTAGTAAAGTGGAGCTGACATGCCTGGTGCTGCAGTCTGCTTCCAGCATGTTTTAGATCGTGAACACAGCTGATTTGTTTGATTTAGTGATGAACCGCTCCTGTAGACACTAATGAAGGCTGAGGAGACATTTCAGCAGTTAGATTAAGGTGTTAAAAAGACGAACGCACAGCGAGGAGATAAGTTTCACTTTCGCTAACGAACACTAGGGGGTGCTAAAAACAAGCCAAAACTGCCAAGTGTTCTGTTAACAAGGACTTTTTTTGGGAAAGCACCAAAAAGTATCAGATGAACATGGATTTGATGCCCAGCCCTACCTCTGGGTTGATACTTTTACTTTAGTGCTTGATTCTTTTAATTAGGAAACTAAAGGGCTTGAGTGAAAGGAACTGTTTTATGTTCAGAATGGAAGCATAATGGAAGGCCTGGCTCTGTGGAAGAACAATGTTGACAAGCGTTTCGAGGGAATAGAAGACTGCATGATCTGCTTCTCCGTCATCCACGGCTCCAACTACTCTCTGCCTAAGAAAGCTTGCCGCACCTGCAAGAAGAAGTTCCACTCCGCCTGTTTGGTGAGTCGTCGCCACGTGACCAAAACAAACTTAGCATTCACGTACTGTATTCATAATTATTTACTGTGTTTTCTCCTCTTTCTGCAGTATAAATGGTTCACTTCCAGCAACAAGTCCACCTGCCCGCTCTGCAGAGAAACTTTCTTCTAACAGACGATGTGTTGGCCTTGACTGAAAGAATCTAGACTCCAGTCTGCGCTTTGATCACTGAAATGAAAGAAACATTTTGTTAAAAAAGAGACTGAAGTACAGCAAAATAAAAACTAATTATATTTCTGCATCTTTTATGTACATCCTCAGATGTGTTGGTTGGTTGAGAAGCTCCCAGCAGTGCTTTACTGTATACGCCTAGCATCAATGGATTCCTGCTGTTTTAGATTTTCTTTCTTTTGGTCTTCTGAGACCCACGTGTATAAAAAAATCACTGATTTGCAAAGCTGGGAAATCAAAAGCTGATGTGCTTCAGTTGAAGACAAAAAGACTTTTGAAACATTCAAATTTACAAACTAGACAACAACAAATATTGCTGTATTGAAAGACCCAGAATGACTTCTAATATTTAGGAGTGCAAGGGGATTACATTTCATTCGTTTCATTGACTTGAAGCAAAACAGAAATTCTTTGTAATGTTTTTAAAGTAAAAAAGCCTAAAATATCAGCGCCTAATGTGTCTTATCCTGTGTACAAGTGTAAATGTCATCCGGAAATGATTAAAATACAATTCTGTGGACAAGATCTGTGGCTTTGATGTTTGATTTAACCCATGTGTCAAAGTACATTTAAAGGTGTGGATCTCTAAAAACAACATTTTTTAATGATTATTTCTGATTATAATCAGTCACTCTGAGTTTTTCATGCAGGCTGAACATGAAAATAGTCTCCTCCACCTATCTCCTGCATTAGCTTCTGATAGAAAATAGACGGTAAAACTCTAGGATTAGAAAATCCTGACAGAGTGACATCACACTGTCGCTTAACATTCATGGACTCACCCATCTTGACTCACGACGGGGAAGGCTGTTGTTGGTTTAGCGTCCAGGAAACAGCAGAGAACGTCTGGGCTAGTTTAAGCTAGCCGTTAGCATTAGCAACTCCACCACACAGCAGAACTCCTCCAGGCTTGTGTTATTTGTGGAGATAAAACATCCATTTTGCAAGTCAGTGGTAGAGTCGCCTTACTGTTATCCAATCTGAGGCGAGATGTCCAAATATCAGGAAATAAGACTCCAAAACCTGCTGTGTTCTGCCGCTCTTTGCAGCAGCAGACTTGTTGGTTTGCAAGGCATTCATTCCTACCAGAGATCAATGCAAATGTATTGATTAAATGAGTGAACCACACCTTTAA
The DNA here is from genome assembly GCA_006937985.1 of Aphyosemion australe. Classification (NCBI taxonomy): domain Eukaryota; kingdom Metazoa; phylum Chordata; class Actinopteri; order Cyprinodontiformes; family Nothobranchiidae; genus Aphyosemion; species Aphyosemion australe. The sequence continues at coordinate 580,844 of SSNS01000029.1, read as the reverse complement.
AACCAGGAGTGTGTTTTGGCAAGATTCTGGCGATAGGATAAATATCACGATACAGGCGAGACGCTACGATATAGTGCGATACTGAAAGCCAGATCATATTTGCTATTTTTAAGACTGAAATGAGTTAGAAGACAAGGCAGACGCTTCCACGATGCATCCAGTTTTATTGCGAGGTCTTGTTCTGTCAGAAAAAAACTGCTGCCACCTAGCTGTCGGAGTTTGTATTGCACCAAACTAAAGAAATACAGTAAATGGAGATAAAAAAATATCTGCTGCTTTTAAATGTTGATTCAGTATCATGACATGAAATTTCACAATATTTCAGTGTATGGATATCTTCTTACAGTGGTGGGTACTCCGGCTTCCTCCCGCAGTCCAAAAATAAGAATGATAGGTTAATTCTTGGTCTCTAAACCAGTGGTTCTCAATCCTGGTCCTGGAGAGTTGCTATCCAGCATGTTTTAGTTGTTTCTCTGCTCCAACACACTTGATTCAGTGGTTGAATCACCTGTGCAGCAGCTCATCAACCTCTGCAGAAGCCTGTTTATCACCTGCTGATAAAACAGTGTTGAAACAGGGTTAAAACTAAAACATGCAGGATACCGGCCCTCCAGCATCATGATCGAGAACCACTGGTCTAAACTGTCCTTAGGTGTTAGTGTTGGACTGGTCACCTGTGCAGGGTGTACCCTGTCTGTTTGGACCATAACTACACACACACACACACAGACCCCGGTTACCCTGCAAGGGTGCGTGTGCATCGATAATGAATGGACGGATAGTTTCTGTCATCCCAAAACCATTCAGAACACTCTGTATTCAGATATTCATGAATGTAATTCAGGTCTAAAGCAACTAATGATTCTATCAAACTGCAGGTTTTCTGAAGAATTTATGTACCAACATGGGATTTTTGCTGCAAAGTGACTCAATAAAAACAAAACTGGCCTCATCTTAGTCGTTTCAGAACCAGAACGAGCTAAAATGGCTTTAGATTCCTCATAAATGTATTTTAATTTAACTCTTCAGCTCTCTTTCTCTAGTTTAGACTGAGCTATCTGCTGCAAGCAGTTCATTTGTGGCACATTTGAGTGGAGAAAGAGGGATGAAAGTTTCTAAGATGTGGATTCAGAAGCTGGACTGTGACTCTTGGAGAAACAAGTGAATGCAGCAATTTGGTCTCACCCACAACAACCTTGAGACTATTTTAGGGAAAATTTGCCTTTTAATGTTTAGAAAATATGATTTATTATGATTTATTTTTAAAGATAGCTGATCAAAATGATCACAACTCCATCAAATCTCAACATAAACAGATTTTAATGACATGAAAGGTGGCAGGTGACGCGTAATCGTCCATAGAGCTTTAATTATAAGGTCGTCTGAAACCAAACCCGGCGTTTCCACCAACGCCTCTAGCAGCTCAAGCCTCCAGCTCCACTCCTCGTGTGTCCTACCAAGTCTAACTGTAAGTAACCTGTGCTGATTTCCAAGAAAAGATCGTAATTAGCCTCAGCCCCTGACTGCTGCACCAGCCTCCCCAGCTCATTTGTCTTGGCTCCACCTCATCCTCACATTGAATAATTTATCTGTTTAATGGAGACTCGCTCTCATCACACTTGCTCCTATGGAATTAATTATGACAGATTAAGCACGATCAATGAATTAATCCCAATCATTTGGTCTCCCGTCTAAAAGCGTGTGTGCGTTTGTAATTCATTACTGTGGTCAGAACGCATCAATACATACAGCCAGCATCCATCTTGGCGTGCCCTTGACCTTTTTAATCGCCATTGATCTGTTTGCCAGGCATAAATATTTATAGTTGAACCCTCTCTCATGAGTTTTGACAGAAACACACCAATAGCCTCCAGTCTTATTGCTCATTATTTGCTTGATTAAGCAGTGGTGCACGCGTTATGAACTACAGTACAGTCCTGTGTGAAGCTGCTTGTTTGCTTTTCGTTTGGGAAACGCCAGACTTCACCACAAGATGGCGGTGTTCTCACAAAAACAGACCTTCAGCGGGGAACAGCAAGAATCACTTGCAAAAATAATTCTTTTATTGGCAAAAAAACCACATTCAGTTAAAAAAATCTGACATTTGAACATGTTCAACAGAAGATGCATCAAAAATACTCCTGAAAAGGTTATTGGGAAGTTCTAAAAAACAGACAGGCAATAGATCAGATGAGTCGTTGTTACCAGTAAAGATATTTTAGATGCCCTCCACCCAATTTCTGTTCTCTCACACTGACCCACTTGCATAAAACTGCACACCTACAAGCTAAAAGCGTATTCCCCCCTCCACGTCTGATACCTGGCCTGTGTGGCTTCTGATTGGTGCTAACCTGGTTACTTCACAATTACCCAGCCTTAGTTAGCTCCCGTTTAGCTCCCCCTGACCCATTTGTGAGCCTATTAGCATTCAAAGCCACTTGTAGAAGGCTAGTCTCATCCTGGTCACGCCTCTCCTTGCAACACTGCAGGCAAGAGCTCAGCTCTGGAAATGGCTTGGCATTAGTCCGTGCATGCCGTGTTTTGTCCATGCACGGGCTTTCCAAGCACATTTCGCTTATTGAAATCAATCCCACACAGTCATTTTCTTTCTATCTGTGCAGCTGCTCTCCCTGTTCCTCGTCTAATGTCCAAAATCACACACGGCTGATGATCAATACCTGAATTTGATTGTGATCCAGGGATTTAAAACAAAAAAAAAAAGTATTTATCCTGAAACAAAAGCTCAAGGAACTTTACAACCCGCGCTATTTTCTCAGCTGAATTCCACTCACTGGCAAGAGGGGATCAATTTTATTAGCATTTGTTGTTTTCGTGTAATGAAGGCAATAAACAATGATTATTGACCTGAGTCTACTGGCTCCTAGACATGCATTTGTCTTCGCCATTATGATCAGGAAAGGCTGCCTGGTCTGCCACAGTTTAAATCAGTTGTTATTAGTCTGCCGTCACGTACGGGGCTTTTATCGTTCTCCGTCACGGCAGCGGCAAAGGACACCTCGTCCCAGAATGACAACGTGGTCTTAACCAGCATCCACGCTCGCTCAAAATGAATTTTATCACATAAAAATATGTGTTATCACTCTGACGAGACTGCAAAAAGGCTAAACATCTTGAGATAGAGCCCAAAATAACCAACTCCTTCACAAGAGGAGACTCGAGTAGTTGTAAGCATTGCTCAAGTTCATAGTCGAGCACCAGCAGCACAAGTCTGCCAAAAAAACAAAACTCCCTGTTCCTTTTTTGGTTTTTGTTTATCGCCAAAAAAAACAAAATAAAATCCCCTTCAGCTTCAGTCAGCTCAGAAAAAGTGGTTCTTTTTGTGGAAAGAGCAGCAGGAGAGAACTGAGAAGGAACAGCGAGCGTGACCACGTCCCTTCAGATGCTTCTTGACTCATGAATCGGCCTTAATGAATATTTTAGGCTGTATGAGTTAACTTGGACTCATCGGCCAGATGGGCGATCGCTCAGTCCGCTCTGTAAAGTTACTGTTTTCCAAGGTAGTGGAAGGTAGTTTGATGTATTCAACCTTTATAATTCCACATCGGAGCAGCAATTAACCCACACATACTCCACCGGAGGGAATTCTTTATCATGCACCGTTCACTTAACTTACAGAGGAGCCCACAGGCGCGTCCATATATTGTAGCGATGGGCTCGTATGTTGTGGTAGTGGCTAAGAAAATGGACTTCTGTTTCCCTCTGGCAAAATTTGATTTACTGGACTATTTGAATAGCTGCGCTGTTTCAGAATGGCTGGTGCTTCCACGGCAAACGCCAGGGGAGTTCAGATGCATCATGGTGCAAACCAAAGAGACATTTGATGTACGTGGACGGTGCACAAAAATCACCACATTTGACTTTTGCTGAAGTAAATAAAAGATGATTCACAGCAATGACTGACCGATAAGTTCGATTTGCTGGAGCTTTGATGCAGACAGAGGTGGTGTTACAGTGGTTTTAAAGACATTGTTTTCACGTTTCTGAGTTATATTTGACAATTTAACACTAGTGTTAAGAGTTACTATATTAACTCTAAAACCAGTGTTAAATTGTCAACTCCAGAAGAGCTAGTTTTTGACACTAAATCAGATTTAAAGTACCAACTCTCCAAAAAGAGTTAAATTAACTCTTGCTGGTGTGGACCCATATAGATCAACTCTGACAGTGTTCATTTGAGCATGCTGAATTTGCTGTGTATTAATTATTGTTACAGCTGGTCCAAAATGCTGCTAGCCTGGCAAGTCATCCTATATATGTGAATATATAGTCTGGCCACGAACCATTGACGGCTCTCAGTCGTGAGGCGGGATCTACGGTTGTCTTTGAAAATGTCAGCACGCAATTGGATAGCGCTAGGACCAATCAGAGTAACGAACAACGTGACGTAATCACAACAACGGTAAAGCGGGAGGCAGCAATGGCGTCTAACATCAATGATTTCTGTCGTTTTTGTACGAAAAACATGTGAATATCAGGTGTACTGGGACATATTGCACTACTTTGTTTGATAAAAATAAGAAGCTGCTAAGTATATCAGACAGACTTACGCACGTTGGAGTCTAAATAATCCAATGTTGATGACAAAGACGTTTCAAAAGAACGTGTTTCCTGCGCTGCCGCCATGTTGTTTGTGTTCGCGGCCGCAGCGCTGACGTCATTGGCTACTCCCGCTCTGTGATTGGCCCAAAATATAGAGCGCTGTGATTGGCCCAACCAAAACTATAGCGAGCTGTGATTGGACAGCCACAGGCTGCGAGGATTCCTATGAAGCGTGCCTAGACCAAACTCTGCAAAGCAAGAATTTGGTCTAGTTCACTAGGCTAAGATGCTGCAACTAGAGTTCTGATGAGAATTAAAAAGAGAGATCACATCTTTCCTGTTTTAGCTTCCCTACATTGGCTGCCTGTTAAATTCAGAATAGATTTTAAGATCCTCCTTCTCACATATAAAGCTCTTAATAATCAAGCTCCATCATACATCAGTGATCTGATTGTTCCATATGTTCCTAACAGAGCACTTCGCTCTCAGACTGCAGGTTTACTGGTGGTTCCTAGAATATCTAAAAGTAGGATGGGAGGCAGATCTTTTAGTCATCAGGCTCCTCTACTGTGGAACCAGCTCCCAGCTTTAGACACCTTGTCTACTTTTAAGATTAGGTTTTATTTGATAGAGTATATGGTTAAATTCTGATGTTAGCCCAGGTTTGGACGAGTGGGGAGCAGAGGGAGGTGGAGTGTACGGCGGTCAGTGACTCGATGCAATCTGCTGGGTTCCTTATAGGAATTGTTTTACTGATTGGCATAATGAACTGAACTGTATTGGAATATTTACTTTGTGAAGCACCTTTAGACGACTCTTTTCATGATTTGCCGCTATATAAATAAACTAAATTGAAAATTGAATTGAAGCTCTTATATCTGGAAGGGGTTTGCAGGTGAGAGGTGGTTCAATTCTTCCATTTGTGATGTCACAAACGGGAACATTTTAAAATGGCTTTTTTAGGCACATAATTCCTAAACCCAAACACTGACAGAAAAAAATGGGTGGATTTTTTTCACGTTTGGAGTACATTCAGTTCTTGTTTTTTAAAAATAGTCTTGCATAAAGGTGATTATGCAAAATAATTCCAACTTTCTGTTCCCTTTCTAAAAATACACTATTCAGGTCTTCTTTGAATGTTAATTCTGTGTGAAATCAACAATAATTGAAAGGAAATCCCAAGATTAAAATGCTCTTCCTCTGTATACTGATGTTTTCAGTGTAGGTGCTCTTGAGTACAAATATTTTAACTTTAAAATAGACAAGAATATGAACGTAATAAATGTTAGTAGATTTGATAAATATCAGTTTATTTCTGCGTTTCCCCTACGAGGTGGTGAACAAAGAGCAGTCTTTTGATTAAGACTTTAAATAATCAATCAGAGCTTAATTCAAAGCTTAAGAAAAACGCTATGACTGCACACGTTAAAGCAGCAAGGAGCTTGTAGTTAATGCACAGCCCTCATAATCCAATCCCCGGTTGGTGATGTTCGCCTGCATCAATCATCACAACGATGCCACCGATAAACAAGCCTACAGAACTATACGACTCCATTCAGCACAGCAAACTTAGTCAAAAAGCACCAGATCCTGGAAGATTTTAACAATTAGGTAAATCCTAATTGGCAATTACTTTGATTTGTAATCCTAGGTTTTTTTTAATGAGCTCATTTAATGGTGCCATGGAGCATGATGGAGTATGGTAATTGGCTTTTATAAGATGTGTAAAAAATCTAGGTGCGCTCGCGAGGTGGGTGATGCTTCTTATTTGCAGAGACATTATGGAACATTAGGAGAAAGTTTCCAACAAAGGAACTTCAGGAAATATTCTAGCTGCAGACAAAAATAGGCTATAATGGAGTTTTTCAAGTGAGATGTTTCGCCACTGGCAGCCCGCTTCTTAATGATCTTCCACTGATGATGAAGTGTTTGTGCGCATCCGTTTTCAAGGGTAAAACTGAAAGGTAAAAAGAAGGAAGGGGCCATACAGCTGTTCTTGGAGAAATTTACAGCTGTAAGTGTGGCCGTCTCATTATCAAGTCCTAACAAGGTCAGAGTTGTCGGGAAAGATTGAGGCCAGAGAGCTAACATACTCCGGCAAGGAGGAAGAGTCATCCTTCATACGCGCAGACGACTGGCAGGAAGAGGGGGAAAAATGGAGATGAGCAAGCTAATGGGAAGACGGGGAGATTAGGACAGGGAAGACAGAGAAAAGGTGGAAAATGAGAACTGGAGCAGAGGATGTCAGATGGAGAGTGAAGAGGGCAGGAGAGAAGCTGGCTGCCCTGAAGCTACGATGAAAAGCCCAAATTTGATGCCAATTCATTCCTCTGATAAATGTTTCCAGCTTCCACCGAAGGATGCAGGCCCACGCCTCTTTGTTCCTCACCCTCATCCAGTTTCTGATCAGTTCTTTGTGAGACACGGTTAGAATTTTTTCACACAAGGAGACAATTATTGCGCCGTGTTCCTTTATCTTTGTGACATTAACTCGGTTATGCTAACACCACAGTACGCACAACTTCATTTAGCACTGGATGCATTGGGTTAATGCCTAATAAATAAAACTAATTATGCTCCGTGATAATGGAAAGATAATGTCGACGCCACACTTTGGTGCAAACCAAGAAAGAGGTGAGGAAGATACCTGAAATCAGCGCTGCCTATAGGGTAATGCTCACATTACCTCTACATTATCTCACCATGCAATGGAGCCTTATCAGGGCTAGCAAAAATAACAAGGTAATCAATTAAGTGAACCATGCAATTAGCTTAATTAATTGCTTGTAGGCCCAGGAGTTTCCTGATGCTTGAGCTGAGGACCACACTGCTACAGTGGCTAGTGATTAGATTACAGAGGTAGTAATGCCATTTGAGTCTCAAGTGCAAGCGCTGCAGAGTCCCACTGGTAGCTGTAAGCGTCGGTGTTCACATTAACTTAGTAACGTCTTCTACAGCGAAGAAAAACTCACAATCAAAAGAAATATAACAGCATTCTTCTTTTTGACTACAGTGAAATAATCACAAAACAGGCTAATTTCTCAATATTATTGAAAGGAAGGTTATACTGAAACAGAAAATATAAAATCCCAACAGGTAGGCTAGAAAGGTCAACAGTAATCCCACGAGATCTGTTTTCAATAGTAGCAACCGTAGGCTGCACAGAAAACGGGCATAGTTGCTCACCCTGCGTTGACTCCAGTTGGGTTTGGAGATTGAGAAACCCTTCCAACATGGCGGCAACGCTGTTACGCTCTCCAGCGTCCAATGGCGTGTCTACGTTTTATGCAGAGAGGGCACAGGTATCAGTCATGTGGGCCACCAGGGCCATGTCATCAGCGTATTTATACAGTGTCATTGCTGCACTGCTGCAGGAAACATTGTGTAGACAGAGAAAAGAAGAGGGGATAGAACACATCCCTGAGGAAGGCCTGCATTTAAAACGGATGCGCTAGAACTTATACCATTTAAAATCACCTGCTGTGATCTATCCGTTCAAAAGTTTTTTACCCATAAAATCAGCATGGGATGTGCTTGAAGGTCAGAGAGGCGGTGTAGCAGGATATCTATCTGAACGGTATTAAAAGCAGAGGAGAAATCCTTGTATGTGGATGTACCGAGTCCATTTGCCTAGTGACCGTATCTAGAAGTGTGAGACATGCATCCTCCACTCCACGCTTTGCTTTATATGCAAACTGGAGTAAGTGCTCCCTACCGTAAAACACAGCAAATATATTGAAAAACAAGTGAATTAGATCTTTAAACTCATAAAAACGTGCTATTTTTTTACATAAGCAGTTGGCCAGCTTTATTTAGCTTCTGACCTTTTTCTGACCCAAAGTTAATTTACAGCAACACAAGAGATTCATAGAGATTTAGAGAAAAAAAATGTATTTGTTTATCATCTTGAAGATGTTCTGTGTCTGACCCAAAAAGCTTCATTAGTTAAAAATTAAAAATGCAAAGAACCTCGTTTTAAATCACGCAGAAAACCTCAGCTTTGGTTCGTGTTTTTCCTGTAATACATTTTTTAACCCGATTTTAGGCCACGTGTGCTTTTAGCAACATAGAAAAGCAATTAGCTAAATGTCTTTGCATAAAAACCCAGTTCGGATACATGTTCAATGACATCAGTGGAGGAATGTTTTATAACTCTCGGCGAAACGAACTCTCCTTTAAAACGAAGCCCCCCTCCCTTAAAAAGGCACATTACTGAAGCAGAAGATAGCATCACACCTACTAATGTTGCACAATGGGGTTCATGGAAGCAACGTTCCCATAAGGAAAAAAAAATCAGGTGACACTTGATTGACACGTCTTATTTACTCACACTAATGCACAAAGATGCATCGTGCATATTATGTTTGGCTTCACGTGTTCAAGGCAGATGAAAATTGAGGCTGAGGTAATCAAAACACACACACACACACACACACACACACACACACACACACACACACACACACACACACACACACACACACACACACACCAACTTGAAGAATTGATTTGAAGTCATTCAGATTTGTCCTCCTCTATTTTGCTGCCAGTAATCTTGTGCTGCTTCTCTGTGCAGCGTCGGAGATAAGAAAGCCTGTCATTTCTGTAACGCTCTGCATTTGAGCACGGCTCCACGCTGCACCAAACATCCTGAGTGGATTTTTACCAGAACAGAACATGTGTCTGGCTCTGTCCAGTTTTACTCGTATTATAATGATCACGCTGCCAGTTCGGTTAGCTCGATGCGATTGTGACGGCGTGCTCCGGCGGCATGCCTTCACAGCTGTCGCGACGTGATAGCACATGGCACCCCGTTCTAATATCATATAATATAATATAAGCATCCACATCGGGCACAAGCCGTTTATGAGCAGAAGGGTCTTCTGCAGGAACACACGCAGACATGCTGCAGAGTTTTGGATCATTTGGTGTTTCACAGCAGGACTATGTTTCATCTTTAAAAATACACAAAGACTTCTGTTTGTTTTTACATGTTTGTTTCACGTTAAATAAAAGCTAAGAAAGTTGCTCCAAAATCACCAGATCTCAGCTCATTTTCACTGGTCAAGAACACAAAACATGCAGATCCACCCAGGATCCAATCAAATTGCTCATTTTCAGGCTAAAATTGGAAAATTCTCCTGCTTATTTCTTCATCAGCTTTGCACAATCGTTCTCAACAAGAAGATACGTGGTCGTTTTTTGAGTTTTCATTGATGATGTTGACCTGAATCTGTATTTTAACATTGCAATATAGTTCCTGAGTTATTATTTTTAATTTTAATGTTTAAACTGCATAAGACATGTAACGTTTGCAGGATTTTGGGAGGTTTAGATGCATAATCAGAGCAGCCGTGTCACAAAAGTCACCAGATCGCTTCCCTAAACTGCAGGAAATGTGTCCAAGACAGTGAATGTTGATCACTGTTCTGGTCCAGACTTTGTCTTGGCTGCCCTTGAGCACAGCACTTGATTTCCAATTATTCCCTTTGTGCAATAACTATGGCTGCTCATATCTACTTACTTGTTTAAACAGCACATATTATGCAAAATTCACCTTTAGCATCATGTTTTGCTGTAATGTAACTCTCTACTGCCTCCATAAACACTCCAAACATGAATAAAAGCCTGTCCATCCATGTCCTGTCAGTGTTACGGTGGCTCTGGTAGGAGCATGGGGCAGGGTGCAGCATAAAGAGACGAGTAAAATAAAATGGTTTATTTACTGGGGGGAAGTATCGAATCTTTATAAACAATTAACTAAAGTTCTGTCCCAAAACAAATAAATATATAACCAACAAACTCATTTAAACTAAAATACAAGGCTAAGGATTTACCTGAAAACCAACCAGAACTAGGTTGTTTGCAACAAATGATTAGACCAATTTAACAATTACTACACCTAATTTACACGGAGCATCAGGTTTAACAAAAGCATAAAGCTTATCCAAAATACCAAAATTCCTAAGAACATAAAAATGAGTCAAAAGACTACAGCACTGATCTGCTCTCTTTTATAAGGTGCTGCTCGTTCTGCAGCCATCAGGGTGCTTCAGCACCGCTCCAGCGTGGAGCTGTCCATGGTGCTGATCCCCCTTAGAGCACAACCAAAGTGGAAGATTCTGTAAGCAGGAGGAAACAGCAGCAACCACAGATGGCGCCCGTAACAGGAATTTATGTGCTGAAAACAAGCTGTATAAAAAAGTGCCTGTTTGTGATGTCACAAACGGGGAAATTAGTGTAGGACCACCTCTCACCTCTCCAGGCTGGAGGAGGAGCAGCTTTACTCTGGACCCCTCCTGGATAGCTGAGCTTCTCAGCTTATAGCAGCTTGAGCAGGGATGGGGTGGGCGTGGCCAACTCTAGCTTGTTTTCTTAAAGTGACAGAGCCCTGAAACAGCTCTAACTGGAAGGTACTGAAATTGCTTTATGTGAGAGGGATGTTGTGCAAAGTACTTCTTAAAATGTTTTTTATTGACTATAGAACTATTATAACTTAAGAAAAAAGGCATGTGTCCCCTTTAATGCTTAGGTTTGCACAACTTCAGCTGAGTTGAATGCAAAAAATGAGTCTTTTTTCTGGTAAAATCTAATAAAAGTCACATAATTGTTAATTGAAATAAAAATTGGTCAAATTCTTAGTCTATTCTTTGTAATGTGATGCTATGAAAACCTCATATCAGACTATTCCTGATAGATCCACATACCACTACAGATTTGTACCACAGGTGCAAGGAGCAGCAAAAATTTGGGGGAAAATGGACGACTAATCACTAATCATAAAGCAATAAGGGTGCTTCACTGGTTATACGTCAGCACCCTTAAACACTTTCAGAACCTTAATGGATATTTTATACACATGCTTGACTTACCACTACTTCAGAGTGCATTACAGAGAATAACATCAATTTCCCAGAGACTTTTTCTTATCCTCCTAGCTAACCACTGCTTGTGTAATCCTTACGCTATCTTAATCTAATGTAACATTAAACCCCAAATGTCTCCACGGAGCCCTCAATGATTTATGTGCCAAGAGATTGAGGAAGTGGACTCATTACAATCTGACTGGATGAAAAGATGGAAGTCTTCATAACATGAATCATATAAGTGGACTCACACTCACACCACGCTTCAGGTGTGCACCTGAGTAATTATACTGCAGGTGAGGGAGTCTTTTAATTGAGCCCCTCTGAGTAAGCTGCAGAAGTTCGCCCATCACTCAGTTCGCTCCTATTTATAACCACAGCCACAATAGAGAGGCCCGTGCTTAATAAGCTCCCTTGGGTCATAATGTTATTGTTGATTTCAATGCAGAAGACACAAGGACTAACATAATCAAATTCACACGCGAGCATGCACAGACAAGCCTCGGCACGCGTGCATGAATGAATGCATGAACACTGCTGCTGAAGGAGTTTAAACTAAAAAAAATAAAGACCTTCAGTATTTTTTCTGCAATTCTTTGTGCAACAATGCAGAAGAACAAAATGTGGTCAAAATTGAAGTCTAAATCTTGCTTTTCTTAATAGAAATTTGTTGATAAAATAATTTATTTAGCAATTACATTGATAACCTTGATGACATCTACAATACTTTTAGATTTGTCACCAAAAGAATGAAGATTTGTACCTTTAAAAACATTCAGAAGCACAGATTGCATGAAGCTTTTATTATTTCTAGAATTCACATAAATGATTCTTCAGGAAGTGCAAAACACAATATTTGAATTATTTTTATGAATTTGAGCAGGATAAACTACATTTTGAACGCTTTTCTTTTTACAATGTTTGCTTGGATAGTTATTGTTTAATACATGTCTACATTGGGGGAAGACAAATGTGCACAAGAAATGATATTAATAATATTAACAGTTTGCAAAGACACGCAATGATTTTTTAAGTTGTTGTTTTTGACTAAAGCTTGGATTATGCTTGATGCATGTACATTCCGTGTGGAATGAGGCCAAGACGACTTTTGCAGCGTTTATACCTTCTGCGGCTCGTCCCCGCTCTGAGCCAATATTCTCCCAGACTGTAGGGGGCGGCATAGGGCTGTACGGCATGCGTACAACACACAACAGCCAGTCCGCCATGTTTTTCCACACGGGCCCGCCCACATAGTTAGAACATTTTCTAGGTGCGCGGAGCGAAAACGTTGCTAAAATTATGTAATTTGGCGACGTGGAGCCTCACTGATGCGTCAAGAATAAACCAAGCTTAACTCTTCCTGTAAATTTTCCTATTCTTTAGGTTTCCTTTGCTGTCTTGCAGAAGTGCTGCTCACCATCCTGCGTGCAGATTATCAGAGATGTTTCAAATTAATAAATAAAGTGACTTGACTTTAAATTCAAATTCGGACAACTTTATTGTCATTCAATCAGTGCAGATGCAATACAATGTCACAATGCGACGGCAAAATAAATAAAAACAGGTTAAAAATAAAAACTGTAAAAATTAAAGTGTAGAATATTTCACAGTTTATAAAAATGTATTGCTCTGTGTAAAAAATAGAAAAATAGACTATTAAAGGCATACTATGCAACTTTTTCATATTTTAAATCATGTTCTTGAGTCAGTTTGTGCTAAAATGACCCTTTACAGGGTTAATGAAATGTCACTCAGACCCCCACCGCTGTCTGTGGCCAGAATACCGCATTTGCACCTTCAGAGTGGCAATCCGGTTCCTTTTGGACTTAGTAAAGTGGAGCTGACATGCCTGGTGCTGCAGTCTGCTTCCAGCATGTTTCCTGCATGTTTTAGATCATGAACACAGCTGATTTGTTTGATTTAGTGATGAACCGCTCCTGTAGACACTAATGAAGGCTGAGGAGACATTTCAGCAGTTAGAGTAAGGTGTTAAAAAGACAAACGCACAGCGAGGAGATAAGTTTTACTTTTAGTTTTACTAAACGAACACTAGGGGGTGCTAAAAGCAAATCAAAACTGCGTAGTATCCCTTTAATACAAAGATGCACTTATTCACAGATGCACTAGTGCAGAAACATGCACAGAGGTTTTAGCGGAGAAGATAGACGTCTGCAAAAACACTTTCATTTGCACCTCTAGAGAAAGTCCACTGTGAATTTAAAACATCTTAAGGCTCATTGTCCTGTTATAGAAAACCACTCTTTTTTCATCTTCAGGTTTTAACTGATGGTGTGATGCATTCTCACTCGAACAGGAAACAATCACCAACTGGTGTTAACCGAAGCACAATCAGTCCGCTCTTATTTAACAGGTAAATCGGTCTTTTTAGTCCAACTTTTCCTTTTAGTGTTGCTCACAGTCCAAAGAGAGATCTACTTTTAGTTAAATCCACAAGATGTGTTAACAAACTTCACCAGGCTGCTCTTTTGCAGATTTCCCAGACACAGATTTATTGTGGTAAATGTAAAAATTTAAAAACTGATTTTTGTTCTGATGATTCTTTGTTTAAGGTCATTTATCAGTGGTACATTACCACTCAAGAGCTCGAATCGTCCTGAAGGACTTCTGCTGATGATACGTTTCTCAAATGTTGAAGACTGGATGCATTATTTGCACTTTTATTCTTGGCCACTTGAACGTTTCCTCTATACCTTATCGATAAAGTTGTCAATCAGACTGTTTGTATATCATTTTGCAACTGTTTAAATCCTGTTTTGTAATATTTTACATCTAATTATTTAACTTTTGATCATTTTTGACGTTAACAAAAGATGACATATTTTCTGTTAACATCCTGGACGCTTCTGAAATAGTAAAGTTAAAATAATTAACATGAAACACTTAGAGGTGCCCCAGAACAATTTTTTGCAATTGGATACTCTTTTTGAGCTTCTATATATCGTATGTAACTTTGTTGGGGCTCACAGTGACCCAGGAGCCCTGATAAATGGCCAAACAAAACCTCATAATAAAGCCCTATATATTTCCACTGACCCCTACTCTACACTGGAAGCATCAGCGGCGCGGAACGTCAGCTGCTTCAAATATAATCCATTATAGTCTGTGGGGGTGATTCAAACCAGCCATGATGTGGAAATTTTCAGGCGCGTCCCAGAAGCAGCATGCCGCGCCACTAAAGATAGGATCAGGTTCTTTTTTGCCATGAGCCGCTTCTGGGATGCATCAATTTCTGCAGTTAACATAGGGCTAGACAGGAAATCACACGGGGTTTCAGTGCAAAACGTCTGGTAATTTTCAAAATAAAAGTCTATGCGACTTCATATCTATGTAGATTACGTCTACATGTGTGACCTCATGGCTTATTTACTCCCTGCATCGTTCTAGAAGTGCAGTGACCATGGCCGTTCCACGACGCTGATGCTTCCAGTGTGAAGTAGGGGTAAGCCTTCTCACATTTCTAGTCATTTTTGACACACGTTAAAGGGATATTATGCAACTTTTTCATATTTTTAAATCATTTCCTTGAGCCAGTATGTGCTAAAATGACCCTTTACAGCAGGGGTATTCAATTTGTATCCAGCACGTTTTAGTTTTACTCTGTTTTAACACACCTGATTTCAATCAGCAGGTGATTAACAGGCTTCTGCAGAACCTGATGAGCTGCTGCACATATGACTCAACCAGTGAATCAAGTGTGTTGGAGCAGAGAAACCACTAAAATGTGCTGGACACTGGCCCTCCAGGCCCGGAATGTAATATCCCTGCTTTACAGGGTTAATGAAAGGCCACCTAGCACCTGTCGCCCCATGTGGCCAGAATATTCCACTTGCAACTTCAGAGTTGCAGGTCCAGTCTGTTGGGACTTAGAAAAAATGGAGCTGACATGCCTCTGCAGTCTGCTTCCAGCATGTTTCCTGCATGTTTTAGATCATGAACACAGTTGATTAGTTTGATTTAGTGATGAACCGCTCCTGTAGACACTAATGAAGGCTGAGGATTAAGGTGTTAAAAAGACAAACGCACAGTGAGGAGATAAGTTTTGCTTTCAGTTCTACAAACAGACACTAGGGGGTGCTAAAAGCAAGCCAAAACGGCCGAGTCTCCCTTTAAGGGTTCCAGAATCCTGCAACATCTCCGACTATTTTCTAAAGAATTTTGTCTCCTAAATTTCTTGAACATGTTAAAAATTGCAGCACCATGAGGTCACGCCCCTGTGGGTCGAGTGAGGAAATCGAACAACCTCGCAGATGTTCCAAGGCCTTTTGGAAACTCCCTCACAAACACCGTTTGTAAATCAATCACCAACTGTTGCAGCCAAGAGGGATACGGTGGTTTATTGAGACCCTTCTCCCATTCTCCAGTGTCCTGAGAACGTTCTCCAAATCTCCCCTGACCTTTCTCATCAGCATGTCCCTCAGACAGACGGAGGATGTGCGGATCCTCTTTCTCCCTTCAACTCTTTTTGCAGGCATTTGGAGGGTAATAAAACACATCTAAGGCTCGCCTGCGGTCTTGTCATTAGTATTCATCTGGCTGAAAGAGTTTGATCTGGACAATAAAATTACCTTTTTTTTATTTTGTGCCTGGAGGAAGGTACTCTGGAACACCATTTGATTCAGAGAGCTCTGAAAACTCCCAGCTGCACCTGCAAGACATGATTTTAGGGTAAGAACCCTTTTTTTTGCCAATTAAGAAGAGAGGCAGCAAATCTTCTAATTAATAAATTTTCAGCAGCACACAAGGTCATGTTTAATAAGTTAGGAAGTGAATTTAAATGTTGATTTAATATCCAGGTGCTGTTTATCATTAACCACATGTTTTGTCTCAAATTGAGTCGTTGTTTTTTCAGCCTCAAGATTTTCTTTAGCTCTGTACTCTGGAACCACTGCTGTCGTTCTTTCTCTCTTGGAGCATATAGCTCAGACTAAATTATTAATAAAATCAGTAATTCTGAGTAGTCAATCTGATGTTTTGGTCATTAAAAATTAATATTACAGTGATAATTACCAATTAGTTGGGACAGAATATGCAAAGGAACGACTAAACACAGTTTCAAACTGGAATTTTGACAATTTCTACTAACTATAACCTCAAAAATGTTATTAGTTCATGTCAATTATATTTAACATTAAAAATGTCCCCAATACAGATGGATACCATGACCCTTATATCACGCTTTATACAGAGCAGACTTGCAGATGCAGACCATAAGCACATTAAAGTTATTAAAACCAATGTGCAACTTTCTGTATCTTCTTGGGGGTGCGAGCATAGACATGAATACGCAGACACCCCATTGGGCACTGGAGAACGTAACAGTGTTGCCGCCATATTGGATGGGTCCCTCACTCTCCAAACCCAACTGGATTCAACGCAGAATGAGCAACTATGCTCCTTTGTTTGTGCGGCCTACGGTTGCAACAACCAGCGTACTATTGAAAACAGATCACGTGGGATTAGCCTACCTGATGGGATTTTATATTTAAAATTTTTTTGTTTAATTAAATTTATATTTTAACTATCACTCCATACAAAATATCTGACTTTATGAAAAAGCATAATAAAATGTGTTTTTTGTTGGGTAAGCACCTTCCTCAGTAGAAATAAATGCACTGAGGGTGAATGGAGACCCATCCAATATGGCGGCCGGCCACTACGGCAGTTCCAATAGGCAGCGCCAGTCAATAGGGTGTCTGTGTATATATGTCTGTGGGTGTGAGAGGCAGGAGAATCCATTATTTTTAGTGTCTATTTTCATGCTTGAACGCTAAGCCAGCCTCCAGACACTAGATGGCAGCAGCGCTCAGACTAATCAACAGGCTGCTTGTTTAACCCAGCAGAAGAAGCAGCCTATAAACAGACCGGAGCTCGAGCTGACGGAGGAAACAGGCGCCGTAGCCGTTGATGGTTGTTGGCAGAAAAAGATGAGAAGGTAAGACGAAGCAGAGCGACCTGCTACTCAGATACAGATTTACAAAGATCATGATCAGAACCCTGATCAAATTCTTAAAGCAGAGTTTTTTTCTTAGAGGGCACCATCTGGAGGTGGAAGAATGTATTACAACTCAAGCCCAATGTTGTCAACCCTGCATCAGTCCAGGTAGGTGTGAACAATAACTCACAATTCATTAGATTCCGATTCTTTGGGTGAAGATTTGATTCAGAATCGATTCTCGATTCAAATCGATTCACAATCAATACTCTTAGTAACAAAGAGTCGATTCCAGGATTAACTTTCTTCTAAAAACTAGAAATCCACCAGGTGTCTGTGATGTCGTGAGCCATGAATGTGATGGAGTGAGTTTCTCTGGAGGTCCACGCATCACATGCTAGATGATACAGTACAGAAGCTGTTTACTGACAATCGGTAAGAGCAGCGAATAAGCTAGGAAATGTTTAGAAAATGCCTTCTAAAGTAAAGAAACTTGGACATTTTCTATCGATTCAAATTCTTTATAAAAAAGAATCTCCATTCGGACGTGAATAGATTTTTTCCGGCACCTCTACTCTTCAAACGCGAGCGTACGCTCTGTGACTGACATCTGAGCTGATGTCTAACGCTATTGGCTAATTCTGAGCTGCGCTCAATTCAAATCGAACGGCGCTCTACGGGACGGAGGGGCGGGCTTAGCAAAAGCAAAAATTACCGTATTGCCTACATCCGTAATCCCCAGCTGCCTCCCCTGAGGGCCGGTATCCAGGATGTTTTAGTTGTTTCCCTGCTCCAACACACTTGATTCACCTGTTCAGCAGCTCAAGCCTGCTAATCACCTACTTATTAAAATCAGGTGTGTTGAAGCAGGAAAACAGTAAAACACACTGGACACCGGCCCTTGGGGAAGGGAGTTGGGATCACTGGGCTGCATCATACAGGAGTACAGGGTGACAAGACTTTTACAGATGTTTAAAAAATCCTACATAATCTCTGAAAGGGGGAAAACTCTGGATTGCTGCTTTAAGCCTGGATTGAGACATCCCTACTATCTAGTGATTAGCTAATTAGTATTTCAACTCTATTTCCCTAAACTAAGGTTGTTCGGAGCTCTATCTACCAAAAGCTCGATTATAAACGTTTTGGTTTAAACTAAGACTTCTGTAGCGTACACAGCTGACTCGTTGTTTCACCTCCCATACCAAAGCCTAAAGCAGCGGTTTCTTCAGGGTGGCCATTTTAATTTTCAAAGACAAAACATGCATTTTATTTTTACTGACTAGTATGTGTTTGTTGCACAAAATGAGATTGATTCTCCTTTCTAAACTCAATAATGTTTTTCATAACACTAAGAGAATGGTGTGCTGATTAGTTAATTACTACACTGCACAGAAAATCAAACTCTCTTTGATGAATTTCATCCATTGCTGTTGTGCAATGCCAGCTTTCCAGAAGAAGGGGAACAGGGTGCCAATTTCCATGCTAATTTAACCATATGGCAGTTCAAAACTCATACATCACAGTCGCACTGTACGGCAAGCCCAAGCTGTGCAAAACACAGGACATGTTGCAGGTCTTTGCAGCGTCTTTGGAGCAGAATCTGAAGTTGTGCCTTCCTGATCCCTACTTATCTCTGCTAATGTGCTGAAAAATTTAATTGACTTTTTAAAAATGTTGGATCCTTCCCTGCTGTCTGCATAATTGTGTGTAATAATATGATGATTTTTCAAGAATCATTTACCACATGATTTGACATCCAATCTGCACTTTTTGACTTTGCAGTGAGCAAAAAAAAAAACAAAAAACCAAGGAAAGTTTGATTGTGTTTCTGCAGCCACTTTTCTCTGTCAACCTGCTCTCAGGGAGGAAGTTAAAGTCTGCTGTAGTCTGTGCAACCTCATCAGGACTCAACAAAACACTAGCTGATGAGTGCATAATGGAGACACGTAAACAGCACGAACACAAAGATGCTTTCTCAAACATGTTTACCTTGCTGCTCAGAAGTGTGCCAGGCGATGCCTTAGAGGGCTAACAAAGCAGGACAGAAGGTGTAGCAGCAAATCGTAAACGTGGAGGGCCTCAGGGCTGATGTGAACGGGGAAATGTGTGAACTAGAAAAAAGGGGAAGAGTGATGGAAAACAGAAACCTCACAGGGAAGAAAAAGAGGACAAATTCGGTGCTGCCCCTTTAGCATAAATATACAGGTTTCTTGTTGCCTCACACTTGCAGAATTTTTATAACGCTTTTAATACTTTTTATAAAAAATGAACCCCTTGTAGACTTTTGCAGCAAATTTGCATCAGCACTTGTACCCTCAAGACGGCCAGATTGAGTATTAATAGGGATGTCTGGCATTATCGGCCAATATTGGCATTAAGATATAATATCGTAAATTATCGGCATTGATTTTTACTACTTTTTAGATACCATGCTATTACATGCTTTTATATCCTAAAACCTGCCATATCCAGTCTTATGCATGTCTACTGCCCTCTGGTGGAGGATCTACAGGTGGCAAGGGCCAATTTTATTTCATTAATACTGTTATATTGTCATATAAATAATAGGGATGGGAATTTAACGCGTTAATTATGATTAATTCATTAGAAAATAAAACGCGTTAAAAAAAATTAACGCATTTAACTCTAAACCTGAGGGTCCCCCAGTTTGGGGATGTTGAACTTTAGCAGCAAAATGCATGCCTTAAATACCAATATAGTCAAGCTGCACCTCTAAAGAAAGCTCAGAACCTTGGCTACAAGACCATGTAAACCTTTTTTATGTGCTCCAAACACAACTAGAACTACAATTAAATGAGTGATCAGAAATCCCTCTTCATGTGTTTTTGCCTTCATTTCTGTCTCTAATGATGCTAAATCAAATCAAATTGCAAACACATTCTATCAACCCATTATTATTATTATTATTATTATTATTATTATTAATAATTTTTTTTTTTTTTAAGACAATACCATTATCAAAACGTACTTAAAATAGTATTGTACTTTTAGGTCTGTCCTATTTTTGCCAGTGATATATATATATATATATATATATATATATATATATATATATATATATATATATTTCTCCTGTTTTGAATTGAAATACAATTTAAAAGCTTTTTTTTAATGAATTAAAAGAGCTTGTGTTTACAATAATAATGTCAATGTCTATTGTTTGATTCTCTGTCTCAGTATTTTTAATTTTAAAAAATTGCTTTCAGGGGAAATTTTCTTGAAATATTAAAATGCGATTAATCAAGATTAATTAATTACAAAGCCTCCAATTAATTAAATAATTTTTTTAATCGAGTCTCACCCCTAATTAATACACAATAAAATAAAACAAATTATTAGTTGTAATATCAACATTATACAATACATATTTCAGGTTGAAAACCTATATATTTAAACATATTTCAGGCTTTAAATGTCTAATCATCAAGCATATGAACGAGCATCTAATATATTTGTCTTGACTTTGTCAAGCGTGATAAAACATTGTTAAAGATAACATCGAGCTTTGTTTCAACCATGAATTCATGTCAGGTTTCCTGGTCTGTGATATTCCAACAACTTTCACATGAATACCATGCTTTTGTGTCTTTCTTCTAAATAACACTCTGCTTCGGATTCTCACAAGGCTTTGCGTTTTGAAATGCTAAACTGATTTCCCTACATGATGCAGGAGCATGTCTGCTTTCTTAAAGCATCAGAAACGTTTTAGTGAAGTTAAACCGAAGATGTTTGCTTGCAGGCCAACACAGGGTCCTCTCTGGCCTCTTGTAACGGCACATCTATGATAAATATTTATAGGGAGACACTGGGGGATATTAAAAAACATGACATGCTAAGGTGGGCTTTATTTCCAAGGAGATAGAGATATCTGAAGCGTTAAGAAGTAAAGTAAGGTAATTGTTTGTTTGGTGAGGGCGGGCCAGCAGATGGCTTTAACAAGGACGTGTTTGATAGACGACTTAGTGAATGCAGTGACCCTGAAGGCGATGAATGGACAGCTGCTCCTTATGGAAGAAAAAAGAAAATATCTACAGATGTTTGATCAAACAGAAAAATGTTCTTAATGAGAACCAATTATCCACCGCAGCTTTACCTAATGCAGCTTAATAATCATAATGTACCTTAAAATATACCCTATTTATGGTATATTCTACTTTTAACTCATGGAAATTGGTCATCGTGCTTCTTTTGATTGGTGTTGAAACTATCGTCTAACACTCTTTTTAAATATCTTGTCCTTAAATTAACAAAATGAGTCAAATAGTTGGTACGTACACAATTTCTGCCTTCACATTGTTGGTAATTATGTTGCCTTAACTAGGGATGCTCCGATCACATATTTTTGCTCCCGATCCGAATTGATTTTGAGTATCTGCCGATACCGAGTCCCGATCTGATACTTCAGCAAAGCATTAAAATGAAGAAATGAAGGGAAAACACGTCCAAGTTTTCCTTTAATTTTTTAATTATTATTTAGGTATGGCTTTCTTTGTGTTCCAAGGGGTTAAAATGAAGGCAACTGGACCTCTTTGGTTTCTTGAAGACTTTTCGCTTCTCATCCGAGGAGCTTTGTCAATTCTGACTGGAATATGGGAGGGTCGATCTTCTAAACTGTAGCTGTCTATTGTTGCTCAACGAGCAGCATCTGCCTGTGAATGCTAGCCTGGCAAGCCATCCTATATATGTGAATATATAGTCTGGCCACGAACCATTGACGGCTCTCAGTCGTGAGGCGGGATCTACGGTTGTCTTTCAAAATGTCAGCACGCAATTGGATAGCGCTAGGACCAATCAGAGTGACGAACAACATGACGTAATCACGGCGACGGAAAAGCGGGAGGCTTTAATAGCGTCTAGCTTCAATGATTTCTGTCGTTTTTGTATGAAAAATACGTGAATATCAGGTGTACTGGGACATTGCACTACTTTGTTTGATAAAAATAAGAAGCCGCTAAGTATATCAGACAGACTTACGCACGTTGGAGTCTAAATAATCCAATGTTGATGACAAAGCCGTTTCAAACGAACGTGTTTTCCGAGTTGCCGCCATGTTGCTTGGGTTCGCGGCCGCAGCGCTTACGTCATCGGCTACTCCCGCTCTGTGATTGGCCCATGATATAGAGCGCTGTGATTGGCCCAACCAAAACTATAGCGAGTTGTGATTGGATAGACACAGCAGTGGTTTGGGCTGCGAGGGTTCCAATGAAGCGTGCCTAGACCAAACTCTGCAAAGCAAGAATTGGTCTAGTTCACTAGGCTATGTGAATGCCCCTCCTCCCTACCTCTTGATGAGTCGTTAGCATCGTTAGCCTCTATTGTTTGCGAGTCGTTGTTTTGATTAGATTGCCATGACCTGGATGACTGAGAACCTTCACCAGCACTTTCTTTGTGTATTTATGTCATTTCCTTAGTTTATCTGCCAATAACATCACTTGTTTAGGAAGTACATTAATAAAAAACGTGTTAATATTATGAATACATTTAAAAGTAGTTTACGTCCTTATTATGCGGCTGTGGAGTGATGCGTGTTTCTGGACGCTGTTTATGGCCACAGACCAGCAAACCGAGGCAGGTCTGGACTCAGGGACCGTGAGTCACATGTGGAGCCTGTTGGTAAGCATTTCTTTTTATATTTAGCTCTGCAGACCATTCATTGTTGACCATTTGCACGTGACATCACGACACTCATGGGACCGCCCCCTTTGCCATGATGGTTGGCAAAAAGACTGTTTACACACATTGAAACTCCTGTGAAGCTAGTCAAAACAAGCCAGTTTGTAGCCTTTTATTTAGTTGAGTTTACAGTAAAATGGTAATAGTTTGCTGCGCTAACAGACAAGGATGTAAACTCAACTCATTTTATTTTTAAATAACTGATGGAGACTGACGGAGATGAACCGCAGCGATCAAACGGACTAGCAGCCCTTAATGTTTACATGCTTTTGCCAACCAATGTGGCGGACCCACATGATTAGGTGACGTAGGTGCAAATGGTCAATACTGAATAGATGCACAACTCATTTATGAAATCGTGCATGATGGTATGTTCAACCCCGCCTGCCAAGTGAGAGGCCAAACTGTGATTGAAACAATCTCCTGAAATTGTAGACCCATACCGGTCCACATCGGCCCACGATGACCTGCCCCGCCTCGTCTCGAACTCTGCAGTGGAACCTGGCTATTAGAGTAGAGCCACTGCTTTTCTACATCACGAGGAACTGGATGAGATGACATGTGGCTAAATTCCTTTGCAACAAAGCGGTTTCAGGCACTTCTTAGACCCTGAGTCCAGCCCAGGACATGCTGGAGGATTTATATGTCTAGGCAGCCTTGGGATACCGTCAGAGGTCCTAACAAAACAGGATGGAGGACGATTTCAGCATCCTTGCTATTAGATACTACCCTGATCAGGACAAGTTAAAGAGTACGACACAAAATGAGAATCTATATCGCTGCATTTTACTGAGAATTAAGTTTATTATAGTACGTTATTGAGTAATGTTCATAAGTGTTCTGTTAGGCCAATGTCAAACAGTCTAGAGAAACTCAGCTGTCTACTAATGCTATGAGATGACATTGTTTCAGATTACTACCAAAATAAAAGAATGATTATATCATGTGAAGACAGATATCCATCACATTTATTTTGAAACAGCAAGAGTTGATTCAGTCGTGGGTTCATTTTTTGATACTGTGTGGAAAAACTCACTCTGGATCGTGTCCTTGAACGACTCTGATAGACTTACCTGTAACTTCTCTAGACCTTTGTCTCTAACAGAACCGGGACGACTGTAGCCCTTGGCACAAACACGCAAACTAGACAGAAGGGGCTGAGCGGTGGGGGGATGGGGATGCTAGGCCACTTTCCTCTGAACAGTTGAACTTAATTTTCCAACTGATGAAACACCCTTGAATTTTGCTACAGGACACAGCTGGGAACCCCCACTTGAGATTTACTTACTTTTCTATGTTCTTTACTACATTTAAACTGAGCTTTAATTGAAACGTTGAAAATATTTCACCCAATTCGTGTCAGTTCTTCATTAGGGAAAATAAAAAAACAGCTGAATCTTAAGGGAGCTACCCCAAATATCCATACGGTACGTTTTTATTACCACAGCCGCCAGCATGACACAGCACATACCCCAAAATGCACCTTTATACTCACTTTTAGGAACATTTTGTGCTTTTTATGCGCTTTTGGACGCCGTGTTTGTCGAGCTGATGGCAGTTCAGTGTCAGACCTCAGTATAGCAAACAAGAAAAACCGATGATGCAGCAGCTTTCCCATATATATAGGAGCACAACTGCACTAACACAGCAAACCTGATGTCAAACCACGCCTTCAGTGAGACACTAAATGTGCCGAGCCGAGCAGAGTCTAACTTTAATGATGTGCATGATTCAGACTTTTCCCGTGTGCTTGTCTTCCATCAGCAGCCGGGACTCAGGACACTCTGCTCTTATTAGAGGGGAAAATGCTGTTCTGTTCTCCTTATTTTGTGGTCTTTGCAAAAGTGTTGTCTGCACATTTACCATAAATTGACTGGAGTTAAGCTGAAAAACACATTCTATTTTTCAGACAGCTCAAATTCACGATGAAGATGTGGATTTTTTTTTTAGATGCCGGTGAAGTCAAACAAAAGGAGAACCATTATGTTTCCTTATATAAAGGTACAGTTATGTCTCCTGGAAGTAGCACATAATAATCAGATCGTGATTCCTGCAGAGAGAAATATTTGTTCCTGTCCAAAGAAGCTTTAAACTGGACAGATTTAAGGTAAACACCACTTAAACAGACCACTGTCTGAGCTCATTTGACCAATAAAGCCCATGTTGTTGCATCGTTTGAAACAGCTCTTGCTTTTCAGGTTGTATAGTGGTGTACTGTAGGATTCATTAAATTAAGATGCAGCTGTGACTATGTTCAACATCTGCTTCTTATTAGATTTGCTCTGAGGTCACGAACCCCCGGGGGGGGGGTACGATCTCCCTCGATGCAGCGAAGACATTAGACCATCAGAGATTGATTAATGAAGGACGTTTCTTCACAACAAGACTTAAATAATACCTAATTTTCATAAATGAGGATTGCTTGTTATGGTTTAGCATCTAAACTCTGGCTGATAGGCTCTTTCTTTTACTGGTTTGCCTTTGGTTATCAAAGGTGGCAGTGCAGAAGTATAGTTGTTCTTTTTAAAATACATTTGGTCCCTCTGAGTTTCACATGCATGCAGAACATGAAATTAGTCTTCTATTCTGATTTCCTGCATTAGCCTTCACAATAAAATAGACGGGGAAACGCCAGGGTCAGAAAAAGATGGACAGATCTACGTCACTGTAAATTTTAATGTATGGACCCATCTTGACTTGCTACTACGGAAGGCTGTGATGATTTTTTTTGCTTTCAGGAGAGAGCAGAGCGCATCTCAGCTAGCAGAAGCTAACCGTTAGCATTAGCAACTCCGCAACATGGCAGACCTCCTTCAGGCTTGTGTTATTTGTGGCGATAAAACATCAACGTTGCAGAATAAATGGAGGCAGTGGAAGAGTTGTGTTGCTGTTAGCCAATCAGAGGCGAGATGTTATGAATATTAATGAACAAGACTTAAAATCCTGTAATTATCCACCCGACTCCTCCCACTAACTTCTACTTCCTGAAACAGGAGCGCCAGAGCTTTTACTCCACAGAAAATGACTTACAAGGCATTCATTCATACTAAACCACATATAATTTATTGAAATAAAAAGTGTAGGCCCTCTTTAATGTTTGTGCATTATTGTTCTGTTCCTGTGGCCTTGGATGTAAAAAAACCAACATAAAAATTACACGAAAACATACAGCTTGATAGTGAATAGTGGGAAAGAATCTTTGGCAGCTGCATCCCAGCCAACACACATAGGTGAGCCTCATATGGGATCTATATAGGCAAGCCATATGGGTCCCAACAGGGTTTGTCCACGGTTTCCATGGTGGCCCCACAGGGGTTTGCCGGTATTTGAATCAAACCCACTGAAAACCCATGTAGGGCCCATTAAAATCTATGTGGGCAAAAATCTTTCTGGGCCAATCCCCATGAGGCCACCGTGGAAACTGCAGACAAACCCTGTTGGGACCCATACGGCTTGCCCATACAGATCCCATATGGGGCCCACCTATGTGTGCCGGCTGGGGGTGTAGCTAAAATGTGCAAGAAACTGGGAACAAAACAAGAATAGGATTTTGGAAAAGCACATGCTCAATAGCTCAGGGAGACCTCACAGCAGGAACATCATTCAAATTTTAAACTAGTCACAGAAAGTTGGACTTTATGTGGCTGAACAGGTACTTTCATATCTTTAGTACGTTTTACACAAATAAAGATTCTGTTTTCTGATTTTCATTTGAGAATTCACCCCAAAGTGTCCAACTGAGTGTGATGAAACTTTTGCTAACAAACTGTTCTTACTCCCACAAACTTTATACCTTTTTATACAGTTTATTTGTCAAAATGCAGGTGTTTTTGTCATCTTTCCACTCAGCGTGTCTCTCACAGCTATGCGACCTCTGGTTGTCTTGAAAATCCTCCCAGACTGCAGCACGTCCACCTACAAGGTTCTCGTTATATTTAGTTTTGTGCAAAGCGACAGTTTGTTTGAGGCTTAAATTCGAATCTGTTTTTAAGTGTCTGCTTATCTCACAGAGTCATGTCGAGATAGTGAGGAACACAGGTGTGTGGTTGCCATGGTGACCCTAATTTAAATGAACATTTCTTTTGATCTTGATTCTCTATGTATGTATTTTGTCTTTTGTTATTCTCAAATTTTGAGTAGCTGGAATTAAAATAGCAGGTTCACTAAAAAAACATTTTTTAACTTATTTTTGAAAATGATCAGTCACTCTGAGTTTAACATGCAGGATGAATGTGAAAATTGTCTTCTACCCCTATTTCCTGCATTAGTTTCTGATAGAAACCTCCCACATGCCTCCATCTAAAAGGCTGAGTTATCTCTGTAGTTATGCTGCTATAGGCTTAGACTGCTGGAGGACATACTGACCACTTTCCACACTCTGCTACTCTCTTCTACCACCACTCTCTAATTGCATTATTTCCTGTTATTTCAGCTGTTAACTTTATTTTCTCTCTAAGTGTTTTTCTCCCCAGAAGAAGCTACACTGGCGTTCTGCTGAGCTGTGGTGGCCTCATGGAGGGGGCCATCGGCTGGCACACTGCTGCCAACCACCTAACATTCTCCCTCTCCTGATATTACATCTTACTTTCTTTAACATAGAATGTGCTACTATTAGTTCACCTATTGAATTAATTATAGATTCACTCAGATAAAGACAATAAAGTTTCTCTTACTAAATAGAACTTCTACTAAGAAATCACAGTGTAGCCATAGAAACACTACTTGATCTATATGGTGTGTGTGTGTGTGTGTGTGTGTGTGCCAGCTGTCTTCTCAATCCCCAGTGAGTTGTGATGGATGGCTGCTCATACTGAGCGAGGATCCTCTGGAGGTTTCTTCCTGTTAAAAGGGAGTTTTCCTTCCCACTGTCGCTACATGCTTGCTTAGTATGAGGATTGCTGAAAAGACACTGGCGCTAGTCAGTGTCTCGATGCAATCTGCTGGGTTCCTTATATAGGAAACCTTTTTACTGACTGGCTTAATGAACTGAACTGAATTGGAATGTTTACTTTGTGAAGTGCCTTGAGACGACTCTTGTCGTGATTTGGCGCTATAGAAATAAACTGAATTGAATTAGAAAATAGACCGGAAAATGCTTGGTTCAGAAAATCCTGACAGATCTACGTCACACTGTCACTCAACATTCATGGACTCACCCATCTTGACTCATGATGGGGAAGGCTGCTGTTGGTTTAGCATCCAGGAAACAGCAGAGAACATCTCGAGTAGTAGAAGCTAACCGTTAGCATTAGCAACTCCACCACACAGCAGAACTTCTTCAGGCTTGTGTTATTTGGAGATAAACCGTTAAAATACTGGACAAGTCCGTGACATCAACTGTAGGTCTCAGGGGAGCTAGTTCCCATCATCGTCATCTTTGCCATGTCACACGTCTCAACACTCCCGGACAGTACAAAAATGGGCAAATTGGTGGAGCTGAGAGCAGAACCCTGAGGAGCTTAGATCTCCATTGCTATCAGCTACAAGCTGACCGAGCTAACCAAAGCTATCAGTGGTTTGCCGGTGCTTTTAGCCAGAAAAACGCTGTTGAGTGAATAACCGGGCACCCGGGCCGCGTGAACCCATCCTCTGCTCCTCCACAACGGTCGGAGATCTGTGGCGCTGCCGCCGAAGAGGGTATTCTGTCTCTTGTGGCCCTGCAATCTCTAACCACCGTGGAGGAGCGGAGGATGGGCTCACACGGCCCGGGAACCCGGCTCCAATTGCTGCGGTCTGAGATTGTGCTTGTTGTCTGTGGAGCCGTTAGCGCTAGCTCTGACAGTTCATGCTACCTGTCAATTAAATCTAAATATTCATAAATTCAAGCATTTAATTACACCTAAACAGAAGAGTTACAAAACAATTCACCCCCCTCAAAGTTGTCATGACTGTAAACTAGACCTATTAAACCTAAAATGTTTTTTGAACCAGGCTGTAAACATGTTAATTTCTGCTGTGAAGCTGCCATTTTGAACATGGAAGGCAATGAGAATTTGCTCTGTTTAGGAGCCAGCACCTAGTGGACGAGGGGGGAACTGCACTTTTTGTCACTTCCTGGTTGGCTTCAGGTCTGGGAGCCTGGGGTTCCCCCTTGAGCTAAACCATCAACATTGCAAAGCAAAGAGAGTCAGTGGTAGAGTCATGTTGCTGTTAGCCAATCAGAGTCGAGATGTCCAAATATCAGGAAATAAGACTCCAAATCCTGCCGTCCTGCACCACTTTCTCCTCTGGCTGACTTCTACGTCCTCAAACAGACGCTTTCCCCCCAGAAAATGACTTACAAGGCCTTCATTCCTACTAGAGACCACTACAAAAATGAGTAAAGTGGATTTTTAAGGCTCCATTAGCACCTTTTAAAAATTCTTCAGACAATTCCTTTATTGTTTTCTTAATTTTTGATTCCCATTACCAGGCAGGTTTGAAATTAAAGACCACTGATCAATTACAAAATTAGTGATTTCCTCTGTGCAAAAGATCCCACAAAGAGCCCGTCAGTAATCTTAGAGGCAGGTATGAAGGACCGACTGACAGAACCAGTGGTTAAGTGGTTTATCAGGGATCTTCTGAAGGGATTTAGCCTCATTGATGGACCCTATCTTGCATCAGGCAGCTCTGCTCGGCCATTAATCAAATCATATCAGAGAAATGTCTCAAAAGTTTGGAGGAAGTTAAATGTGACTCATCCATCACATTACCGAGGGCCTCTGTGAGACGGGATGTAGACATTTTTCTTGTCAGCTGGGCATCTGATCTATAAACATTGTCAGGTTCTTCTCACGATTGATTATTCTGGAAAGTCCTCCAGCAGAGGCAAAGGATTAGGGATCAAAGTTAAAATCATGCATATAGAAAAAGAAAGAGGGGAATGAGAGGGGTAACAAAAACAGCGAGAAGGATGATGTGGAGATTGGGTTACTTACAGATAATATCACTGCTTCCTGTGGAAACTAAATTGGTCTTTTGGGCTGAGAGGAAATCAGTTTAAGTCCTGAGTGACAAATAAGAAGAATGCTTATCAATAACTGTTGAGGGGAAACTGGACACAGAAAAGTAATCAATAACTCTTTAACTTCCATTTAAAACCCAACATTTCATTCTTTGTTTCATCAGTTTGTGGGCGGACACACGTTAGGCGCTTTCAGCTTATTTCTCTCTTTAATCACAAGCTATATTTAAAATTTTAGCCTTCCTACAATCAACAAGTTGTTTTCTCTTTTATCATTATTTTCTTTATTTTGGTACAAAATCAGACATGAGGTCAAACTGATCAGGCATAAATTTTGAATATAAACAGACAAATGAGAGGTCAGATCATTCTAAATGTGTATTCATGAAATGTCACACAACTATCCTGGTGGCCTAGTGGCATGAGCCTCTACCCCAGGACTGTGAGATCAGGGTTCAAGTCCTGGTTGGGTCATGCCAAAGACTCATAAAATGGGTCAAATGCAGAGATGTAATTTCACCAGTAGTGTTATAGTGTATGATAACCATTCACCATACCAAAAAGGCAATACCACCTTCTCATTACCTGTGACAAAAAGCAGTGTGGTCTGGTGGTGACTTGAACTCTTAGTAGAAATCTTCCCATACAAGTGTTTTTCCTCACTCTTCAGTATCTGCCTTTTTGAACAAGTGTGCGTGAAGAGACGTGTCTTTGTATTAACGCCTTTCTGTTGGCCTGGGGTTGGAAACAATGTTAAAGGTACATCTATGGTTTTAGGGTGAATAACACCAAGTCTTTGGTGGACAATGTAAAGACTCAGTGGGGTGGCCAATCAGATTTTAACAGTGGCATGTGCTACCCCAGGCCACCCCCTGGACACGCCCCTGGGAGCTAGAAATGTTATTTTAGAACATATTTGTATTTTTTTCCTCTCCAAATGTCCAAATGTTTTAATGCAGCACACTGATGATCTGGTCAGAACATCCATAAAAGACCATCAAAAAGTCTGAAGAACTGATCCAAATCACTTAGAACATGATTTAAAAAAGCTTTTTGGAAGCATTGTACAATAACATTCATATATCATGCATGTGGATTTCTCCTTTTCTCCTCTGAGTTGGTCTCCACGTTCAACCTTTCAAACCCTCTCTGCCTCCTGCTCAATGTGCCAGTAAACTTTACCATCTGGATTGACTTTAAAAGCTTCATCCAGGTGGCAGCAGAAAATAAATCACTGTACTTATACGTGAGGACGTGTGCAAGTCTGTGGAGTGACTTATTCAGGGTTAGGAGGGACATTAGTGAAAAGTGATTTTGACACGCCATCAAGGAGGGAAATTTTAGAGTCCTTCACCTCGTTCATTCATCTCTATCTTTGGCTCTCCCTCACTTATTCAGCCCCTCCATAGACTTTAAATGACTTCTCAAACAAGGAGGTTTTAAAGTTGTCGGGTGCATTTTAGTGCAGCGAAATAAAATGGGCACAGGAAGGAACATAAAGGACCTAAACCTATGGGGTCAAAATGGGCTCAGCTCCATGTAAACTCGAAAAAATCAATTGTAAATTCAAATAAAAATTGAAAACTTAGGTTTGACGTCATTTCCGCCCAGGTCGTGTTTCTGTTGTTAGCAGTAGCACCATGGTTAGCACATCGACATTGCGCAATGGTGAGCCTACCTGCGTTGGGCAGACCACCGTTCATCTGCAGTAAGTTAATTTTTTCTGTTCATTTACCGTTTATGCAGTTAAAAGTTTTGTTTTTGTCTGAGTTATTCAATGTGACTGAGCAGCGTGTGCTTCTTGTTAGCGGCTAGCAAGGTTAGCCTTAGCTAAATTCTAAATTACACAGCATCTTTGTCAGATCACATCCATTTCGTGCGGATTCTCACAGATCTCAGTAACATGGAAGGTAGCCTAACCACCAAGCATGAAGCTTATGCATCATTTTACACACAAGATTAGTGCTAAGTTACATCTCATTTTTATTTATTTTTTTCCTTTTATTTCATTCATTTAAAAAAATACAACTACAAAACAATATACATATAAACACAGTACAACTTGAATGAAAGGGAGCAGATGGAAGAAAAAATCTTATAATTTCTGCCCCTTTTTTAAACTAAATAACAAACATATCTTTATGCATTCCCTCACAGTTCGTTCAGTCACATATGTCAATTATATCCACCTAAATTATACACATTCATATCCACTCAACACACTTGATTTGATATATTCTCTAAACACTTTTAGCAGTGTTTGCGAAAACTTTTGAGCCACACCTGCCAAACTGGCAGACGTGAGAGCGTCTCACGCAGGACATTTTTGAACCACGTAGGACAATGTCCTCGTGGGCTTCAGATTTGTATCTATTTAACAGTGGGTATTGTAGTGACCTCTGACCTTTACATATTATACATATTTTATTGTGACAATAATCTGTTGACATAATTTGAAAAAAAAAAACATCAATGTGATTTTCTGAAAAATTCAGAAAATGAGGATTAGACAGTCCCTCTGCTTAGAAAATAAACCAACAGAGTTTATCAGGAAATTATTAGAGATCATATAATTATTATAAATTATTATGAAACACCAGAAACAACATATTATATATGAAAGTATTTCTAAATATTGTAACAGTCCATAAGGGCTTTTTGTGACTGATGTTACTGTTCCTTTAAGAGATGCTGTGGCTGGTTGAGGTGAAACTGGAAGTTGGAGATGCGGGTTTATCTCAGCTGTTTGTTAAATTACTCTAATAAACTGCTGTTAAGGACAAATTGTCATTCTGTCTGACAATTTAGTTCATCACAAATATCACAATATAAAGAAATTATCTTTTTCTTGGGGGGGGCACTGTGCCGTGGTCCCCGAAATGCTTTGAAACGGCCCTGGGTGTGGGAGTGAGGTGAAGTCACCGAAGCACGGGCGATGATCTCTGCAGCAGCGGAGCACGTCAGGCACAAATGAAAGCGAAAGTATGGGCAAACATGAACGATCGTGTGTTAATTATGTTTTTTTTTGGTGACTCCACTTTGAGAATGTTACTGTGGCCACGTGCAGGACGCAGCTGCCCGGCGGAGCGCATCAGTAATCAGCGCTCTGCCGCTCTCCATCCTCTCCGCCCCAAAAAAGACCCGGTACGCTGAGAGTCCAAATAAATAAATAATATATGTAGAAACTGGGTCCTTTTTCAGGCTCCCCTTGGGTGTATAAGTTGAGGGCTTCCAGGGGAAGACAACAAACAGTCTGCAATTTGTGGTTTTCAGGAAGTTTATTTTATTTTGGCACGTTCAGAGAAGACGCACAGCGTCGGTCATAATGTCCGACGATTTAAAGGTTTTCGTCGGACAATATTAAATCACGTCGGTAATGTCCGACTGTCCGACATGTTTTCGCAAACACTGCTTTTAGAGTTTTTGATTCTTTCACTTCTCTGTCCAGGCAATTCCATAATTTCACACCATTCACCGAGATACTCATTTCCTTCATTCTTGTCCTAAATCTGGGCTTTTTGAAGACTTCAATTCCCTTCAACGAATAATTACTTTCCCTCTTTCCAAATAATTGCTGAATGTTTTTAGGCAATGTACCTATATTAGCTTTATACATTATATGCAATATTCTCCAGTCGACCAAATCATGACATTTTATTACCTTATATTTTATAAATAACGGGTTAGATGGAACTCTACTGTGATTATTGTTAATAATTCTTATGGCTCTTTTCTGCAAAATAAACAATGGTTGTGTATAAGTTCTATATGCAGTTCCCCAGATTTCTACACAATAGATTAAGTATGGCAGAATTAGTGCATTGTATAATGATAACAACCCATCGCTATTCAGTAAAAACTTCACACTATGTAATACTGCAATGGCTTTGGCCACTTTACCTTTTATATAACCTATATGTGATTTCCAGGTTAGAGCTTCATCAATCATTACTCCTAAAAATTTGGTCTCCTTTACCCTTTGTATTTCCTAATAATATGTCTCCAATCCTGGTCCACGAGATCTGCTATCCAGCATGTTTTACTTTCTAACTCCTGCACACCTGGTTTTAAAAACCAGAAGGTCTGCAGAGCTTAAAGACCACTAATTCAACCACTGACTCAGTTCTGTAGGAGCATGTAAACTTGGGTTTAATAAATTAGCAATAATATTGGATGAGACCTGCTTTACATTCTGCATTTTTGTTGTTTTCAGGAAATGTTGGAGAAGCAAGTTATGGGAAGATTTCTACTAAGAGTTCAAGAGGCAGGTCACCACCGGACCACACTGGTGCTGTTCACAGCTCGTGGATGTGGAGGAGGAAGTTTCACAATCAGCGGTTTGTATGTGAGTACCCAATGTAATATGCTCGCTCTTATTTCAGTTTCTGTCAGTGAGCCCAAGGGCAGCTGGAACTACAATGTAATTCATCGCCAGCAGTGTGTAAAAGTGTGTGGATTATAAATAAGTCATTGTGGTGTAAAGTGCTTTGGAGTCCTCTGAAAGTCGCTGTTCAAGTGCAGGTCATTTATCATTTATGTGGAGGTGTACACAAAGTAAACAGAGTAACGCATTTATATATACATACACTGCTCACAAAAATTAAAGGAACACTTTAAAGAAACACATTCGATACATCAGATCTCAATATGAAGTTGGATATCTATACAAATAACGACAGGGCAATGTCTTAGGAACAAAAGGATGCCAAGTCTTTTAATGGAAATAAATGTTTTCAGCCTACAGAGGGCTCAATTGTGTAGACACCCTAAAATCAGAGTGAAATGAAGATGTGGCAGGCTAGTCCATTATTTCAAAAACTTCATTTCTGCAACTCAAAATGCTTTTCAGTATCTTGTGTGGCCCCCACGAGCTTGTGTGCATGCTTGACAACGTCGGGGCATGCTCCTAATGAGACAACGGATGGTGTCTTGGCATTTCCTCTCAGATCTGTGTGAGGGCATCCCTGAGCTCTTGTACAGTCTGAGGAGCAACCTGGCGCCGCCTAATGGACCCAAACATAATGTCCCACAGATGTTCTATTGGGTTTAAGTCAGGGGATCGTGAAGGCCATTCAATTGTTTCAATTCCTTCATCCTCCAGGTACTGCCTGCATACTCTTGCCACATGAGGCCGGGCATTGTCGTGCATTAGGAGAAAACCAGGACCTACTGCATCAGCGTAGGGTCTGACAAAGGGTTCAAGGATTTCATCTGGATACCTTATGGCAGTCAGAGCACCATTTCCTAGGCAGTAGAGGTCTGTGCGTCCCTCCATGGATATGCCTCCCCAGACCATCACTGACCCACCACCAAACCTGTCATGTTGAACGACGTTGCAGGCAGCATAACGTTCTCCTTGTCTTCTCCAGACTCTTTCACGTCTATCACAGGTGCTCAGGGTGAACCTGCTCTCGTCTGTAAAAAGTACAGGGCGCCAGTGGCGGACTTGCCAATTCTGGTGTTCTTGAGCAAATGCCAGTGGAGCTCTACGGTGCTGGGCAGTGAGCACAGGGCCCACTACAGGACGTCGGGCCCTCAGGCCATCTTCATGAAGTCTGTTCCTGATTGTTTGGGTAGAGACATTCACACCAGTGGCCCTCTGGAGGTCATTCTGTAGGGCACGAGCAGTGCTCAGCCTGTTCCGCCTTGCACAAAGGAGCAGGTATCGGTCCTGCTGATGGGTTGTGGACCTTCTACGGCCCTGTCCAGCTCTCCGAGAATAACCGCCAGTCTCCTGAAATCTCCTCCATGTTCTGGAGATTGTGCTGGGAGACACATTAAACCTTCTTGCTGCAGCACGTGTGGATGTGCCATCCTGGAGAAGTTGGACAACCTGTGCAACTTCTGTAGGGTTAAGGAATGGCCTCATGCTGCCCGTAGAGATAATTACTCAAGCCAAAACTAGCACGAGTGGAAAACCAGCCAAAAAAGATCAAGAGGGAGAAACTTGAAATGACCTCCACATGTTAAACCAGTCCTGTTTTGAGGGTTTTGTAATTGTTGCCACTTTAGTGCACCTGTCGTTAAGTCCATGAACACATATACAGCTGAAAGTGATTAACAATGCCCTCAGCTGCTAAATCAACCAGAAAATTATCAGACAGGTTTCATTGATTTCATGCCAGGCCCAATAAAAAAAGTGTTCCTTTAATTTTTGTGAGCAGTGTATATATATATATATATATATATATATATATATTAGGGATGCAACGGTACGCGGTAAAATCCTGGACCGTTCGGTCCTTCCTGCACGGGACAATCTACCCTCGTGTACCGCGGGACTTCGGTTTTGCCATTATTTTCGCGCTGGTCCTTTATTTCATGCTTTACACGGCACCAGGGTGCGTTTGTCTGTCCAGGCAGATGCGTTTCATTCCGTGTGCCTGCACTAGTCTCGTCTGAAGCTGCTCACAGCAGACCCCCTCCCTACCCGCGAGTAAATATCCAGTCACAGGTTTGACCCGCCGCACTGAGCTGAAAGTTTGAGCAAAACAAGCGCTACAGAGAGAAACTTAGCCACGGTGACATGTGACGCACCGTCTTCAAACAAACCTTCCGTGTGGGAACATTTCTGGTTTGCAGTTGAATAAAAAGACGAGGAGAGAAAACTGTGAACTCAGAGGCTCACTTTATTTGACACCACAACCACAACCCCTCACACAACACACTCCCGAGTCGGGACCTTCCTCGGACATCCTACAATTCCAAATTACGCGTCCCTCCCGGTCCTGCTTCGGTCGCCCTAGCCTCTCAAAGACACCACATTGAAAAGGCGTTTTAAAAGTGACATTTCTGTTGGTCTCTGAACATATTATTATACACGGGACTACAAGTATTACATCTGAAAAGTTACATTATTGCAGGAATAAAATAAAGTTTGGAAATTTCAGTTTTTCTTAAGCTTTTCTACACTTCAAAGTGGACCGAAACCGTGACCCAAAAACCGAGGTACGGACCGAGCCGTGGGGAAAGTGGACCGTTGCACCCCTAATATAAATATATATATATATATAGTGTGTGTGTGTGTGTGTGTTAAGCAATATTCACATTGGTCTGTTTTATAGTTTTGACAAGCTATTTCACAAGGTGGGTAAAATTCTTTTCAAATGACTTGAATGTCTCACCTCACGTTTTCATTCTTTCTTCCTTTGCAGCATAGAGAGACTATGGTGAGACCTGTGGATGGCAGTCACAAGCACATACTCTACCATCTTTTCCACAGCCTTGATGAAGAAGGTTCACTGGACTCCACCAGCTATCCACCTGTTTGCAGCTTAGTGTATGTTCCTACCCCAGCTACAGTCAGAACTGTGCAGCTTTATTGGTGGAATAATCATCCCCTCCAAACAGCAGAACTTGATGTCAAACCAACTGTGGGAGATGGGGTGAAGAACTTCCAGGAGTTGTGGTCCCACCTGTCCTCTCACACAGCAGAGCCTTGAAGTCCTCAGAGCAACCATCAATCCAAATGTACCATCAGATGATCATGGACCACACCTCTGTTCTAAACTATGTTCATACTCAAAGATGCCAAATGTTTCATTTTAAGGCCTAATAAGTGATTTTTAATATAAAGGTTTAGACAGATTTGTAAAACCCAAGAATTTAACTTTAGACATTGTCCATATTTATCTTTTCAGCTGTTATTTAATTTGAACTATTACTGGCCAAGTTTATTACTGATCATTTCAATAAATGTACTCATGGGAGACTGAAATATTGAGTTTATTGACCAAACATAAACATAAGTGCAAAGGTTCAACGAAGAGTAAGTTATCATGGTTATTCCAAGTGAATAAAAACTGGGTAGTTGAAGTACTGAATTTTAAATTTAGTTTTTGGAAGTCAATAAATGCTACCAGCAAACCACAAATGGGGTACTGAGATCACAATTAATTTTAATTTAAAATCTTCAGGACACATTGAGTCATTGTCTGTGTGTGGTAGCTCAGTCTGTAGGGCAGTGGGTTTATATGCAGGTGGTTCAGAGTTCAATACCTGGACAAACAATGACTTTTAGACTTTGTGTGAATTTCTGGACCATGTGAAATGGTCTAAAAAAGCAAATGAGTATCATCTACTTGCATAGCTTTGTCTGTTGGGGCATTGGCTTGGTATGCAGGTAGTTCAGGGTTCAAACCCTGAACATTGCAATTTTAGGCTTTGTGTGAATTCTGGACAACATGAAATGCTCAAAAACCAAATAGCAAGTGTCTGCTTGTGTAGTTTGTCCTGTAAGTTACTGGGTTGACATGCTGATGGTTCAGGGTTCAAAACAAATAATGTCTTTTAGACTTTGTGTGAATTATTGACAGCAAGAAATGCTCTAAAAATCTAAGCTGTTCTGTTCTTGTGTAGCTCAGTCTGTAAGGCCTTGGCTTGGAGTGTGAGTGGTTCAGGGTTCAATCCCCCAAGGAATACTTGTGTTCTGGAAATTGAGAATCCAAACCTTATGACTGAACAAGTTTTTAAGTACAAAAGCTAAAAATAACAAGTTCAAATGTCCCACCAAAACATGTCCAAGTGTTCACACATTCATTCACATGTGTGTTCAGAGTAAACACGCTGTGAAACGTGTTATATGGATGCCAGTTACTTAAGTTGGCCATCTCTACTTGCCAGGCAACTTAAGTTTCTTGGTGAAATTTAATTAAGTTGGCCAACTGACATATCCATATACCACGTTTCACAGCGTGTTTACTCTGAACACACATGTGAATGAATGTGTGCACCGCGCTCCAGTTGGTTTGAAGGCTGCATCCATGACCACCATTCATCCTGCCACTTTCACCTAAAAAACCCATACACATGTTCACAGCTGGATTTGATGGAAATCCAGCTGTGAACATGTGTATGGGTTTTTGCCACTTTCACCTAAAAACCCATACACATGTTCACAGCTGGATTTCCATCAAATCCAGCTGTGAACATGTGTATGGGTTTTTTAGGTGAAAGTGGCAGGATGAATGGTGGTCATGGATGCAGCCTTCAAACCAACCGGAGCGCGGTGCACACATTCATTCACATGTGTGTTCAGAGTAAACACGCTGTGAAACGTGGTATATGGATATGTCAGTTGGCCAACTTAATTAAATTTCACCAAGAAACTTAAGTTGCCTGGCCAGTAGAGATGGCCAACTTAAGTTGGCCAACTGACATATCCATATAACACGTTTCACAGCGTGTTTACTCTGAACACACATGTGAATGAATGTGTGAACACTTGTACATGTTTTGGTGGGACATTTGAACTTGTTATTTTTAGCTTTTGTACTTAAAAACTTGTTCAGTCATAAGGTTTGGACTCTCAATTTCCACAACACAAGTATTCCTCTGGGGATTGAATCCTGAACCACTCACACTCCAAGCCAAGGTCTTACAGACTGAGCTACACAAGAACAGAACAGCTTAGATTTTTAGAGCATTTCTTGCTGTCAATAATTCACACAAAGTCTAAAAGACTTTATTTGTTTTGAACCCTGAACCAACAGCATGCCAACACAGTAATTTACAGGGCAAACTAGACAAGCAGACACTTGCTATTTGGTTTTTGAGCATTTCATGTTGTCCAGAATTCACACAAAGCCTAAAATTGCAATGTTCAGGGTTTGAACCCTGAACCACCTGCATACCAAGCCAATGCCCCAACAGACAAAGCTATGCAAGTAGATGATACTCATTTGCTTTTTTAGACCATTTCATGTGGTCCAGAAATTCACACAAAGTCTAAAAGTCAGTGTTTGTCCAGGTATTGAACTCTGAACCACCTGCATACAAACCCACTGCCCTACAGACTGAGCTACCACACACAGACAATGACTCAATGTGTCCTGAAGATTTTAAATTAAAATTAATTGTGATCTCAGTACCCCATTTGTGGTTTGCTGGTAGCATTTATTGACTTCCAAAAACTAAATTTAAAATTCAGTACTTCAACTACCCAGTTTTTATTCACTTGGAATAACCATGATAAATTACTCTTCGTTGAACCTTTGCGCTTATGTTTATGTTTGCTCAATAAACTCAATATTTCAGTCTCCCATGAGTACATTTATTGAAATGATCAGTAATAAACTTGGCCAGTAATAGTTCAAATTAAATAACAGCTGAAAAAATAAATATGGACAATGTCTAAAGTTAAATTCTTGGGTTTTACAAATCTGTCTAAACCTTTATATTAAAAATCACTTATTAGGCCTTAAAATGAAACATTTGGCATCTTTGAGTATGAACATAGTTTAGAACAGAGGTGTGGTCCATGATCATCTGATGGTACATTTGGATTGATGGTTGCTCTGAGGACTTCAAGGCTCTGCTGTGTGAGAGGACAGGTGGGACCACAACTCCTGGAAGTTCTTCACCCCATCTCCCACAGTTGGTTTGACATCAAGTTCTGCTGTTTGGAGGGGATGATTATTCCACCAATAAAGCTGCACAGTTCTGACTGTAGCTGGGGTAGGAACATACACTAAGCTGCAAACAGGTGGATAGCTGGTGGAGTCCAGTGAACCTTCATCATCAAGGCTGTGGAAAAGATGGTAGAGTATGTGCTTGTGACTGCCATCCACAGATCTCACCATAGTCTCTCTATGCTGCAAAGAAAGAAGGAATGAAAATGTGAGGTGAGACATTCAAGTCATTTGAAAATAACTTTACCCACCTTGTGAAATAGCTTGTCAAAACTATAAAACAGACCTATGTGAATATTGCTTAACACACACACACACACACACACACACACACACACACACACACACACACACACACACACACACACACACTATATATATATATATATAAACTTTTAGAATTTAAATTTTTAGTTTAATTAACCTGTTGCTGTCTTCACAAGAAACTATGTAGATATATACTTTTTTTGTGAAAATAGTGAGCAGCAGAAACATTTATATGTTTTTTTATTCTGATTATTTCTTTTTACTCATTAATTTTATAATTTTTATTGGATTTTACATTTATGTTTTGAATAAAATTAATTTATGATCTGAGTGAACATTAATATGATTTATTAAAGAACACTGGTCTGCTTTCACATCCTTTTTGGTTCTATGAACAGAAATGTCACCACGAGCTTGTGACTTCAGACCAATCATAATTATTTAAATAAAATATGTATTTTTCCCATTTTGAAGATAATTTACTGACGAGTTGACGACATTTCCTTTGTATTATTATGTCAAGACATCTCGCTCTGTGAGCTTGTTAAAATGCAGCCTGGGAACAGAAGACGACTACTGAGGCCCACATGTTCAGACCTTTAAAGAAGAGATTGATGATGCCTATTAGTCTGACAGAGACTCAAAAAGTTATTTTATCATGAAAAGTAGTTCTCAGCAAGCCATGTTCCTCTCTCCTCTTATTTATCTTTAAGTATTTTCTTGTCTGAATGTGTTACAAAAAGTCATAAAATTCACTGGATGCATTTAATTTTTAGCACATGCATTTATGTAGAGGGCACTTGGTGAGAGTGGAAGCGCGGGTGAAATTGATTTATCATACCATACAAATACACAGCATAGATAAATGATCAAGACGATTCATGGTGCATATTTTTCCAGAGGGGACTCACTTCTGTCACAGACATATTAATCATCTCAGGAGGAAGAGTGACAGCATGACGGTTTCATGAATTAATAAAGGTCTTGCTGTACAACAAAGCCTTCCGGTTAATCCAAATAAGGTCATAACTTTGCTGCATTTGTTTTAGAGAAGTTGCCTGTAATGACACACACACACACACACACACACACACACACACACACACACACACACACACACACACACACACACACACACACACACACACACACACACACACACACGGAGAAACACTATTGTATTCGAGCATTTTTCATCGTGTGGATATCTCACTGTTAATACTTATTATTCAGAAACAGTGGGGAGGTGTCAAGCTCAGCGGTGTGCCCATTTTTTAATAAACAGCACACTGCTGAGCTCAATAATATTATAGCGACTGTTTGTGCATGTCTATCCGTGCATAAAACAAATGCACACACGCTTGTGAGAACAAAAGACTTCATGTTTTTAATATGTAAAGCAAAGAGAACAAATTGCTTTAGAGAACTGAGGTTTTGACGGATTAAAATCATAATAAATCTTTAATTATAAACTCTAAAAGTGGAGGTTTCTAAAAAAAAGTCATGACTTGATGCTGATATTCTCACTGATAGAAACCCTGAGTCACACAAGGTAATGGAACGTGAAATTCTAAATAATTTTATTTTTTAACATTTATTTTCAAATTTTTAACTTCTTTTAGTCAAAAATATGCACATAGGTTGCTATTATTAATAATTATCATATCATTTGAATCAGTAATCACCACTTTTCTTACTTTATTTGGATGTCTGACATACAGAGGCAGGAAAATAAATATTTATAGATATATTTATGTTTAATCTGAGCTTGGGGGACATTTTGTTACACTCGCAGAGTTTTAGTATGTTCTGTTTTACCTTTGAAAGCATATAAAACACACGAGTATTTAAACAGACTCGTCTAATGAACTTTAATAGAAATTGGATGTTCATAAATAATGTGAACTAAACCTTTAAATGTAAAAAGTAATATACAATGTTGTATGATGGGCTTTATATTTAAAGGTGTGGTCAATACGTTTGCAGTGGTCTCTAGTAGGAACAAATGCCTTGTAAGTCGTACTCTGGGGGAAAAACGGTCTGGTGCACCTGTTTAAGTAACTAGCTAGCAGTTAGCTACATCAGAGGAAAGCTTCAGACGACAGGATCTGGAGTCTTATTTCCTGATATGTGGACATCTCTCCTCTGATTGGATAACAGCAATGTGACTCTACCACCGACTCCGTTTTCTCTGCAACGTTGATGTTTTATCTCCACAAATAACACAAGCCTGGAGGAGTTCTGCTGTGTGGTGGAGTTGCTAATGCTAACGGTTAGCTTCTACTAGCCAAGACGTTCTCTGCTGTTTCCTGGACGCTAAACCAACAACAGCCTTCCCCGTCGTGAGTCAAGATGGGTGAGTTCATGAATGTTAAGTGACAGTGTGATGTCACTCTGTCAGGATTTTCAAATCCTAGAGTTTCACCGTCTATTTTCTATCAGAAGCTAATGCAGGAGATAGGTGGAGGAGACTATTTTCATGTTCAGCCTGCATGAAAAACACTGAGTGACCCATTATAATCAGAAATAATCATTAAAAAATGTTTTTCAGTGAACCACATCTTTAATCAACTGGGTTTAGTGGAACCAGTTGACATAACTTGGTTAAGTAAATTCAACATGTAATTTTTTAGAGTGTATGTTGCTTCTTTATGGGATTAAAAACTGAATTTTACTCTATAGTGATAATAAACATCCTTGAACGTCTTTATTTTTTCTTTTCACTGATCTCCTGGTGAGTTGACAAGAATTATATATATATATATATATATATATATATATATATATATATATATATACTGTATAGAAGAATCGATCTTTTCTCACATAAATGCACGTCGAACCAAGAAAAGCAATATTTGATGGGTCAGTAAGTGAGGGAAGAAAATGTTGAACTTAAAATGAAGAAACTCAAGCACGCAGGGACATTACAAGCATTTTTGATAAATAAAAAAACACATAAAAGCTTTAAAAAAAAGTCCTTTTTAAACATGAAAGAAAGAACTGCCTCCACAGCAGTCATTTCTAGCCCATTTTCCTCCATTCAGCTAGAGACTTTACGTTTAGCTGGTGAGGCAACGAGGGCATTTTGGAGCTAAAGAGCTAGATATTTCTCTCAGGAGCAGGTGGAAACAACACCAGAGTTACT
This sequence comes from Aphyosemion australe, assembly GCA_006937985.1. Lineage (NCBI taxonomy): Eukaryota > Metazoa > Chordata > Actinopteri > Cyprinodontiformes > Nothobranchiidae > Aphyosemion > Aphyosemion australe. Next base: position 537,001 of record SSNS01000029.1, on the reverse strand, counting down.
CTGATTGTGTGTTATTTGGCTTCATCACAGAGACACAAACATGACGGGCTTCCAGAGAATGCTAATGATGCGCAGCGTCTGCAGGATGTTTTAGCAAATGCATGAGAGAGTTTGCTGTGCAGCTGCACGTTACTGCTCAATAACATGAAAAACTGTTTAAACGCTGTTACGTTCATGCAGAACGAGGTTAAAGCTTTGATGTTGAATATGGTGAATGTAGAGAAGCACTGGTGTTCCTTTTGGATTTATACTTTCAAAATAAAAGCACTTTTCAAGAATGAAAGCTCAGAAAATGACTGATTTCAGGTCAGACTGATATGTCTTTGTCTTTCCACAGGAGTAAAATAAAAGATAATCATATCATGATACAGGTTATCACTGCTATCACGGTTTCATTCAAAAGCACAAATTCTGTTTTATGACTCCTTCAAATCCAAATGTAACTTTTAATTAAGCTTTGGAAATGGTCCTTTTTACGCCGAAGACAGGAAGTTAATGATAATCTTGTTCAAAAAGACTTTAGATGTCAGTTTGAATTAATTAGTTCAGGAGACACAGCGGGCTTGACGGAATAAAACAACGCTGAGGTTTTAATGGAAACACTTAGTTTAGTTTAATATTAATCAGCTTTATAATTAGACTTCTATTAAAATGACTTATTAGAATCCACCCAGGAATTTATTCACCTTTATGAGATAAAGTCATTTTTCCTTTTTTGTCAATAAAAGATCAAATCTAATCAGATTTAAAGTTATCTAAAAATAAATAGCTAAATGACACAAAAGCAGTTTGATTCTCACAATATGTAACCTCAATAATAATTCCTTAGCAACGCCATAGCAACAGCTCGAAACGCTAAACTCTCTCCTCTCTGCTCTGAAGCAGGGGGTCTCTTCACAAAGACGGCATCATTTAGTCCGCTCACAGATGATGTGACACACAAATCCTTCCTGGTCTGCAACATCTGCCTCGTCCTGACCCCTGTCCTGATCCACTGGCAGAAACCCGTGCCACAACATCTGCTTAAAGGTGACCCTGACCCCTGCGGTACGCCGGTGTACGGTTGTAGCTTCCTCTCGACATAGATCATTACCTCTGGCCAAAGCAGAGAGAGGCCGCGGGTGTGAGCAGAGACACGCGAGGAGTCAGAGCTCAGCTGTAAACACTTGCTTCGTTGTGACCTTTTAGAGAACTCCGAGAAAGTTGGAACAATTGAAAACATTTTTATTTTTGCATCAGGACGCTGTCTGCCTGTCGTCTTTAGCTATCTTTAAAAGCTGTCGTCCATAGAGACGTCATTAAGGTAGAGGAGGAGGAGATTTTGAAATGTGATTGGCTGTAGCTCCCGCCGCTTCTCCCCCTTCGCTTTTCAAAGGAGCTGAAAGCCACGACTTATATGTGAATGCGTGCACAAGCAGCCTTGTAGCGCTAACGGCAAGCCGCTGCGCCTGCATGTTTTCGGTATGTTCCTGCTCAGACCCATCTAACTCCTGAATTATCTCCTCAGCCTTCATCTCGTTCTGCAGGAGTAATCAGATCTATGATATGAAAAACTAAGGTAGTTCTGAGGACTAAAGGGGGTTAATGTGACGTTATTATAATCAAATATTAGAAAAATGTTCCTTCATACCTTTTCCCAATACTAGTATCTTTATAAGTAAGACAAATACCCATATCATGGACGATGGCCCAATCCCAATACTCACACTTCCACCCTTCAACTGCCCGGCCAGGGGTGTGAGTGCGTAGGGTGTCCCGATTCTTAAGTGCGGAAGTTGACCACGCCCCTTTTGCACTTCACCGAAGGGAATTACCCACAATCCTTTGCTGCGAGGGAATTTTGAGAAGAAGGCGGTGCAATGGCTCAAGTGCCTTTTCTGAAAACATGTATTTTCAAACGAAAGAAGTTCATTTTAAGATGATTAATGATATTTATTCATGCTCTGAATGTTTTAGACTAAGATTTAATGTGACCATTATTTTGTCATATAATTGTTTGTTTAAAAGTTGTCAATAAAGGTTTTCTAAAAAGTAGCACAAACAGCACCGGGCATCCCGGCCTGTGTCGCGGTCAATGACGCAATGCTCCCCGTCCCAATTCAGCAAATATTTGCACACTTGTGTACTACGCACTCGAAGCCTTACTGTGCACTTCCTCCAAGTGCACTTCACTGAAGACCGTAGGGGGCAGTGCGAGTATTGGGATTGGACCATTGAGATGCCATCAGAGAGACTTTGCCTCTTAAGCTGATGGTCTGTCCTGTCTTTCCTACATTGATCTGAAATCCTGCTTAAATGTGAATTTACCACAGAACTAGAGACTTTCTGTCTGTTATTCTAAGATCAGCTTGGTTCTGACCAAAGGTAAAACATCATAATCCTTTCTGCTTAGTGTGGTTAACAGATTTGGATGCAGCAGCAGACTGTGCTCACTGCTGGGTTATTAAAGGGACACTCTGCAGTTTTGGCTTGCTTTTAGCGCCCCCTAGTGTCCGTTAGTGAAACCAAAAGTAAAACTTACCTCCTCGCTGTGCGTTCGTCTTGTCAGCTCCACTTTACTAAGTCCAACAGGGACCGGACCACCACTCTGAAGTTGCAAGTGTGGTATTCTGGCCACAGAGGGCGGTGGGGGTCTGCGTGACATTTCATTAACCCTGTAAAGGTCATTTCAGCACAAACTGGCTCAAGAACATGATTTAAAAATATAAAAAAGTTGTGTAGTATGGCTTTAAACAAAAAAGTCTCAACATTTCCAAAGATCATAGCAGCTATCATGCAAATAAGAAAACTTTAAACTAGACATCCAAAAATTCAATATTCAAAATCAATAACTCTTGAAACTGAGGTATAAATAAACTTTGGAAATAAGAATCCTGTTCAGAGTACTGCGTAGCTGGACGAGAGGCGGGATAGAACAGAACCGTGGGACCCAACAGGAAAACTCCACACATTCACAGGAAGAACAAACAGAAAAGGCCCGAGGCTGAGCTGATTCTGCAGCCAACGTTGCTACACTGAGCACTAAAACGTGATTCTAATCATTCCACAGGTATGGCTCCATGGTTTCAATTATGCACACGCATTGAAACCCTTCAATATTTCACTGTGAGACTCAGCAATAACCGCATCACAAATACAGAGGAGGCTGAGCTGTTTAAGGGAAGCATAAATAAATCAGAGCATTTTGCTAAGGGAGCAAATTAGAGATACAGAATCTTTGCTCCTTGCTTGATAAGCATCAGCGTGGAGGAGCACATTAAAACCGCCACACCAAAGAAACCGCTCCACTGCAGGCCGCTGCTCCGAATTTGCAACAAGCAATCAGCTAGTAAACATGTGGCATTCGGCTTGCAGCATACTCACTTAAATATACGCAACTCATAAAAGGAAACAAGCAATTAAAGCTAATTGCTAGTAGAGCACTGGCACGTAACTCAATGTACTAATGATCTTACATCCATGCACGGCACGTCACTATTAGTCATGTGAAATAAGGAGAAATATTACCTGGTGGAAGTAATACTGAGAACCATCTCATGGATTAAATGTTTCCAAATGGCTGAGTTCACTAAAAATACAACCGAATGAAACTTTCTCCCTCTGGCATCGTGATGCACAGCTGCAACTCACAAACCAGCAAACTGCAGCAAGCGTACACAAGTCTTTCTTCTGTTTGTGTGATATTTGGCAGATAGAAGCTGACGATCAAGAGAAAATGTCCAGAAATGTCAAATTAGTAAAACAAACATGAATAAAGAAGGCTTTGTTTCAGCTAGATGGGTATTTCTTCCATTTTGATGCATGTTTTTTTGTAAATGTTATAAATAATTACTATCTTGTCGATTGCCTTCTGAGTTTCTCCAAACACATTTTACATTACATGGTTATTTCATCAGAAATATTAAGAAATTCTCGCTGGAAGTCTTTAATTTTGCTGCTGCTGGTGAGAATTCTGTCTGTAAATAACCACGGGAAGGCATATAAATAAAATAATTAAAAATAGAGGGAAGTGTAAAGACTTAAAGGTGTACTAGGTGGTCCTGCAGTGCAGGAGTGTGGATGAATGAGAAAGGAAGTGAGTGCCTGGTTGGTTCTGGAGCTGGGGTTTTGGACAGAGACAGCAAGCTGGGGATCTACCTGGCATTCATTCATAGTCTGGATATTCCAGTACATCCTGGAATGTGAGTGGTACTTCCACATTCTCTTTTGTTGTTTTCCTCTCGTCCAACAAGGATGTTAGCAGTAGCCTGGGCTAGCATTAGCAGTAGCTGAGGTTAGCGTTAGCAGCATAGACATGAATACGTAGATGCCGCATTGGGCGCTGGAGAGCGTAACAGCGTCGCTGCCATATTGGATGGGTCTCCTCATAACCAACTATGGTGGTTTATGCTGGTTTTTCCAGCATGGGTATGCTACATTAGACACCCAAAGCTGCCTTTATTCAACAAAAAGGCTAATGGGGCTTTAGGACTGCTTTAAAGCCACATTCCACAACTTTTACACCTTAAAATAATGTTTTCTGTAAAGTTTTGGTGGCATCTATTATGTTCATTTTCTGAACTTTTATGGCGTTAATGGGTCCCACGTCTGTTTACCACACTATACAGTTTTTGACTTGCGACCTGCTGCCGGAGGTTCTGACTGCGTGCTACTTTATGGCAAAATATGGCAAGCCAAAGGGGTAAAAAAAAAACCTAAACACGCGTTATGTCTGCCAAAACGCGCGTTTAGAATGCACGATTTTACAACGTGCGATTTTAGAATGTGCGTCTTTTGCGTCCTTTGTCGTCAAAACGCACGTTCAAGATGCGCAGTTTGGTGGACATAATGCGCATTAAGAACGTGCGCTTTTTTGACCCCTTTAGCTTGCCATAGTAGTATAACGTAGATCCGCGGTTTACAGACTTGAGCAATGGCAGATCCACCAAAGAAAGCTAGAAATCCCGAATCAGAGGAATATAGGAAAAGAAAAAGACAACGCGATAGAGCAAGAGCAAAGACCAGAGTTATTATTGGGCCGTCTTTTCCTCGCTGGAGAGCTCTTTTAGAAAGAACGGCATGAACTACGGACTCTGACCTAGCCGTGCTGCTAATGGCTAGGTAAGTAATAAATGATTTCACCAGGGTTATTGTGTTTGGTCGGGCATAAAGTTGTTATACAGTCCTGGTAAAACTATTTATTCAATGTGTGGAGGTGGAAAAGTTTGTTTTCGTTGTTTTGCCTGACATTAGGAATGTAAACATGCCTCTTATGCCCGAGAGAGAGATTTGATTTTACGACAGTGACGTTACGCAGCAAGCCTTGAGAGGGCGACAGAGAGCATATATCTGCAAAGTTGCAGAATGCTGCTTTAAAGTACCAACTCTCCAACGTAAAAAACTGAATGAACGTTCTCCAGATCCACTAATTTAGGAGATTGGAGCTGTTTTAACATGGCAGCAATACACTTTAATCTGAGCTGTATTCAGATTAGCATTTAGCTCATCAGCCTTGTTTCCCACTGAAGCAATCTGCAATGGTAATTATTTATTTAAATTTCAACATTCTCCAAAATGGCCCCAAAAAATCCCTTTAAGCTCTCAAAGATGATGCATTTGTCTGTGGATCCTACCCGTCTATATTTATAAAATACAAACAGAATTCAAAGAGAGCTCAATCTGTTCTAAAAAACTTTAATACCACAGCGGCAACTTAATGAGGTGGCACCGTCCTCGACCCATACCCAACTTTCTCTCTCTCTCTCACACACCCACACACAAAATATTCTCTGTGCTTTCTCATCATTTAGAGCGATGCCCTAAAAGCCAGTCCAGAATGGACAGACCCTGGGCCTTTTATATCCCCCATTAGTTGTGCAGCAGATATAAATTAGCAGAATCGCTGCTACCATGGCAGCATGCTGCCAAAGGCGGACTTATGCTTTGCAGTCCTCCATAAAGCTCACATTCCACCACGATAGCCCGATACACTGATGTCTGGCATGAAATGAGCTACTTTGGACAGACGCACAGTGATGCTTTGGCTCTGTGCTGCTGCTGCTGCTTTAGTTGTGTTTGGTTGTGAGTCGGACATGAAACGCGGCACAGATGTGTTTCATGTCCGGCTCACAACCAAACGACTGTCAGCTTTAATGGATGTGTTCTCTCACATGAAATGAGCAGTGGGAAACTTCTGCCGCTGTTTGCTAACTTTGCAGATTGTCGCTGAAGTTGTTGTTTTTTTTTTCTTTTTCACCACGTGACTCCTCTGCAACTGGTTAAAATCCCAAAGACTTCATTTCTCTACACCCGGTCTTGTGGCGTAAGCCTATTTTTTTAATTATAGCAAAAAGACTTAAGAAATCTCCATCACACTTTTCAAGAGGAGTGATGAAATTGTAAATGTGAGATTGCATTGAGTTACACAAGCTAGTGGTGCAGAAGTTAGCTAATGTGAACTTTTTAACGCAAACGTAAGATTGTCTGCTGATTCACTGGTTACACGGTTAAACCACTAACCTCTAAACAATGAAACCAATTCAAAATGCCAAAATATACCAGTTATTCTATAAGTAAGAGTAAAAAAACAATTACACTAAAGTTCTTGGTTAAATGATAGATTTTCTCACAAGAGGAAGGGGAAATGGATAAGTATTAAAAATAACTATTTTTAATAAATAAATATTCTTTAACTAAACAAATCTTCAATTATGGATGAAATTCAGTTAAATTAAAACATTCAGATATTATAGATATAAAAATGTAGAAAATAACAATAATAAAGTGCTGGCATTACTTGAAGGAGTGCAAATCACCTGTTGTCTTTCATTAAAGTGGACATATAACGTAAAACTCAACTTTTACATATTTTTGTGCAGCTATGTGGGGTTCTACTGCTTCTATAGATACTCCAAATGTGAAAAAAAATAAAACATCAATCTCTTTTCTGTGTTTGGGTTTAGGAATTATGTGCCTAAAACAAGCCGTTTCAAAAAGTCTCTGTTTGTGACATCACAAACGGGGAAATTAGACTAGAATCACCTCTCGAGCTCTACTCCCAGCCCCAGCTCAAAGCTGTTGTTTTTAGCCATTTAATCTCGTTTTCTCTGGGATCAAATGCTTTGATCTTTATGAGATATTAGAAATTATTCTTAAAAACCTTTGACATCTCAACTGTTTGCAGCTGTGTGTGATTCTGAGGATTGTTTTTTTTGTAATTTTGATCTGATCACACATAAACATGCTTCGACTGTCTTGATAAAACATATTGCATTAATTGTGCCTCCATGATCCTGTCATGATTAGTGGGTGTTTGTTAATTTACTTATTTTTTTATGTTCTTCAAGTTTATTCTTTTTAACCAGTTAAGGTTATTGCCCACCACCTAGTTATTCTATATCCAAGGAATGTTTTTCAGGATGATCTGAGGAACTACTGCCACCTACAGGCTTGGCATGCCAATGAAGGAGCTTCACAATGCACTGGAGATTTTAGCTGAAAATGAGGCAGACCTATACGTGTTCATGGCTTGAGATTATAAATCCTTCTCTTATGGTTTGGTTACCCTTACTTTTTCCCTTCAGTTCCCCAGAGACGTTTCTGCACATCCTCTGTTTAATCAGCCTGATTCCACGTCCTCATCTGTAAATGAAGCTCCATGTGTTCATGTTCCCCACTGGTTCCTCTGCTACACTGCCATCAACTCCCTTGGATTTTTGTATTTTGATTCTTTTTAAAGTCTGGTCTGCATATTTGGTTCAAAATCAACACAATCAAACTGAAAAGATCCAGTTTGAACTTCACAAAAATCAAAGAGGAGTCACTAGAGGGTGTTGGTGACCAGTAGGGGAAAAGTTCTCTCCAAGTAAAGTTCGTAGACATCAAAGTTTTTTATTTATTTATTTATTTTTCTCTCTTGCTGATGGCATCTTGAAGCGCAGTAAACAGCATGTTTGCAGACCATATGTGGGTGACACACATGGTCAGCACATTTACCGAACATCAAAGCCTGCTAACATCCCTCCTGTCACCCTGCAAAGGGAATGTAACCTGCAAGGTAAACAAAGATGTGGCCGGACAGGAGACCGCGGGAGAGGGAGGAGAGGAGGAGGACAAAGAGGGATATGAAAGCGAGTTGTGTCAAATACAAGTGATAGCTGGGGGGAGAAAAAACAGCTGAAGGAGTGATTAGTCGTGACAGAGGCGTAGACGGCAAAGTGGCTCTGACTGAAAGGACTGAAAGAAGGGCCAGAGGATTCTCATCATATATGGATTTGCATATGGAGCGGCTGCTGCCTTCAAGGCAGATCCAGCTCCAGGAGTGACAGCGCTGAACAGGTGTGAGGCACGGCACGGTGTCACATTCAGAAACTGACACTTTCTGAGACGTGTGTGTGTGTGTGTGTGTGTGTGTGTGTGTGTGTGTGTGTGTGTGTGTGTGTGTGTGTGTGTGTGTGTGTGTGTGTAAGAGAGAGGGAGACGACCAGCATACACTTTGAAAATCTTTGTGCAGCAGCCCTCAAAACCAGTGATGAACTATCGGATATCTATTTCCAGCACAACCATCTGGTCCCTTGTGTCTCTTTTCCTTTTCAACTAAATTCTCACCTGACTGCTGAAGTTTAATCAAAAGCAGGCGGGTCAGTGCAGGTAAACATCTGCATGGGCTCCATATTCATTATTATTGTTTTTCCAAGAATCATTTTCATATTAAAGCTTTGTACTGTTACTGGTTCCATCCCTAATGGTTTTAGTGGCTGTTGTTTCATCCAAGCAGGCGGAGTAGTTTAGAATGATATTTAATGAGTTCATGTTTGGATTTTAGCATTTCTATCTAATTGGTTTCACCACTATCTTACACCTGGACATCAGTTTGAAGGTGGGTTTATTAAACAATATTAGAATGAATGTTAGGATTTTGAGATGGAAGCTATCCAAGCTGTGGCTAGCTGTTAGCTCGTAAATCTAAAGTCATGCACATGTAGCCGGGTGTCCCGCAAAACCACACGGAAGTGAAGATACGGCACAAAAATGATTCTTTCAACAACTTCTGACCAGGTTGAAGATTTGCGAAGTCGTCTGAATAAATGAATTAATGTTTGTGATGGCAATATATAGATTCTAAATATTGTCTTAATCTGTCCTTTTATCACAATCCCAAAACTAAATGTGACGCGGGAATTAGGAGTGTTTTGCTGCCCCGTTTATGGAGAATCCCGCACGAACTGGCGAGCCAGTTTCTGAATTCGACAAACGCTTTGAAGCGTCGACTCGAAGGACACATCGCTACTGAGCACCTCCGTTAAACCTCATCCGTTCCTCTGTGGAGGGGGGTGGGCTAGATAATCTTTCAGGCTCCCCCTGGGTGTGTCAACTGAGGGCTTGTGGGGGAGCATATCACCCTTGCAGGGGGGCCGGTCTCCCCCTAGCTCCCCCATATTTCAAACCCTGTCCGCCACCCAGTTATTCCACGTCTGTTTTTCCGGCAAAGGCGCCAATGATTTGGGGAGCTACTGCCTCCTACAGGCTTCACATGTCTATGAATGAGCTCCACAATAGCGCTGAATGTTTTTGCTAAAAGACGAGGTGATGTGGACCCAACAATTTTTTCCTAGATAGTTTTACAAAAACCTGATTACATGTAAACATAGCTTAAGTCTCTAACTTAAGTTAGCGCAGCCTGCATGCTATCTGCAGCCCTCTGCAGGGTCAAATGTTGGCTGCCAGCAAAAGCTGTTGCTGTAGAGACTAAACAAGCTTATTAATGTGAGATCTAGCAAGAAATGTGACAAGTAAGCATATTCTTAAGCATGAAACGATGAATATGCAGCGTTTGCCTTAACCACAAACCTCTTTCACAAAAACACATTCATAAAACTTGACCAAAGCAAAAATTCATGACTAAAGTGACCCATATCACACCATAACATGTGGAGGCAGAAACAGGCTTAAGCATCAGGTCACAGAAACAAGAGGATCTGAGAAGATGCTGAGAAACTGACAACTAGATACGATGATGGCAGATTATACTAAATTCAAGCAACCACAGAAACACAAAATTGTGATAAATTTAGCATTTTAAAGTAAAAATGTTTTGTGGCGTTTAAGCACTGACAACTTTGCAATTTTGGTTCACATATCAAAAAGTTTAGACCCCATTAAAGCATCTGCAGAAACACAGAACTCAACTTCAGAGGATCCAAACTATTCCTAAAATCTATTTCAAAAAACAAAACCCCAACAAAAACACTGACAAGATAAAATATTGAAGGAGGTTCAGTGAGGGCAGCAACAACACAACAGGCCCCTAAATGGCTTCTGGGTTAATAAATCATGTCGGCGACAAAAGAAACTAGAAAGTTTTTGCTCTGTTGAGCAGATTTTGACATTTATTCTGATCAAACTTTATTTTTGATATATCCATCCATCAACTTTCTATACTCACTTATCCATGCAGGGTCACAGGGGGCTGGTGGCTAGCTCCAGTGGTCTTCAGGAATGCAGGAGGGGTACACCCTGGACAGGTAGCGAGTCCATCACAGGGTAACAGAGACACACAGGACAAACAACCAGGCACACACACACACACACACAACTAAGGACAAATTAGAGAGACCAATCAACCTGACAGTCATACGTTTGGACTAGGAGAAAGCCGGAGTACCCGGACAGAACCCACGCGTGCACAGGGAGAACATGCAAACTCCATGCAGAGAGACTCCAGGCTGGGATGTGAGCCCAGGGTCATCTTGCTGCAAGGCAACAGCTCTAACCACTGCACCACTGTGCAGCCTGCTTTTAATATTTTAATATAATTAGCCTTAAAACGAGACACCGAGCAGGTGTTAGTAACACGCATCTGAAAATGTCGAGGTTGCTTTTGAGACGGCGGACTCTTGTTGTTCAACGTTTATTTATTACTTGTGATCAAATCCATCTGTGCTTCTTATCTTACCTGTCTCTTCCAAGTATCCAGTTATTTCTCAACTCCGTCCTAAAACCGGAACACACACACATGCACACACATACACATGCACACACCCACACACATGCACACACACACCCACACACACCCACACACACATACGCACACACCCACACAGATGCACACACACACCCACATGCACACACACACACACATGCATACACACACACACACACATGCATACACACACACGCACACATACACAGGCGCGCACACACACGCGCACACACACACATGCACACACACACATACATGCACACGCACACATGCATACACACACACACACACACCCTTCGGCACATTTAGCCACATTTTAACAGGATTTTCCTCCTAGGGAAATTTGTGCAAGTCGGTTTTGCAGCCAACTGCTCCCTAAATGAGGAGGTCTAAAAATCATTTATGCAAACTAACTTTTGCATGAAAAGCAACCCCCCCCCCCCTCCCTTTTTCCTGGTCTTCTCGATCCGCCTGTGCCAGTTTACCAAACTCCTCCAATTGATTGAGAGGTAATTGAGTTTTTCACTGACCCCTCACTTTCCATCAGCGGAGGAATCATCCTCCAGCTGCAGAAATGCAGCCCTCACCAGGCCGTATTTATTCCTGACAGATGGGCTGATTGCAGCTGCTTTCTACCGTCTAACATGACATCTCATCGCCGTTACCTAATTCCCCCCTCAGTCATCATCCTCTGATTCACTGGAAACGCTGGGTGGCTCTTCCTTCTGTCTTTCAAGCTCGGCTGCTTCCTCACCTTTTTCTCTCCCCCTTTTATATCCCTTTTTATGTGCTCTATCTTTCCTTAAATTTATGCACATTCCACACTTTCCTAATGCAGTTAGGATCCAAATGACCTGAAGCAATCCACCGAATGTGACCACAAGGCCTTTTGCTAGTGAATAAAATATGTTCCTTCATTTTTAAGTTCGGGGATCTTTTACAACATATTCTAAAAATCTGAAGTCGCTCTTAAACTTGAGGAAAACACTCATGAATTATTTGCAAATGTTATGTTGTTGATGTAAATTATTGATTTTTTTTGTTTGTTCTGGATGAATTTTTAAGGGCACAGATTTTTTTTCATGTTGACAAATCACCCATGCTTTTATTTTGTAAAGAGAAGTTAAGCTTTACGTCTCAAAGTAAGTCGATTTAAAAATCTGTAATTTTATTTTCACCTAAAATCTGTTTGACGGATTAGACTTTAATACCTTTAGTGGGTTAAAAAAGGAAAAGCAGATTAAAAACACAGAAAAATATTGCTCACAGTTTTCCCAAAAAGCGATTGTCCGCCGTGGAGCGATGGGCCGTTGTAAGAGCGTGTGCAGCCTGTTAGAGATGGAGCTGCTGCTTTAGCCCAGCAGATCATCCCTTTTGGCCCCGAAACGGAAACTTCTGCAGCAACTGATGGGCAGAACAAACTGTGCTGAAGTCCCAGGAGAGATGGAGAGGCGAGCTGGGCTGAGTGGTTCAGGACCAGCTGACAGTTAAATGCCGCTGATTTCTGCAGAAGCTGAACTTGAAAAATGAAGTGAGCTCTTGGCTGGATTTAAGGGAGCGCTCTAAAAAAACAAAAACAGAGCTGTATCCCTCATGATGGGCTGCTTCTGCTCAGAGACGAAACAACAAATAAAAACTGATGTAAACAACTTCATTTATACTGTAATAATTTAATGTACTTTCAAGATTTTCTCAATTCCACTAATTTAGTGCTTCTTTTAGGTTGCACACATGATCTAAAATGATGTGAAATTTGACCAGGTTCCAGAGCGATTTAAATCTAGTCTTAAAAATGTGAGTAAATGAAATAACTAAGTGTGATCTGTGATCCATCAGCTTGTAGAATCACTGTCAGCAGCAAGAACTCGTCGTTTTGAGGAGTTTCTTCTGTTTGCTCAGGATTGCAGACATTTGTTTCAGATCACAGCTCTTAGTGTCCCATGCTCTCATGTAGCGGTCTAGACCGTAACCAACAGCTGCAGAAGCTTGATTCTGTTCTTTCTGTTGTAGGTTTGTTTTGTTTGGTATCATTTTTCTGATCTCAACTTTGACTTTAGAATTCTTTGGTCTTTAGAGGAGTTCATGGTCCATTTTTCTGTAGAATAATTGACTCCAAACTATTTCCAAATAGCCTTTTACCCTTCACAAATTGCACCGGACCAGCAAACTGCCAAAGTTTTTATTAAAAAGTGGTGACTCTAATAATGATAAGCAGCACCTTCCTGACACTTTTCCAATTAAAGAGGACATATTGTGCAAAACTCACCTTTTGTAATCTTTTGTGCTGCCATGTGGGTCTCTACTGCCTCTAGAAACACTCAAAACATAAAAAAACATCCATCCATTTTCTGGCAGTGTTTGGTTTTAGGGATAATGTGCCTGAATTAAGCCGTTTCAAAAAGCCCCTGATTGTGATGTCACAAATGGGGAATTTGCATAGAACCCCCTCTCACCTCTTCAGGCTGGAGCAGCAGCCCCTACTCTGAACCCCTCCTGGATATCAGAGCTTCTCAGCTTATAGCAGCCTGGGTGGGTGATGGGTGGGCGTGGCCAGCAACAGTTTGATTTCTTAAAGTGACAGAGCCCTGAAACGGCTCATTCTCGACGATACTGAAATTGTGCAGAATAAAAAACTTCATAACATGTTTTTATAGACCATAGAACTATTAAAACTTAAGAAAAACAGTCATACTGTCTCCTTTAAATATCCTCTAGGAGACAAAAAGGTGGGTGTCATTTTTAACTCTTAATTTAATTACATGGTGGGGTCTACTGAAGGTAGATTTAAATCATTTTAAAATCTAATAAAGATCTAAAGATTTTTATTATGTCCTGATTTATAAAATTCTAATATGAAATTCTCATTTTTTTGATTGCATAACTCCTACCTAAGTACTACTGTGTGCTAAAAATATGGGAGAAATTCCTGAGCTGCCTAAAAGATTCCAGAAAACTAAACTGAAGGGAATCCTAATCACAGCACAGAAGACATGAATTATTCTTGTTAATAAAATATTACAAACACGTGCCTGTGCACAGGATTGTTTGTTTTTGCAGGTTTGCACGCACAGATCCTCACGAGGACAAATTCTACTTCCTCCTAAGTAATAATGAATCATATCGAGTCATCATTACTCGTTTTCTCAATCAGAAAGTCGGGATTCTGAAACTTCCAAGGAGAGGAAATAATAACTTAAAAATAGAATCAGGCTTATAAAGATGTTTTGGCAACTATTTATTCAACAATTTTCATTTCATACATACAAACCTCTAAATTGAATAATAAATCTCACAGACGATGGAAGAGAAACACCTCCATTAGGGTGCTAAATAACAAATCAAGCTCCCTCTCTGCAGCTTGATATGAAACCCCTTATTTCATCAAGAAGCTGAACTAACACGTTTAGTTCTAATCTTGGTTTTTGCTGAGGTTTCCTGTTCTTTTCTATATATTTTTTATATTTATCGAGTGGTAGTGCATTTAAACACCTTCCAACTAAATTGGTATGTAAGACGTTTGTTGTTACACACAAAAACAATGAAAGTGGATAAAGGCATTAAAGTGATTTCATACCTTGAAAGGAAAATAGATTCTGTCGTAACACACCCGCTAACATTCCTGGAACTCGTGAATATTTGCAGCGTAATTCATAATTCTCCGTTTTTTTAAGATTGGTGGTAGAAAAACTTGTTTATATTCAAATACTACCATGACAGCAAGGTGACAGCACTACTGAAGAATCACTGGATAATTTTATTAACATCGTGGTAATCTCAAACTCAACAAATACATGGTGTCAGCATAGAGGGACTAGCAGAGTGATAAGTGCTCACAAATCCCCGATTCAAAGCAGAAAACAAACAAAAGAGAATCTAAATGTTCCTGAGATGCAAAAAAACCCCAAAATTAAAGAAACAAATAAAAAAACAGCACATCACTACATGCGATTGTGTCACATGTTGTCCTCATTGGGACATTATTATAAGAAACTGGTCTGATTGATGTTAATATTGCAGAAAAAACAGAGGTTTGCACTGAAGCTACACTGTACAGCAGAGATGAATGAAGGGCCAAAGGAAGAGAGGAGGGACAGAAACATGTTGTGCTATCATCAAACCAGGAGTTACAACAGAATTATAGACCACTACAATTAAAACAAAATCTGATTATAACCCACAGCAACCGTCGCTTTCATAATCTGGGAGTGACGTGTTTTCTCTTTAAGTGGGCGTCTAATTTCCTGAGCTGGTTGCAAGTCCAGTGCACTAAAAGTTTAGTGACGTACCGCTCCAGGATCAGTGCAGTTTAAATAAAAACACTGTCTCATCAGCTCATCTAAAAGGGGTTTTTAAAGACCAAGTTCACCTATTTTTCAATACATTTGCAGTGGTGTCTAGAATAAATGAATGCCTTGTGAGTCAATCTCTGGCGCTTCTGTTTCAGGAAGTAGATGTTAGCCAGAAGAGAGGGGAGCAGAACACGGCAGGTTTTGGACTCATTTTTCCTGATATCTCGCCTCTGATTGGCTAATAGAAAAGAGACTCTACCACTGACTCTGTTTTGCAACGTTGATGTTTTATCTCCATAAATAACACAAGCCTGAAGGAGCTCGACTGTGTTGTGGCATTGCTAATGCTAACGGCTAGCTTTAACTAGCCAAGACCATAGACATGAATACGTAGACGCCCCATTGGGCACTGGAGAGCATAACAGCATTGCCGCCATATTGGATGGGTCTCCTCATTCTCCAATGTCAATGCAGAGTGGGCAACTATACCCATTTTTGTGCAGCCTACAGTTGCAACTGGTGTACTATTGAAAACAGATCACGTCGGATTACTATCGACGTTTCTAGCCTACCTGATGGGATTTTATATTTTAATTTATTTTGTTTAATTATGTTTATATTTTAATTATCATACCATACTATGTGTCTCATTTTGTGAAAAAGCTTGATAAAATGTGTTTTTTTAGCTGGGTAAGCACCTTCCTCAGTAGAAATGAATGCACTTGGGGGCGAATGGAGACCCAACTAAGATGGCGGCTGGCCACTACAGCAGCTCCAATAGGCAGCGCTAGTCCACGAGGCGTCTACGTATATATGTCTGTGGCCAAGACCATAGACATGAATATGTAGATGCCTCAATGGGCGCTGGAGAGTGTAGCAGCGTCGCCGCCATATTGGATGGGTCCCTCACTCTCCAAACCCAACTGGAGTCAACAGAGTGAACAACTATGCCTGTTTTTACCACAGCCTACGGTTGCAACAACCGGCGCAGTATTGAAAACAAATCACGTGGGACTTTTCTAACCTACCTGTTGGGATTTTATATTTTAATTTCTTTCTTTATTTTATTTAATTATATTTTCTCATGCCATACCATGTGTCTGATTTTGTGAAAAAGCATAGTAAAATGCATTTTTTGTTGGGTAAGCACCTTCCTCAGTAGAAATAAATGCACTGGGGGCGAATGGAGATCCATCCAAGATGGTGGCCGGCCACTACGGCAGCTCCAGTCCACGAGACGTCTACGTAAACATGTCTGTGGCCAAGATGTGCTCTGCTCTTTCCTGGACGCTAAACCAACAACAGCCATTGTGAGCCAAGATGCAATTTAGCAGTGTGATGTAGATCTGTGTGGCTTTTTCTGACCTGAGCATTTCCCGCGTCTATTTTCTATCAGCTGCTAATGTAGGAAATAGGGGTAGAAGACTATTTTCACATTCAACCTGCATGTGAAACTCAGAGTGACCGAATGCATTTAAAAAATGAGTTAATAGAGCAACATTTTTAGTTCAGATAATTTTTTCAAGCTGATATTTTATTTTTTCAGCAAGAACTTCCAGTCTGTTGCCCATTACAATGGAGCAGTGCAATTTGTATTTTTGCCCCAGTTTCTATGCGTCCCTGCCAACGTGGAAATTGTTCACTAAATTGCATGCAATTTTACGCCAAAATTGCGACCAATATTGCGCTGCTTCATCTGCATAAATGCACAAATCCAGCAGAGCCTCGCACTCTTTCAAGAAGGAGAAATAAAGAGCTGGTTTGGAGAAAAATAGAGAAAAACAATCCCAGGAAAAGGACAGGAGCCTAACCCAAAGTGGCACTGCAGCCACGTTTAGCGCTGTAATTGACTTGCTGCCAGGGTGAAATTAGACGCCCATGATCTTGCAAATATTTACCAAACTGATATGAATATGACATAAAGAAGGGGGTGTTTTAAAGCTTGGTGTCAACTGACAATTACAAAGAATGACAGCTAAGATAAACCAGAGCTCCAGCTGCAGTTGCTATTGTAAAGCAGTGCTTGTTGTTATAAGTCAGACTGTTAAAAAACATAAAAAATGCAGGTTTGGTCTAACGATCTTAAATCAACTCAGTATCGTCAAGTCAAAACACATATTTACAAGTGATTCCTATGTGAAAAAAAACATTTTACCAATTACTAAAAAATATTCAATGAACTGGTCAGAGTGCATAATTTAGTAAATGGCACATTTTGTTTTTCTAATGCCAACAGCAACTCATCACTTCTCTTTCTGTCTTCAGAATCATCACAACTCCTCAGATCTAAGACAGATGCAAAGGTGAAAGGTAACAAACGGACACAATCAGTGATTTAAGACAAAGTAGTTCAAAAAATGACATCATTATGAAAAATGGATGAAGGCAAAGAGTCTGAATATACTGAAAGTTTGCAGTGACGCTCTAACTGTAACTGTAGAGCAGAAACAAAGTCAAACAATCCTGGTAAAGCTTCTGAATTGTTCAAATCATTTTATTATTGCAATATGCGGGTGCAGATTCTCACTCAACCAGGACAGTTATTTTTAATTGTTGTTTTTGAGGATACGCAGTTTCTCATCCAAGAAGCTTCCAAGCTTTAAAACTGCTCTCAATTTATTTTTCATGTCAACTCTTCCTGTAGAAAACGGAATTTTGGGGATTTGGATCTTTTCCTTAGTCAGTTTTAAATCAATCCTACCTTTAAGTTGCTTGAATAAAACATCTCTCATGTTGACCAGGCCAAGAAAAGACCCTATAAATCTTTATTACGTTCTTTCCGTGTTGCTTTATATCCATTGTTTTTGTGTTCTTGATAATACACAGGAGTTTGTTAATTTACTGAGACCAGGAGACGTGGATCTAACGCCATGAATAGAGATGAAGGAGTTTACACTGGATCACATATGGGACATAGGCCCAATCCCGATACTCGCACTTGCACCCTTGTGCCCTTCAATTGCGCGTACCTGGCCAGGGGTGCGTGTGCGTAGGGTGTCCCGATTCCCAAGTGCAGAATTTGACCACGCCCAGTTTGCTCCCTTATTCCGCACTTCGCCCAAGTCTGCAGTGATGCGGACTACGGGCAAGGCTATTACCCACAATCCATTGCTGCGTGGGAATTTTGAGAAGAAGGCGGAGCAATGACTCAAGTGCCTTTTCTGAAAACATGTATTTTCAAATGAAATAAGTTCATTTTAAGAAGATTAATGATATTTATTGATGCTCTTAATGTTTTAGACTAAGATATAAATGTGGACAGCAATGAATTTAAATTTAGTCAAATAATTGTTTGTTTGAAAGCTGTTAATAAAGATATTTTAAAAAAGTACAAATAGCAACCAGCATCCCAGCATGCGTCGCGGTCGTTGACGTAATGCTCACTGTCCCAATTCGGCACACGTGTACTACGCACTCGAAGCCTTACTGCGCACTTCCTCTAAGTGCACTTCACAGAAGGGTGTAGGGCGCAGTGCGAGTATTGGAATTGGGCCGTGGTCATCAACAAGGAGGGAGCGGGCAGTAGAGGGCGACATCGTCAAAACAGCAAGGAAGTGACATCACCACCACTCTGAGGAAGGTGCCAGATGAGCGCCGAAACTGTCAGGTAAATAAACAAACTTTGCTACTCTGTATTATCAAGAACACAAAAACAAAAGACCCTGAAAATCACTCAGAAGGGAGAGTAATTTACACGAGTCCAGCTTGCTTCAAGGAAGTTTACACACCAGTCCGCTTCTTCATGCACGTGACTAAAGCATCTCTCGGGCCAGCAAAACAGTAATTAACAATCAGGACTGATTTATGACTAATGCTGCAAATTCTGTTAACTAAGCCAACCAAGGACTATAACAAACAGGAGTGACGGGAGGGAGACCCTTACAACCACTCAGCAGGGAGACTGATTTATATGTGAGTTTGGCTCATATAAAAGGAGAATATTAACATTCACTCTCAAGCTTTAAAATTTGCACTTTTAAATTTGAATTGAGAAAGCTCTTTGGATGAGAAACGAACTGGATAAAAAACAAGGAAAGAGGCCTGGCCAGCTGTAAAACTAAACCTCTGAATTATTTAAATTGCGGCGGTAACCTAAAATCCTGCACTGATGTGTGAAAATTAAGCCAATATTGAGCTGAGGATTCCCTGCTTTGTGATTCATTTCAGCAGTTCTGGAGTAATAACCTTACTAGCTGACCTTATTTGCATAATTTTGCAAATTGGCCACCAAACTGAAGACAGCTGGGCCCACTTTTCTTATTGCCCTTGGTAATAATTAGCTCTTTCCTAGTAGATTAGCGCCTTTATTTCAGGTCTTTTGGTGTTTTCTTAGAAGAGCATGTAGGCCAGGATGTAAAATAACAAAAAAATAAATAAAAAATAAAAATACATTGGTTACTTGATACCATATAGTGCTGCTCGGAAATCCTGAATTCATTTTGTTTTAAAAATTTGATGGAAAAATACAATTTATTTTATTTAAGTGGCTAAAAAGCTTTTTCATCCACATCCTTCCAAATTTGTCTTCCTGAATAAGAAACTGTTTTAGCTTTATCCTAATGTACCTTCATTGTGACCGAGTCATAAATAACCTTAAATAAATTAAACATAAAATGGAAAAACCATAGATATGTGGATTACCAACATTAATTCTCACACTTAATGATTTGCACTCAAACAAAATCGTTTGAAAGACTTTCAATAAAATTTATAAAGTAAAAGGATAAAAGTGGCTTATATACAAATTTGAAGGAATACAGGAGTCCAGAATTTAACAGCAATTTTCACAATTAATCACATTTCAGCAGACACAATATACAGCAGGGAGAGAGAGTGACTCGATTCAAACAATACTGGAGCCGTTTTGGAAATACATAAAAAAAAGCCACACTGCTGCCTTTTCCACTTTTGGCCACTCTTCATTAGAAGAACCATTCCAAAGGCGATTCAGCGTTTGGCAAAAAACAAACAAACCCGGGAACTCATTCTGATCTTTTTTTGTGCTTTTCTGTTTGTCTCCAGTTTTTAATTTTGCAAAAGGGGGCAGATCTATCACCAGGCACTCACTCCTTCTTGCTTTTATATTAGTTTAACCTCGGAAACATCGTTAAATAGACCAGTTCTGTAAAACGTCAGAGTGAATGAATGAAAATAAGAACCACGATAAGTCAGCAGGTTTATTAAAAGTTAGTCAAACATGAACTGGAAAGTGGCAGTCGAACTGATCTCGTCAGAGTTTCTGTATTATGATTCTGAAAGCTGCCTGAACCTCGTCTTTATATGAGGTATCGATCAAATCGAAAAGTAAAAGATGTGCAAAAAAACACTAGATTTCCTAAACACACTGTATCTGCGCCTGTTTTTGTCTTTTTTTGCAACATCTAATGATTCAAGGTAAAATTGAAATCACGAGGTCTTTAAGCTGTGATGTGACATAAACATTAACTTCCTAAAAGTGAAAAGTAAACTAATTTAATACATTTTTTACATCTTTAAACAAAGTGATTGATCCTTTCTGAACTCCCGGACCCTCGGTGGTCCAGGCGACGCGTATCTGCAGCCCGCGCAGCGCGGGGGCCGCGCGGATCCAAGTAAACAGCATTTTTAGCAAATATTCACTTGAGTTGATGGAATGGATCATCTAGCATCTTTCGTATATTTTTGGTGTGTTCTCTGCTCTAAACAGTACGGCACTACCCTTAATTACTCCTACCCTAATAGTGAGAATCATATTATACACTTATCTGACAGACCTTGCTACAGTGTTACACAAAACCTTCTTCTTATCTTACAAAGGGTCCACTGTTTAATTACAAGTCTATTTAAAAGGGACGGGGGGGTTGGGAGCGGTGGATCGTCTAAAAGTACCATATTCAATGTGACACACATATAAGGCGTAAACAGCACAGATCATTCAAATAAAAAGGATGCAATCCAGAGTTAAAAGCTGTGAGCGAGGCAATGAAATGATCTACAAAGCATTTACATTGCTACTTGACAGGCGATACATGAAGGCATTGACAGAAGTTTGATGGCGTCTGTATTTTTAGGCACCGTGTTGATGTGGGATATGTGCTTGTGAACACGGGATTATAATATGTGTTTGCTGGATGGGAAAAAGATGAACAAAAGGGGAGGAGGACGGGTCGTTTAAGAAGCAGTCATCGTGGATTTACAGATTCCCAGGTGTTTGTGTCAAAAGACGAAGAAAAGAGGAGGAAAAAAAGCTAAACGAGGATAGGGGGGTAATATTCAGCAGCAGGGTCGAGCTGACTGTGAAAAACGTCGGCCAAGGATGAATACGTAGCCGAGAGAAATGCACTGAAAGTTAGGACGAATCGGATCTTCTCTCTCTGCAAACTCCTTGTTGACTTGAAGAGGGCAGTGGCCCGAGGTGATGGAGCAAAGTGGGAGACAGAAAGAGACGGTAAGAAATACAGAGACGTCAGGACTCAAAGAGGAGGGAGAGAGCAGCTCGGCTCCCTGTGCAGTCTAAATGAAGTACTCCTTCTTTTCCTCCGCGTGCGCGTGGTTGCCCTCAGCGTTGATAATGGCTGTGTCGGCATCGGGCGCGTCGTCCGCTCCTTTGGCTTCGTTCGTCAAGTACGTTCCTGCGGAAAAGTGAGAAAACAAACCCGTCTCAAGGAAAACAAACACTGAGCAGCCCTGCGTGGCGTTGGCAGCCCGAGGCACACAGCACATCTGAAGACAACATCAGTGATGCTACATTATTCATAAACGGAATGATGAGAAGCTGGGATATAGAGTGGTAAATGGGGAAGCTGCAGAGTAAGTGCATAAAAACTATCCTCAGATAAAACCAAACAGCATCAACAAACACTGGGACGGTTACAAATAGCCGGAAATGATCCGATGATGGGGAAAATTGGTCAAACTCGAACTTTTTGTCATAAACAAACATCCAACTATGACACACCACTGGTACTTAAAACATCAGAGGACAATCTCACACTAAATTTGAAACTCTACCACAGTCCACAGCGTTTAACACTAATACCACGTCTCAATTCCCTGTATCTGCCATTCATTTCTATTTTGAGATACAAAACTGTAAGAAAATCCATCTCATTATGAAACTAAAAAAGAACGTGATAGTCTAGCACATGTGGTGTGATCTGTAGCAACTTTGGAACGCCACATAAACACCTTAAGCCAGCATGTCACTGAACTCCAGCTGTTGGTGGCATTTCCAATATGTCTTGAAACGTTGGTGTTGTGTAAGTCTCACAGCCAGGTTCTCCCACATTTGAAAAATTAGCAACAACTTTTATCTCAAAGTAGTCCTAGAACCCTTCTCCACTTCGTTAATATTTGTTAGAACGTGCAAGAAATGTGGGATAACTTTGGGAGGGGTTGGTGACTCCAAGGTGTGACTGAAAAAACATTACAAGTGCAACAAAACTGAACGTATTAAGACAGAAATGAGAATGCACGCTCCAACCGCCGCATTCCACGTAAGACCGCACCCCTATGTCCGGTTGTCATAGTCGTCGGCGAAGCTGTGACATGGCTGAGAGTTTGGAGTTCACCCGGTGCTTCCTGGAGTTACCAAAAGTTACAATCAATGATGTAAGGCAATTTTCTCTTTGTTTAGATGAAAAAAAAGAAAAAAGTGGTTCTCTCAAATTTAAAAAAAAAACCTCCACCAATAACACGTCCGACCAAAAAGCCGTGAGCAAATAACCTCCAGGAAGCACCGGGTGAACTCCAAACTCTCAGCCATGTCACCGCTTCGCTGGCGACTACGGCAACTGGACATAGGAGTGCGGTCTTATGTGGAATGCGGAAGTTGGAGCGTGCATAGAGCGAGCCCATAAGAAAACTTTCACGATACTTGCAAAAATGCGTTTTTTTGAAGTTTTGACAAGGGCCAAACAGTTTTAAGTACCTGCTTAGTGTGATTCCAAGTTAAATTTTATGTATTTTCACACAGTTTTGTGTCTCCAATTAGTCGCCAACAATAATCGAGTGTGAAACTAGATTGTAGGCGAGTCGCGGGGGCAGCAGCCTAAGGAGGGAGGCCCAGACTTCCCTCTCTCCAGCCACTTGGGCCAGCTTTTCTGGGGGGGATCCCAAGGCGTTCCCTGGCCAGACTAGAAACATAATTCTGAGTTGTCCTTTAGGTCTCCTCCCGGTTGGATGTGCCTGGAAAACCTCACCAGGGAGGCGTCCAGGAGGCATCCTAACTAGATGCCCGAGCCACCTCAACAGGCTCCTGTCAATGTGAAGGAGCAGCGGGTATACTCTGAGCCCCTTCTGGACGACTGAGCTTTTCACCCTATCTCTAAGGGAGACACCCTGTGGAGAAAACTCCTTTTGCAGCTTGTATCCGTGATCTCATTCTTTTGCTCACTACCCAAAGCTCATAACCATAGGTGAGGGTAGGAACGTAGATCGACCAGTAAATCGAGAGCTTCGCCTTACGGCTCATCTCTCTCTTCACCACGACAGACCGGTACAACGCCTGCATCACTGCAGATGCAGCACCAATCCATCTATTGATCTCCCGCTCCATCCTTCCCTCACTCGTGATTGTACAATATCATTCATGTAGCCGTGGCCAATGCTCTATCTGCATGGTACAGCGGTGTGGTTGTGGTGCTTTTAGGAGTAAAGGGTACCTTTCTTTTCTTGATATTTGCACCATGTAAACAACTTCCATACGGTCATTTGGTTGTAAATATTGTGTTCATGGAGTGTATGCTGTGTTGTTACAGCACCAGTAACGTGGTGTTTATGTCGTACCGCCACTGCTGGTGTGAAAAACTTGGTTTTGCTCCATTTTTGAAGGTAATTCTTTTTGCAGATGTGCATTGCACATATGTTGGTATACTTTTCAGTAGGAACTCATAAAAAGCTTATGGGAATATTATTTCCACAAAATAACAATGCATTACTCACATCTGTGTCAAGAGATGGGGGTATAGCCCTAACAGTGCCAATGCCTGCTTGCCCTTTGTCTGGATTTGTGCTGCATATCTAAGCCGACTACGATATTACCGAGGTCTACATGACTTCTTTTGTCCTCATATAGTTGTAACCTAGAAATTAGAAAAGAGCTGCAATCCAAAGGGACAAGAGGGACATGCTTCATTGATCCAATGAGCCTCGAGGTCTGGCCCATTGTGGTTTTTACCTTTATGCCTGGCCAGGTATCTTCCAAGAACAATGATTAAACACAAGGTGACAAAGACCACAACAGCCACCACTCCTCCGATCAAGGCATGGTCAGTGCCGTGCTGCCCCAGCGCGTTGGGATCTGAGGCGAGACAAAGGGAGAAACAAAGGGAGACAATCAAAGTGTTGGTTAGAGAGGTGAAGGAGCGAGTGAAGGCAGAGTAAATGACAGGCAGCGTGAAACTGAGCAAGGAGGAGAGAGAAGATTATTTCCAGTTCATTCCTGCTTTAACGGTTGTTCTGAGCCGCCGCCGTTCCTCCCCTCTTTCTCATTATGCAGTCATGGAGGAGCCTTCGAGGGCCCTCTGAAAATAATAAAAGAGAAGAAGAGCGACGGACACCACGTTGACACAAAACAGAGTGGCAGACATGCAGGCGCGTTGAAAATTGAAGGGAATAAGAGAATCAACGACTGTTGTTTGAGAAAAGTTACAATTTAGAACCACAGTGCCATAGGAGATCCTCAACATGCAAACCAGGGGCCGCAGAGAAAGAGTTGCACACAGTAAATAAATCATTTTTATAAAAAGTAGTAGAAAAGTTCCGTGTTCCTTAGCTCTCGGAGAGCTGAATTTACAGTCAGGAGAAAAAGAATCAGATGTCAGAGCGTAGCTACAGGTCTCCAGCTGTTGGAAAAAGTCAAAACGGGAGGAAAAAGACATAAAAGAACAAAGAATCCGCCTAATCTAAAAACTCAAAAGAGTTTTCAACAGGAGGGTATTTTCATTATTCACTCTGAATTCCTCTCCTCAAAGTCGGGTATCTCAAGATACGATTCAGAACTTGACGTGGACACCTAAAGACCTACTGTGCATGAACCTGCAAAAGAAGTTAAAAGCTGACAGCTGCAGGGAGATGGTTAATGGAATAGCCTGAATTTTTTATTTTGGCTCGTGACACCTGAGAGATTACAGAAACCCTCATTTGGTTAGTCTCCTCCAAGGGTCTCGGGATGCCATTTATAACCCAGCCGCTTTAAGTGTGTGTTTGTAAGCAGCCGATGTTTAAGCAGGGAAACGACGGCAACATCACGTGTTGACTCCGTTTCTCTTCAGTATTCTCCGTTTCCTTCTGTGTCTGTCCATGTGGCCAAATTGAACAGCTGGCTCGCTCTCGCTTCATAAGTCTCCATGGTCTGCGTGGCCGGGCCGTCACACTTCACTGCCTCCCAGTGGACAAACACACGCTCGTACCGACACACACGCTCATACGCGTGGACGTGAGTAGCATAGCTTCACCGTGCTGCAGTTCTTCTTGCTCAGTGGAGCAGAGAGTAGAGGAATGTTCTTCTGGCAGGACCCAGCAGGACGATGACCGAGGCGTTTAGTTACACACACGGTTTGGTCTTTTCACCTCTCTCTGTGTGTGTGGGTGTTTGTTTAACCATCATTGTTTGAATCTTGTTTTTAGGCTTGCTATTAGATTTTTTGATGTTGGACTGTGAGTCCAACTATTGACGTTTTGTTGTTGATCCTCATATCGATTACCATCAGACACCATTGTGTCTGATTCATCCTTTGCTCCATACTTAAACGCAATGGTTGTGAGTTGTGCTCTTAACTAAATAGTAATGAAAAAAAATCCCTTTAAGTGTCAACTTTTAATTTTTTCAGACAGTTGCAGTTGCTAATAGAGAAGGCGGGGCTTAAATTGACAATGTGTAGTTTTTAACCGTTAATCTCTGGAAACATCCATCGAAATATTGTTGAAAATGAATTAAATGATGCCCAGTTGTTGAAAAATATTAGCAACTTTGTAACATATAACCATAAAAATCGGGTCTAAAACACATCGGCGTGAGTCAAATGGCACTTACACACTAGCACCGGGTCGGCTCCGATCGGTCGGCCTCAGTCGGCCCCGGCCCCGCCAGGTTGTTTACACACGTCTTTCAGGACACCCTTTGGAATGCGGACGTGATAGGCGGTCTCAGAAGTGCGCACGAAAATTTGGCGCGAATATATCAGTGATGTGGGCGGGTCAAAGGAGTGCTGAGAAGTCTGCCCGGTGTCTGCGCTCATCACAGCAGACGGGAACAGAGAAACGGCTGGGTGGGTCACCGCGAAGTCCGCGGTCTCTTCCTTATTAAACAAAAAGCTGCGTGGCAGCAGTGTGTATGTGTGTGTGTGTGTGCGCGCGCGCGCTGCGCTCATCACAGCAGACAGGAACAGAGAAACGGCTGGGTGGGTCAAAGGAGCACGGATAATTCTGCGGTCTCTTCCTTATTAAACAAAAAGCTGCGTGGCGTCAGTGTGTGTGTGTTTGTGTGTGTGTGTGCGCGCGCTGCGCTCATCACAGCTAACGGAAACAGATAAAACAGCTTCAGTCAGAGGCTTGTTAACTCCTCCGCATTCAGAGTGATAATGAAGCGCGCATGGGGGAAGCCCCCGCTGGCGGATTCTATCCGCTAATCGGAGGTTCCCCCTAAAGGTAGGCGTGAATTTGAGCCGACCAATGAGTCGGCAGTGGGTGTGTTGGCCCGGTTTCGACAAAAAGCAGACCACCTTCAGATGAGGGCCGAAAACACGTACGGTTCAGCCCCAAAAATCCCCGGGCCACCCGGATGTGAAAGGAACATACCCAATCCCGCCCGGTCCGAGCCGGTGCTAGTGTGTAAGTGCCATAAGTCTCCATATTAGACGCAATGTTTCCTTCTACGGGAACCCGTGTGGACAAAACGCATTTACAGATTTGTAACAAGCGGTTACAAAACTTTCACCATTCATAAACGTTGTTGTTTTAAACATTTACCTCTTCGCTCGTTGCCAGTGATGAAAGGGAATCTGATGTCATTTTGCTGGAGGTTGAATGATCGGACGAAAATCCCGGGATTTTTGACCCTAATGGCCATCCGTTGGTAAGGTCTCACTCAAACACAATAAATACCGCTTGTTTGCAATGATTCAGGTACGTACTACCCCTGATCGCCAGGAAAATACACACCGTTACTTTAAGTGTTATACTGCAACCAGCCACAGAGGGCGCCTATTTGGTTTCAGCTTCAGCTCCTATGGTAAATGGTAGATGGCCTATATTTGATATAGAACATTTTAGAGTTCTACAACCGTCCATGGCAATTTGCAACGCAACCAGTCATTCACCCCCCCCACCCCCCACACACACATTTACATGCTGATGGTGATGAGCTACCGAGCACTAGAGCGACCATTACCTCCGGCCACCACCAGCAGGCAAGGCGGGTTAAGTGTCTTGCCCAAGGGCACAATGACTCCGGTTATGAGGTGGGCACTTATCGTATCTACGTATCTAGGAATGTTGGTGGAATAACTTCTGTGCAAATACTGATCTGATAAAAAAGAGATGCTCTACAAATGCTTATAAAGATTGAGTTGTTTTAAGAGGCTGGAATTCACTCTGTAATTAATGAATAACTAGCTGTTACCTTGACTCCTCCATGAGGACTTCTAACAGATTTACAGTAAAACGCTGATAACACCTGCACAGAACCCCACTTGAGAGAAAAAACCCCCAAACTATCCCTTTAAGAAAAATATCAAGCATATCAAATATTTCACTAAAGTGATAAACAAGCAGCAGTAGAATCCTGTAACATAACTTACATCATGCATCTTTAACACAATTCTTTGAAAGACAACAAACCAAAAAGGAAACTCTTCTTATTGTGTCTTTATCTCCTCAGCTATAGTCTGCTGTTTCACAAAGAATGAGAAAAGCACAGTGTGTGAAAGATAAAAGGGAAACAGAGATTGATGGACAAATGGGCAAAAAAGGCATAAATTTAATCTGATCCAAGAGGAAAAAGAACAGAAGACAGGGAGGAGAGGAACCTCGTCTAGTGGGTTTTACATTTTTATGACTGGCGAACACATTATCTTTTAATAAGGGCATATACATTCTTCTCTGTATGATTTAATATGAGAGTGTGGCAGAGCAAACTCTTCTTTAATATTTATAACACCCTCCTTGTCGCCTGACTGTGTGAGTTGAGGGTCGTTAAATAAATTAAAAGGGGTTAAGGTTTTCTGTGAACTACTGCTGGGTCAAACAGGACCAAACGCATTCCCTCTTAAACTGCCCCAATAATTCCTTAGATGACAAGATGTGATTTTGTCTTTAGGACTCTGTGTGATAGCTTAAAATTGAACTAGCGTAATTTAGGTTCCTTTTTATTACCAGATTAAGAAATTCTTTACAATTCTTTAAATTAACACTTGTGTGAGAGTCCTATTTTAGTTCTTATTATCTTATTACTTCCTCCCTACGAGAGCTGTTTTTGAGCGAGTGCAATGACATTTTTGTTGTTCAGTGACAATAAAACAATCTTGAATCTTGAATAATTTGTCAAATTTGCCTTCATTTACATGCTATAGATGGGAAACCTACTATTGAAGAAAAGTTTGATTATCTGGTAGCCTGCAAGTGAGCTATACAGTTGCAGCTTCATACCATACCATACCATACCATACCATACCATACCATACCATACCATACCATACCATACCATACCATACCATACCATATTTTACCCCAGTTCCTCTGTGTTTACCCGGGACATTTGGGGGAAATCACTCATCTTATGCAATGCCGGTGCAAAAGTGGGTTTTTAAAAAGCAGCATGGTCTCACGCTTCCTTCATCTAAAAGATTCAGCTGCTTTGGCTCCCAAAAAGTTTCACGTTTGATACTATAAATGCATATTTTTTATTTTGTTCCATCAAAAAGGTATTGATGTCATGCTTATCAAGTACTTTTCAAGCACTTTCAAGGTTATTTGTTAAAGTTTTCCAGTTGTGGTGATAAATTATACACATTCTTGATGCATATGTGCTCATTGTCCCATAAAAGTAAATGGACAGACTATACCACCATACACCCCTTTCATGTCCTATTTTCTACCCTCATGGTATAATTCTTATATTATAGTCAACCTCTTTTGTTGCATGAAAAAAATCTAATTAAAAACAAAATAAGTATTTTATACTTTTAGCTAAAAACTGAAAAACATTTTATCTACATTTAGTTTTGTTTGTGCAGCCAAGATGGACAGGATGAAAGCAGAAACAGATCTAAAAAACACCTTTTTGCTTTCTTTAAACCACACTGGTGTTAAAAAAAGACACAAAAAGATGTTAGTGTATTGTGTGTGTGTGTGTGTGTGTGCCCTTGTCCATTATTGCTTGCTGGGTCAGAGTGGATTAATTAGATTCCGAAAACAAATTACCTTGGCTAATCATTCAATAAAGCCCACATGTGGACACTATCTGGAATATCCAACCAACTCCTTTTTTTGTGTTTATTTTTTCTTGGAGAGAAAACAATTTGTGGTCAGCGGGGTAACGGCATCAAATAATAAGCACAGCGAGATAATTAATCATATAAATTAGAGTCTATCAAAGTCTATCAAAGCAGCTCGACGCTCTGCATAATCCATAATGTGTCAAAAACACTAATAAAACACCACAAAGCAAAAGGAAGGAGTATGCAACCGCATTTAAAATCGCAATAAGTACAGCAGGACTTAATTGCTGCAATTTTTCATTTATTTCCATCGTAAACTACAAATAAAATAACTAAAAGCTTTACAGAAATGAGATGATTTGTAGACTCCCCAAATCCTCGTGAGAGGAGAGAAATAAAAAATAAGTAAAAGACCAAATTGAGCTTTATGTCAACAAGTTAGACTATTATCTGAGAGCACGCATGTGGGCGTGATTCTTTCTAACAGGTGAAAGCTTTTTCTACCACTGAGACTTAATGAAAAGCAAAGCTATTAGATGTAATTCATAAAACTAGCCTCGGGATCTAATGATTTCTCTGTTTCTGCTCAACTCTTTATTCCAAACGGTTGCTATAACTTTTCCCCAAAGGGAGTTAATGTGACAGCTCATCGATAAGCTCGCCCAACAATAAGTGAAAAGACCTTTTGCATTATGTTTTAATTTCTCCTGTGGTGCTCGGTGTCTTTTTTCCCTTGCAGGAGGATTACAGAGCGAAAGGCGATATGGATGGTCATCGCTGTTCAATATTTCACCACTAAACACAGCAACTAACCAGCTGCCCTGGCTGCTTGCCCTCAAGAAAATATGTCCTTTTTGCTCATCACACAACCTAACCTTTATGTGCTCCGATTTAAAACAAGATCAATAGCAATGGAATAAAGCGTTTACCAAATCCCTCCGAGGAATGAAAATTGTCCCTTTCCTTATTGAGTTTTCACAAAAGGTTAGTCCTCAATTCCACGAAGCTTTAAGGTGAATGTGGGGCTGAAACCATGAGTTATTACTAGTGGAAATTTGGTTTAAGCAATCCTAAAACGATATTTTGGCTCTTTTAAAGTGTGTTTCAGTGTAAAGTGGGTAAAGCTGCAATAGCAAATGTGCAAAACAAGCTAGCTTTTAAATGCAAACACAATCACGGACACAGACATATATACAGACGCCCCCTGGACTGGCGCTGCCTAGTGGCCGGCCGCCATCTTGGATGGGTCTCCATTCTCCCCCAGTGCATTTATTTCTACTGAGGAAAGTGCTTACCCAAATAAAAAACACATTTTATTATGCTTTTTCACAAAATCAGACACATATTATGGAATGGTAATTAAATTATAAATATAATTAAACATAAACAATAAATAAAAATATAAAATCCCAACAGGTAGGCTAGAAAAGTCAATAATAATCATGTGATCTGTTTACAATAGTATGCCGGTTGTTGCAATGGGTATAGTTGCTCACTCTGCATTGACTCTAGTTGGGTTTGGAGAGTGAGGGACCCATCCAATATGGCGGCGATGCTGTGACGTTCTCCAAGTCGCCCAATGGGGCATTTACGTATTCTTGTCTATGGTCACGGAACTCGCACCACTACCGACAGGTATCGTTTC
This sequence comes from Aphyosemion australe, assembly GCA_006937985.1. NCBI lineage: Eukaryota > Metazoa > Chordata > Actinopteri > Cyprinodontiformes > Nothobranchiidae > Aphyosemion > Aphyosemion australe. Next base: position 505,690 of record SSNS01000029.1, on the reverse strand, counting down.
TAATCTCCACAATATATTTATAGCTATACTATATTAGAACGTTGTTAAGAGGCATGAAAAAAATGTTTTAAGCTAATTTGTTTTGCAGATCTGCCGTTGGAGCTTTAACATCTTTTACACAAGATAAGTCTCAGCTATTTTTTCACGTTACTTTTCGGGTAATGGCTGACTCAAGATGCTCTTGTGTGTCTTGTGATTTTAACATCTTTACATTTCATGCTGTATTTTCTCCACACAGCTACAGTAAAGATGATTTGAGTCACAGGTGTACAACAGATGCAGTCCGGTTTCAATGTCTTTCTGTTTAAATCCAGCATTCTGGCTGACTCACTCTTGGAAAAGAAAGAAAGCTTAGAGTCTAATCCTAACTTTTGAAATCTGACCAATCCCTTTTCTCTGCTCCTCGTGTGTGTGTGTGTGTGTGTGTGTGTGTGTGTGTGTGTGTGTGTGCCACAGCTACTTCTTAAAGAAGATACAAACTCTTTGGTGTTTTAGGGTAAAATTCATTAAAAATAATTGTGAATAGATTATAAGGAGAATTTATTCTTTTAATTTTAATTTTCAAGGATCTCTACTTTTATTTCACGTTCCTCTAGGGGATCAACTACTGGGCCTCAGAAAGAAGAACTTTTAGTCTGTGAGGAGGTAGATGGGTATTGTTTTAGCTGTTTCTTGTTCTTCTCCACAGGCCCAGACACTAGGCATGAATAATTGCATGCTTCTCTGTAGTGGGCCTTTTTTTCTGCAGCAATAAAAGGCTACAGGGACCGAGGTTGGCCACACGAATGCTGATTACGAGAAGTGAATGGTAAATATTTTAAACACTGAAGAAACCTTTGTGAACGGCTCAACCTTTTGAGCATCGCAAGGTCAAAGTTAATTTGCAAACCATGAAAAAACATTTGGCAAATTGCAGAAAACTGCTGTTAGGGAAGAGAATACATTTCAGTGTGTGTGTGTGTTGGAAGGAAGCTCTGATAACATTACACAGACCTGTGATAGTTAGCGAAAGAGTTATTGTAGCCATTAAGGTTGGCCGAGCTATTGAAGCAGCGTGAGTGTTGGGTATACCTGCCAGCACCTCATTAATAAAGTGAATCACAGACTGCCCTCATGCATCAGTTCTGGCACCATACAATATGGATGAAAAACAGGAAGTTATTTAAATGCTGCACAAAAAATAAGCAGAAAGTGTCATCAAGTAGGGGAATGCATGAGAGAAGAAGGTGTGGTCTTTTATAAATGTTTTAGTCATTAGATTATAATTACATTTATTTATTATCCTTATTTTGTGTTATTTATTTCAACAACTTAATACATTTATACTTGCAGGATTAAAACATATATGGATGCAACTATTATTGTCAAAAAAAAATATTAGAGATTAATTTTAGGCTCGTTTTCACCATCGAAACTTACGGGTAATTTTATTTGTTGATAGAGCAAAACGTTTGTAATGTTAATAAAGGTGTAATATGAAAGAATGAAGTAAGAATGACACCCTGTGGTCAAATTTGGTTACTGCAGGCCATTTTTCAGAGCAAAAAGTTACTTTTTCACTACCATTTTGTGCGTTTCATGGTTGTTGCCAGTTATGGATCAGCACCAGAAGATTCTAGATGACAAGCAAAGACGAGTCATACACAGAAAGTTGATAAATAGATACATTGTCATATCTGGTCTTGGGTGTTTTACGATAGCATTAGAGTTATTTGCCTTCTTCGAACGACTCATTAAAGGAAGTAAAACACCACGTTTGATTCAATATTCATTTCACACATACATTTCACTGTAATATCAAGTTGTTGGTGATTGAAAAAGTAGCTTGAGATATTTTTATAGAGGACTATTAGCTTCTAATTCACCGTTAGCATTGTTAGCTCAACGTTAGATCAACGTTAGCTTCCAGCCTACCTCACCCGATATTTGAGTAAAACAAAAAGATGCCGTGGCTTCTTAGGGGTACAAAAAAAACCTTCTGGGTCGCTCCTGTTTACTGGCTTTGGTTCCTTAAACCACTCTGGAGCTTTTTGCCTGCCGGTGTCGAATTACAACGTTAGCTTGTATGGCTAGCAAACACCTAGTAAACAGTTACTACATCCCTCTTTAGTTTCTTTTAAAGAAGAAGCCTCCAGCCGGCTGAGAATGAAATCTGCTTTAGTGTAACCTTCCTTCCAACATGATTTGAAACATTAGACGCTTTTGTGATTATTTCACTGTAGAATTGTTACGTATTGCCTCTTTAATGTCCGTGGACGTCTTTTGGCGCTGATCAGTGATGTCACAAACATTAAAAAACATTTTCTACATGACTTTTCATCAGCAAAAAAAGGGGTAGCCATGTTTTAAATCTTTATCAGTCAATCAAAACAGAGTCAGCAATAAACAATCTATATAAACATGGATGGATTTAATGTGTTTGATGTCATTTTTTAATTCGGCCCTTCACGGGTCAATTTTCTTTCAGCTGAAAAGCAACATAGAAAAGCAATCAATAATTAAATGTAACACACTCACTTTGAAATGCATGCATGCTTACATTAGGCATTGATTCCTCTCCCTTAAAGAGCAGGCTATCCATGTTATATTTATGTCTAAATGAAAAACTCCAATTATGTTTGCAATTACTGCAGAAAAGCTACAACACGTTTTTATATTGAGGTATTTGTGCGAGTACATGATTTCACTTCTTTATTTTTGTCAATTTCTACACTTACACAGGGGAAATTATCGAATAAAACTGTGGATTCAAAGGTATAAATGGTACATTAATACGTAAAGAAATCTATTTGAATAGTTTGTTTTATTATCTCATCTTTTTCTTTATGGAACTCTCAGTGATTAAAAGTAAGTTGGGAAAGTCGTATTAAGGAAGAAGTTTCACGTCTCGTTGGTGCCTCATTTACCTTTCTTTTTATCTCAGACTTCTTTCAGTCAAATATGTTTCAGCCTAATTTGGTACATTTTGCAAAATGCAAGTAAACCAGTAAAAAGTAAGCCTTAAAGCCCCATTCCTGAACTATGCTCTCTGTCGCCCTCTCAAGGCTTGCTGCATAACGTCACTTTCGTAAAATCAAATCTCTCTCTCGGGCATAAGAGGCATGTTTACATTCCTAATGTCAGGCAAAACAACGAAAACAAGCTTTTCCACCTCCACACATTGAATAAATAGTTTTATCAGGACTGTATAACAACTTTATGCCCGACCAAACACAATAACCCTGGTGAAATCATTTATTACTTACCTAGCCATTAGCAGCACGGCTAGGTCAGAGTCCGTAGTTCATGCTGTTCTTTCTAAAAGAGCTCTCCAGCCAGGAAAAGACGGCCCAATAATAACTCTGGTCTTTGCTCTTGCTCTATTATGTTCTCTTTTTCTTTTCCTAGATTCATCTGATACGGGATTTCTAGCTTTTTTTGGTGGATCTGCCATTGCTCAAGTCTCTAAATCACGGGTCGTTATACCTCTATGGCAAGCCAAAGGGATCAAAAAGGCGTGCATTCTAAACTCGTGTTATGTATGCCAAAACACGTGTTCAAGATGTGCGTTTTGGCAGACATAACAAACATTTAGAACACGCTTTTTTCACCCCTTTGGCTTGCCATATTGTGCCGTAAAGCAACACGCAGTCAGTACTTCCTGTGTCAGGTCGCAGGTGAAAAACTGTATAGTGTGGTAAACAAACGTGGGACCCCCCTAACACCATCACAGCTCTAAAAATGAACATAATAGATCTATCATCTATGCCAGCAAAACTTTACAAAAAACATTATTTTGAGGTGTAAAAGTTGCGGAATGTGTCTCTAAAGCTCTGCATTATCTGCTGATATTGTGCATACATGTTACAGAGCCTCAGTTTGTCTTTTTATTCCTGCACAGGCAGACGACTCTATTAAAAGGACAAAAACATCACGAGGGCTCATGTAGCTCCTCAGATGTTTGCTTTCATGCAGCGCCGGTGAAAAGAGCGGGTAATAAATCAAGTCGACACATGAAAACAGATAGCGTGTTATCCTGTGAGTGAGAATGCAGCGGAGGAGTTTGATATTTAGATTTTCCTAAAGATACGCAGAGAAGCTCAGCTCCTTCGGTGTCCCTGCTCGACCAAAACCATCAGGACAGAACAGAGGCACGCCGATGAGGGGTGGTGATGAGCATCCAGGAGTTATCTAACAGGATCTTAGGAGAGATGCGATACTGGAGGATGGGAAGTGAAAGAGGACAGGAAAAAGTGAAACAAGATATGTAGAGGGGGCATCCAGACTCCTGTGGGACTTAAAAAAATGGTAATTTAAAGGAGAACAGTGACGATGAAGAGAAATTATTCTGAGATGAGGTTTCTGGAACACCATGAAGCTGAGAGGAGAGGAGCAAGAGAGAAACCTAAAAGTAATCTCAACTACATCTATACAGCAAAAATACAGACATATGATTCAAAAGGAATGTGTCTGCTTGGAAGATTATGGAAAAAATATAGGACACAGACAGTTTATTAGTGTCTGTTTTGAATTTAAACCACATGTCTGGTTAGAAAATGCAGCGGTAATAGCAACAAAATGATTTCATGTGCTAATTTATGTCAAACACTGTCACTTCATGCAGTTGGCTGAAGGAAAACTAATTATGAAAACTTTCTAAACTACGACCAAGATAAACATAAATGAAGGGATTTTTGCACAAATTATAGTGCACTAGTTTTATATTCTTTTATTAAAACTCTGCAGCAGACATGGCTGTATTTCAACGTTTACTCTAGAAATAGGCTAAAATAGCAATACCTTCCCAAGGGTTTGCAACACTGTCTTTTTTACTGCAGTTTATCTAGGTCTGAGGGATGCCAAAACATCCTTATCCTCAGCCAAGACTTCCAGCTTCTCCTGAAGGATTCTGATATTTTCATGAGTCAGGGGGGAAATGCAATCCCTCCAGTATTTTTGGACATGCCTGGCTGCCCCCCTTAGAGAGGCTTCCAGTAGGGATCTTTGCCCAAAACAACTCAACTGGCTCTTTTAAATGCAGAGCCAGTTTTTTTTTTTTTTTGGATGTGCTGAGAAATAACAGTCTTCAAGAAGCTAAGGCTCATTTTAATGCATAAATGCACTCTGCAAATGTAGATGATGCCAACCATTTGACGACCAAAACGGAGGACAACCTAGTCCTTAGCTCGTCAGAACAATGCAACATGTGTTCTGAATGTAAGCTGAAGAATGTTTTTGCACAATCTTCCACAAAATGTTGCTTTATTGTGAGTTAAAGAGTTTTTCTACTTTTTAATAACCAAGATGGGGCCAGTGGAAGTCATTCTAAAGCATAATAATGCAAACAATAAAGAAACAGATTATGCAAAATCAGCAAATGTGAAGAGTTCATCTGCCTCTTAACTCAAATTTCATGTCATGACATTTGGTTCTTTTATGCTTCAGGGCATAGACGCATATCTGGAATACCAAAGGGACAGAAGCAAATGTGTTATCCTACAGCATGCACATAAAAACCCACACATCTTATTTAAAATCCTAAAAAAGCGAACACGTTGAAAAGCTTAACTACGAGTATTCGTGCAAGAATGTGTTTCAGAGAGAAGGAGAAGATTTGGAAGTGAGAGGCAACACAGAAGCATGCGGAGGGCGTTGCAGAGATGCGTGGGGTGTTACTGTACCTCTGCTGCCAGTGACCGTGGGGTCTGAGGCGTGGGTGCTTAACTGAACAGTGGGATCTGGAGGGATGGGATGTAGGGGGGGAGTGGTGGATGGAGGCAGGGTGGTGGGGACGTCTGGTGGAGGGCACAGACACACACACACACACACAAATAATACAACAACAATGGCTTCAAACAGAATAGGGAACACTGTAAATGATTGTTAGTGTCATTGTTTCCATCTGTCTAAAGTACCCGTCACGTTAGTGTTGGTTATGATGATTTAACTTGAGGAATTCTGGGAAAACATTTACTTTACTGAAAGATACTTCATGATTTTTTTTAAAGTTTTGTGTCAGACTTCTGGGAAATGTTGATTAGGGTTCCAAAAATGTAAAATGTAAGGAATTTTAACAAGCCCAGTACGAATTTTCATTAAATGGGGAATATGAAGTCGTTTTAACCTCGGTTCACACAGCAGGATTTTCAAAGCATGAGATGCCAAAAAATCACACAGCAAATTCAGCATGCTCAAATGAAGACGGTCAGAGTTGATTTCAACACTTTTAACGTGTCTATATGGGTCCACACCAGTAAGGGTTAATTTAACTCTTAATGGAGAGTTGGTAGGCTACTTTAACTCTGATTTAGTGTCAAAAACCAACTTTTCTGGAGATGACACTGGTGCTAGAGTTAATCTAGTAACTCTAACATATAGCTGCTGTGGGGGTTCAGAGTTAGCTTCTCAGGAGTTATTTTGTCCAAAATGACTCCTACAGAGTTGATTAGGAAACACTCGGGTTTGACGCTCATGTCAGTGTTACATATCAACTATATAATTCTTTTTAGTGTTAAAGTAACTATTATTAGTATTAAATTCACTTTTCTTAGTGTTAAACTGGAACAACACCCCAAAATTAGCATTTTTAAATTTGCTGTGTACCAGTTTTAGCCCTACATTGTGTGGTGTGCAGCAGTCCGGCAAATATGACACATTGCTTCACTTATGGACATTCAGCGCCTAGATGGGAAATCAGACCTGACATGAAAGTAAAAAATCATGGCAGAGGAGCAACATACTGCATGCTTCCATCATCTCACTTTCTGGTTGGTTACAAGTCACAGTCAACAGGCAGCATGTTTGTTTATCCCCAAGAAAATCCAACATGTTTGAAAACCTGGATTTTTCACGGAGTGGTCCTGACATCCTTCCGAGAAGACCAGAGTGCTCGTGACACACCACAAAAGGTAAGATAATCTGATAAGATTATCTTTAGAGCCGTTATGGTCATCGTGTGCAGGTTTAAAATTGTCAGAAGGGGCGCTGAGTCTAAATCTGCATGATTATCCTGCTGTGTGATTTTTCTTTTAGCTCTAGTTCTTAGCTGCTTGTGCTAATGCTAACCTGGCATTTGTTAGTTATAAAAAATGATGTTAAATGCAACTTTTGCTTCATAAAAATCACATTCATAGCCTTATATTGTCATTCATAAACAAGCCACAGTTAAAGTCAGCCAGCGTGTGCAAGCTGGCTAGCAAGGGTTTATGACTGAAATGACCAATTTTTGGCCTTTGACATGAAGTAAATACACCCCCAGTTTTATTACATGGCTTCATTACTTTGGAGGATAAACTAGTGTTTAGAACAATAATAGTAAGTAATGGATTTAATTGACCCTTTTAATGGATATTTAATTTCTGTACATGTAGAAGTGTATGATTGTCTTTTAGTTAGGGGTGGGAATTTAACGCATTAATTATGATTAATTCTTTAGAAAAAAATAACACGTTAATAAAAATTTATGCATTTAACCCTTTGGGCCCGAAGTTTCGCAGCAAAATTGGCTGCAAGACCATGGAAACCCTTTTTACGTGCTCCACAACTAAAACTACAATCAAATGCGTTATTGGAAATCCCTCTTCATGACCCTTAACCCTAACCCTCTGTCTCTTTTTTTTTATTTAAAAAATTGCTTTGAGGGCAAATTTTCTTGACAGATTAAAATGCGATTAATCAAGATTAATTAATTACAAAGCCTCTAATTAATTAGATTAAAACATTTAATCTAGTCCCACCTCTACTTGTAATGTAAGAATCTGATTTTTTGCAGCAATGGAACAGGATTAACCCTAAATCTGCTCCTAGTGGCTCATGCCTCTGAAGAAAGAAAGCTAGAGTCCACCAAATGAAGACAATAATTCAACATCTGTGCAAATTACACATTTCCTAAAGTGGTTTGAGGAAAGGCAGCTAAGCCATCATTATCACGTTCTGTTTCAGGCTTCATGCTAGGAAGTTTTTTTCTATAATACGCTGAAGCAAAAAAGAAAAGAGGGGAAAAAAGCACTGAAACATTGTGTGACCAAGTTAATGAGGTTACACTACCACCTTGGCTTTAATGTTTGTGTCACTCTGCATTTTATGGTGAGCTAGAGGCTTTTAATTGGCTGCGGTCGTCTTTCTCTAGGCCAACTGTCCTCTGTGTGTCGGTGACATTTCAGCGTGACTCACAGAGCAGCTAACTGCATGTCTGCAGGAAATGGGGAAGAGCGAAAACGTCTCCCTGTTGGAGGGGGAACCATTAAAAAGGTATTTTTCAAGAATTATGGAGGCAGTTGTAAAAGGCTAAAAGGTGTGCTAATCACTAATGAAGGGTAGAAGCAGACTCAGTGCCATTTCAGCGAACATGTAATGAATCTGAATTGGCCTCTTTGACCCAGCCGTACCCAGAAGTCTTTTCTTTGTGGTGCAGAATTCGTCAGTGTAATATCATCTGCGTCATTACGTGCATTGGTTATTCTTGTTGTTAGCGTCGGCTGGCATTTAAAAGAATTGGGAGGAGCAGACGTATGGCGAGCGCATTAATTAAACCCGAGCGGTTACATTTGGTAATTTAGTCACAAAACGAACAAAAGGGTTAAAGAAGAAGGGAATGAAGAAAATGCAATAATGGTGGTTAAATGCTCTGATGGTGAATCAGTTAAAATATCACATTCAGGAGCTGCTTCCCTGTATGGATCAGTGCAGCTTTCAAAAAGGATTTCTATCTGAAGGTGAAAAAGATCATAAATATTAGATGGTATGCATAATTAGTCACTCGGGCTTGATTCCTGCTCTAAATGCATAAATGGACGGGTTAACTAATAATCCCAGTAACAGACTCATAATTATTATTACTGCGTCTAAAACGGTTTGTAAAAGATCACATAGCATAAACAATACGTGCTAGATAATATTTCTGCAATTCATTCATTCATTCCTGAGCGCTGAAGCTGAAGATCCAAGTCATTACCAGGCTGTGGGTTGGAGGATTTTACTGCTCATTTAAAGTCCTGCTTTGACTCACTTAGCTCGTAAAACTGAACTGAAAACGGAACTGACTTGCTGATTGAGGAAATAAATAACCTCCAGGTTGTTGCATTAAAATGTTTTTCTTATTGATAAATAAAGGCATGGACTTAAGCTTTGGTTTCATGCTAGAAACTTCTCAAAGTTTACGGGACATTATAACTTTATGTTTGTAGCTCAGATGCAGTAAGTGGCATTTGTTCATTTTTAAATATTTTATTACAGAATTATTTTAAAGAAGCCACACTAGAGGTTTTTCCAGGTTTTTTTGTTTAAGGTCAAAGGTCAGAAATTCTCCTTCAGGTACGTTTTGGTCAGCCAAGGATTTGGCCTGGGAACTCTCCCATAGATGTCTCTTTTGTATTGTTGAATTATGACCTCTGACCTTAACCAATCGAGAGCTGCAGTGCTGTGTTCTTTGCTTTTTGAGCTCTTTTAGCTTCATGTTTTCACGCAGTTTCTTTTGAAGGGATTTTTTTCATTTTACACATCTGACAGCGATCTTTAGTAAAAATGAATGCCGTGTGAGTTGATCTCTGAGGGTAAAAAGCTCTCGTGCTCCTGTTTCAGGAGCTAGAAGTGAGCCAGAGCCGAGTTTAGTTGAAGACGACGGGATTTGGAGTCTTATTTCCTGATACTCAGACATCTCGGCTCTGATTGGCTAACGGCAACGCGACTCTACCACTGACTCCGTTTGCTCTGCAACGTCGATGTTTTATCTCCACAAATAACACAAGCCTGGAGGAGTTCTGCCATATTGTGGAGTTGCTAATGCTAACGGTTAGCTTCTACTGGCTAACATGTCCTCAGCTCTCCTGGACGCTAAATCAACAACAGTCTTCCCCGTCAGGAGCCAAGATGGGCGAGTCTGTGAATGCTAATCTGACATTATGACGCGCTAACGTCTGACTTTTCTAATCTGGGCGTTTCCTTGTCTATTTTCTATCAGCGGCTAATGCAGCAAAAAGGAGTAGAAGACTATTTTCACATTTAGCCTGCGTGCTAAACTCAGAGTGACGATCATATTTCACGACTAACGAGTAAAAAATGTTTTTTCAGTGAACTTGGCCTTTAATGTTTTCCAGATATCGAGCGGAACATTTAACCATTTAGTGCTACAGTTACTGTTTATGCTGCATCAGAAGTAAATTCTTGCCACTCTGTCTTTTTTATTTCTGAAATATTTCCAGTTTTAAGTTTTTCTGCCTCAGCAGCAATTTTGTTCCTGTTTCCGTCATCCACCTACCCTCATGTCCTCGTGCTCCTGCATCTGGAGCATTGTGACGTAAACAGCTGAAAACAGATGTTCACTTTTTTTATTTTTATTTTTTTACTTTGAAAAACTGAACCCTCTGATAGATGCATATTAATATTAACACAAGGTTTTGTTGGTCAACTACGTTTTTATTTTGGTTCATCGTTCAAAAATATCTAAAAGGACAAGCTAAGTGTCACCGCTCTGCTCATTTATTTATTACTTAATACCAAAAGAAAAATGGGCGAGCAGGAAACGGAAGCAAGAAAGAGCGATCTGTTTTCCCTGACAGTGAGTCGCTTTATCCTCTGCCTCCTCTGGCGTTACCAGGAATTACTTATCATGATATTCCTGACAACGCAGCACTAAATTCTGCCTCCCTCACAGATTTCCCTCTAGGTGTGTGTCTGCGTGGGGAGGATCTGGGACACTGGTTTATTTAAAGTAAGCCATTGGTGGCATTTGTGTTACCTGAGGCTCATATCTCCTCTATGAGAGATGGCACCACTAATCACGTTCTGCACTGATACAGTACACAGATCAGGAGGTATTATAACCTTGGTTTTCTAGAGTGGATTGGTGCATCATATGAATCAAAACAGTTATTTTTTGCTACGATGAGTCAGCGTTAAACTGGTGTCCTTGGTTAGGATCTCCTAACTCCCCCTGAACTCACCGTAGACGTAGAGCACGTATTCAGCGCGGTTGGTTCCTAGGTGGTTGCTAGCTTCACAGCGGTAGGTGCCGTTGTCTGTCTTGTTGAGTGACGTGAAGGTGAGCTCCCGCCCCTCCACAATTATCCTGTCCAGGTCAGGAAGTTCCCCGCCATCCTTCGTCCACAGCACAGGATCTGGCCTGGAATTTGAGAAAACGTTGGACAGAACCCAAACGGCTGCCTGTGTAAATTGCGAGCGGAATAAACTATATAACTTACGATGGGTTTCCTCTGGACACACACTCTAGCTTTAAGTACTGTCCCTCCTGAGGGACTGCGTTGGACTTTATGATCTCCACATGAGGAGCATCTAGAACAGAATCAGAACCACACAAGTACTCACAAGGTTGTCTTATGCAATAAAATGCTGGTGCCCTTCGGTCAAAGAAAGAAAAGCCCACAACGGTCACAGAAATAACTTGAATCTGACAAAAGTAATAATAAATAAAAATTCTATTCAATTTAACCAATTAAAGTCAGACATCGCTTTTCAACCATGCTTCAACGGAAGTATTTAAAAAAATGAACTCATGGAACAGGCCTGGACAAAAATGATGGTACCCCTAGAAAAGACTGAAAATAATGTGACCAAAGAGACAGATTAATTCAAGGTGTGTCCACTAGTTAGCATCACAGGTGTGCTGGTGAAGGTTCTCAGTCATCCAGGTCATGTAGGTAATACAAAGGGGTTCGAATGAAGGCAACTGGACTTCTTTGGTTTCTTGAAGACCTTTCGCTTCTCATCTGAGGAGCTTTGTCAGTCTAGGCCACATCCTCCTGCATCTAATCAACACAACAACTTCCACACAATAGAGGCTAACGATGCTAATGCCTCATCAGGGGGTAGGGGTATTCACAGGCAGTTTCGGCTCATTAAGCAACAATAGACAGCTACAGTTTATAAGATCGACCCTCCCATTTTCCAGTCAGAATTGACAAAGCTCCTCGGATGAGAAGTGAAACGTCTTCAAGAAACCAAAGAGGTCCAGTTCATTCGAACCCCTTTGGATCATCACAGGTGTCTACAATCATGTAATCAGTCAGTGGGCCTATATACAGGGCTCCAGGTAGTCACTGTGTTGTTTGGTGACATGGTGTGTACCACACTCAACATGGACCAGAGGAAGCAAAGGAAAGAGTTGTCTCAGGAGAATAGAAAGAAAATTAAAGACAAGCATGTTAAAGGTAAAGGCTAGAAGACCGTCTCCACGCAGCTAGATGTTCCTGTGACGTGGCCGCAGGAGGAAATTTGATGACAAACCAAAGAGACGGATAATCCAAATGGTAACAAAAGAGCCCAGAAAAACATCTAAAGAGATCCAAGATGAGCTTCAAGCTCAAGGAACATCAGTGTCAGATCGCACCATCCATCGTTGTTTGAGCCAAAGTGGACTACATGGGAGACAATCAAGGAGGACGCCATTGTTGAAAACAAATCATAAAAAAGCCAGACTGGAATCTGCCAAACTACATGTTGACAAGCCACAAAGCTTCTGGGAGAAGGTCTTCTGGACAGGTGAGACAAACATCTGGAGAAGGCACCCTTCAAACTTGAAACAACTGGCGCAGTTTACTCATGAGGAGTGGGCCAAAATACCTGCTGAGAGATGCAGAAGTCTCATTGACTGTTACAGGAATCGTTTGATTGCCTCAAAAGTTCGTATATTAAGTTAGGGGTACCATCATTTTTGTCCATGCCTGTTCCATGAGTTTATTATTTTTTATTTATTTATTCCGTTGAAGCAACGTCTGACTTTCTTTGGTTAAATTTCACAGAATTTTTATTTATTATTAATTTTGTTGTTGTGGGTTTTTCTTCATTGACCAAAGGGCACCAGCATTTTTGTCCACGTCTATAAAAATGGTTTATTCAGTTTTTAGTGTAAAACAAAAATGAATTCTTAATTAGAATAATTAAAATTTTCAGGTGCACAGAATCTATTAAAATGTTGTCTTGTAATAAAAACAAAAACACCAAATGCAATTATTTAAGTACAGATCATCTACAACATTCCACTACCACATAAGAGCTTTCAACTCCTTTTATATATAATAGTTCATTCCTTTTTTTGTTATTTTTCCCTTTTTTCTCCCCACTTTATGTTTGAGTGCCCGTGCTCGTGGATGCACACTCACAGTGGACCTCCAGTACTTCGGTGGCCTGTTGTGGTGCCTGTGCCAGGGCCACATGGTCCACTCTGCAGGTGTAGGCCACTCCATCATCATTTCTGTCCACGTGCAGCTGCAGAGAGCTCCGCACTGTAAATGTCTTCCCACTTGCATTCACCTCTTTGGCACCTTTGAAGAGAGTTGCACATTGTCACCAACGCAGCACATTTATCTTATCTCGCTGGTGCATGACGGATGGCAAATACATCAAAGTCATGCTATGGGCTCCACAGTTTGGTTAGGATAAAACCCACAAACAGTCCTAAATGGATCAAAAAGAGGCAAAAATATAAATATCATGTAATTGCATGATGGTATTTTCAGGATGATGCATGACTAAATTTCTGTTTTGTGAGGTCACTTTGTTTTTTGACCCCACCTTTCACCTCTTAGCTTCACATCTCCCGTCCAGGACCACTACATCCCACTCAAACATTTTAATCCACTTCTAATCTCTCCACACCACCATTTCCAGCTCCATTAGGATGGAAAAAAATTCTCGGCCTGGTCAGCCATTTGCCTTTTAGCAAACCATCATTATACCTATTTATCTGACAAATCTGTTGTGGGAGCAGTCTTGGCAACACCTGCCTTGACTCCAAAACTAACCTGCTCATCAGCATTTCTTTGCCTCTCAGCATCCAGATCGTTGCCAACTTAGCTTGCTCAAATTATCTGCATAATCTCCTGAAGTTTGGCATATGTCTTGATTACATCTTCCCCCCATTGGCTTCATTTGACTCCCTAATGATATCGACTTCAAATGAATCTAATGTGTATGATAAGGGTGCCGTGACCCCAGTGCCCCAAACCTGGAGGTCAGAGCGTGGTCTCCTATGATATCGATTTTCTGTTTTTCCTGTCAAATTGTCCTCAACCCTGGTATCGTGTACCATATTTCATAAAAAATGTCCCGTTAGACTAATATTCTTCCATATTCTCTTTACGTCCAAACTTTTCACTCGTTTCTTTAGTTTTCAAAAGTTATAAAAACTCTAAAAAAGCATCAAAACAAATTTCTAGCTAATTTAATGTCTCTTTTTAGCATTCAAACCAAAGGATTTTCTCCTTTTAGCTGTAAAATCAGATACAGCAGTCACACGAGCACTATTCTGAAGGTTGATGCTTACTGAGGGGTTGGAAATATAAAAAAAGAAAGTTTTGATTCAAACTAGATCTCAGAATGAGGGTGGCTGTTTTATATTGTTGTTATTAAACTGATAACTCATCACAGTGGTGTCTGAGCTGTTTGAAGGATTTTAAAAATGAGTTTTTCAGAATTCGTATTTCTCATCTATACAGTTTCTTCTCAGATATGATCTCCTTTACACAATTAAAGTTTCTGGGAACAGGATCAAGATACAGAAATTTGAAGTATACATTCAAGCTTTTTACTTGAGTAAAAGTAAAAAAGTACTGGTTTCAAGTCTACTTCAAGTATAAAGTAAAATAAGTAAATAATATACCATTAAGGACAAAAGCTTAAGCCGCGCCACATCTCAACCACATGATATAATGATCATAATGTTATAAGAAATGTTCATGTGGACAAATCTGGGATAATTAATGCATTTTAATGCAATGCAAATAAATAACCATATGTGGATGGTACAAACTAGGGATGTCTTTATAGCGGCAATAACCAGAAATAGAAACTAACCAATAAACACATCTCAGCATCACGCTGAGAGAGAATGAGATTCAGCTGCTGTGGGAGACAAAACAAATATGGCCGTTTTTCTAGTACTAACTTAAACTGAAGTAGTTTTACACAGAAAATGTTTAAAATGTAAACATGTACGTAAGTCCTCCTCCTCATAAAACGATCCCAGAGGCCAAGCCAGCCACTCCCGCCGCCAGAACTCCATTACCCAGCATTCCCGGCACCTGATTTCACGTCCACGTCACACGCCAAAACCACAACGGGAAGTCATCGCCCTGCCACCTCACTCAGTCATCGTTCTTCATTGAACCTTGTCTGGAGTTTTCTGACCAGACCAAACCGAATCGTCCAGCCTGTCGACTTCTTGTAAGTCCTCCTTTTATTTCTGTCTGGAACCGCCGTGCGCTCTCGCTCTCTGCAAGCGGCGTGCACGCAACAGCCAAACTCTCGCTCTAGCCAGCTCAGCTCACGTCTGACCTGACAGGAAGCAGGAGATATGGATGTTAGTAACCTAAAATGTTTCAGCATATGTCGGTATTGGAAATTAAGAGTCAGACATTATCGGTATATTGGATATCGGTAAAAAAGCCAATTTCGAGCATCCCTAATTACAACTGAGTGTCAGAATGGTAAATGTTTAAAATTATTATCCAGTCGCAATCTAATTCCCTCTATCCAGATGGTGCAGTTTATCTGGGTAAGTATTTTGTCGGTATTGTTTTTTTGACAATGACAAACCGAAACAAGCGTAACATGGCTAGTTTTAAAAGTACAGTTAAACGTGTGAATATGTAAGGACTAGTAGTAAAAAGACAACTAGAGAATTACTTCAATGAAGTAGAAATATGCCAAATTTCTACTCAAGTAAGGTAACTAAGTATTTTTACTTGACAACTTTGCCATGGACTGAAAAGCTCCACTTATCTAATGTCCAGAGGGGTATTTATAAATGTATTTTTAAAACTGGAGGTAGAAACGCAGCAGAAAATCTCAGATTTGAAAAACCTGCGGACAAGGACTACATGACATTAATGCCTTCCAGAATCCAGAAGCAGCTACATATGCCTTATATAATATTCCTCCCTTCCAGACCACACACTCACCTGAGCCAATAGTCTTGCACAATTCACCATGGCCATATTTTCGCGCACCTACTGGTTATTAACAAAGCACGCCCACATCCCGGCAGCTATTTTTTCCTCTGAATCAGATCCGTTCCACTAGTCTTCAGCCGTCTCAGACGGAACCGTTTGGTTGGCTCACACTGTGCCAGCATCACACGGAGCCAGTTCATCCTACTCAGTTTATTTTAAAAATAAAAAAAATCAGCTGAATTCAGAAGCCAAAGCCTTATCTCTACATTCAGATGTTGTTCTCTGAAAAAAAAATGTTATTTTGTCCATTTTGTAACGTGTATTATATCACGTAGAGGCGCACAGCATGAACAGTGTTCTTTTCATGATGACCACTTGTTTGTGTTTCCTAAGGAGACTATTTACGCTCCGCATCCTCCCCTCCTCTCTGCTCAGCTGCTCTACTTTCTCAGCATCTCTCCTTACTGTCTCCTCTACCTCCAAATTCTGCCAATCAACTATTCCGCTCAGCCACTTCCACCAACTGAGGCAATGAGAGAGGCCTCCCCAAGAGATGAATGACTGACAGGTCTGCAGTGTTTGCAGCATCCATCCAATCAACAACAGAGAGGGAATATGGATAGATTTCTTTATAAAGACGCAACTGCAGGAGACGTAGGAGAGTTTTAAAAAAGAGGACAGCGAAAACAATTTTTCAAATGCAAGGAAGGCTTTAAAAATGTTTTAATGACATGAGTTTACTCTAGCTACCTTTGTGTCATTTTTATCAGACTAAACATACAATTTAGTTACTATCATTTATTTTCTTATAAATGCTATAATGTTGACTGATAAAATGATAAGATTCCAGAAACGCTGCCTTCTTCTACAGGTCCAGGTTAGAGTGGGGGGAAATATACGGAGCTAAGTTGGTTTTACTCAACCGTTTCATTTACAGATACAATTACAGACGTCACATCTTCTGGGTTAAGAGCAGAATGTGCTGTTTAAAAGCACGTATTAGTTTCCTGACATTGATTAATCATCTATTCTATTAGTACAACATGACAATAAATAAACTATCAATGATCATGAAAGTGGTAGGAGAGTAGTGGTCAGGAGGGTTTATAAAAAAGACAGCCAGAACTGGAGCTAGGAGACTAAAGGTGAGTGGCAACCGGTTTGGGGAGAGCGTAGGTGGCCAGAGGAGGGCAAAACAGAAATAGTATGAACCAAACAGCAGAAGTTGTGTTGTAAAACATTGAGTAGAGAACTGAATGTGGGCAGCCAGGAATTCCTATGAAAACAAAGATCAAGCTAAAGGTGAAAGGTGACCAAAGTCTCGCTGGGGGACTTCAACAC
Source organism: Aphyosemion australe (assembly GCA_006937985.1). Lineage (NCBI taxonomy): Eukaryota > Metazoa > Chordata > Actinopteri > Cyprinodontiformes > Nothobranchiidae > Aphyosemion > Aphyosemion australe. Next base: position 488,465 of record SSNS01000029.1, on the reverse strand, counting down.
CTATTTGGGCACTGACAGTGTGACCTGGAGGGGCATGATTTGCAGAAACAACCCAACAAACAGAACTCAAGTGGTGTCTTCTTATTGGACAGATGGCCATAATGAAAACCATATTCGTACCCAACAGAAGACATAGTACCAGGCCAGCCTAGGTTTCAGGTAGGGATGCACCGATCCACTTTTTTCACATTCGATATCAGAAGTTTAGTATCGGTCGATATCGAGCTGATACCTATATGTAAAAACAGTATTAAACTGTACTACATAATGAACTGTTTGTTTCTATGGGATCATCCTTTTGTACGGGGCCCAAAAGTTCCAAATTACCCATCCTTTTGCTCGCTCCATTTTGAAATCAACGTGAGTTTCTGCACAGCGTGGGACTGTAGCGCATGACGTCACTCAATGCACATAGAAATATACTGAATAGATCAATTCTTATGGATCGGGCCCATAGTCTCCGATACCCGATCTAGAAATTTCTTCTATATCTGTACCGATACAGATATTAAGATCGGATCGGTGCATCCCTGGTCAGTGATAAGCATTGTAGTGATATCATCTGATCTGCAACAAGATGTTTTGGATACTCAAGTGAAGAGAGGAGCAGGCCAACTGAGTGGTGGGCTGGATCACATGGCAGAGGAAGGTGCCACATAGAACTGGACCCAAACATCTAGGTGTGCCTGAAAATTTGCTTCAAGGAAGAAGATTGGCTCCAAAGAAGGGTTGGGTCACAGGGGCAGCACCCTTAGCAGAGAGGCCCAGACTTTCCTTTCCCCAGCCACTCAGGCCAGCTGAGAGACACAGTCCCTCCAGCGTGTCCTGGGTCTTCCTTCAGGCCTCCTCCTGGTTGGACGTGCCCTCACCAGGAAAACCTCACCAGGGAGGCGTTCAGGAGGCATCCTAACCAGATGCCCGAGCCACCTCAACTGGCTCCTCTCGATGTGGAGGAGCAGCAGGTCTACTCCAAGCTCCTCCCGAATGACCGAGCTTCTCACCCTATCTCTAAGGGAGAGCCCAGACACCCTGCGGAGAAAACTCATTTCAGCCGCTTGTATCCATGATCTCATTCTTTTGGTCACTACCCAAAGCTCATGACCATAGGTGAGGGTAGGAACGTAGATCGAACGTTAAGTCAAGAGCTTTATCTTTTGGTTTAGCTCTCTCTTCACCACGACAGACCGGTACAACGCCCGCATCACTGCAGACGCAGCACCAATCCACCCGTCGATTACACTCCGCTGCAAACCACTTTCAGCAAAAACTGTGGTGTTCTTAGTTTCCAAATAGATTTGAAATTAATTTCTTTTCTTTCTCGAATTTGTTATCATCTAGTGCAGCATGATGTTGCATCAGCCTCTGGTCTGGAACTTGTAGTAGGGAATTGATGAAGTGTAATAAAATCTATAATCAAACCTATTTTTTTAACTTTGCAAATCTGTTCATTTTGATTCATTCCACTGGGATACATGTTAATACATTCTCCATCTACAAAGAACGGGGAGGCTGGATCCCACTCTTACATCCACCTGTGGTAGTTCTCTTTCACAAAAAGCCTGCTAGTGTTTGGCAGCGACTGCAGCATGCTGGTCTGTGGGTGGAAGCTCTGCACCACTGGTGTGAGCCAAGACAAGCTCGGAGGATTAGAAATGGAAATGACAGGCGTAAAATGAGAGAATCTGACCTTTTTATTCCATTTCACAGGAGGGAAGGACAACCCGAGAAAAGGAAATGGGAGGTGGGACAAGACAAGAGAGACTGTGGAGGTCTCCTGGAGGGGAGGAGGAATAAACAACAACAGCAACAGTGCTGACTAATCCTGGCACCGGGGGTCCGAGGGCTGACTCGACAGTCGCTGAACTGCTTTTCATCTGACATTAAAGACAATTTGCTCCCACAAGAAAAGCAGGAAACTGACAATAATATTATCAGCAAACAAGTCATTTCTATTTTTCCTACATTTTTTCTACACTTTTTGCATCACCGTTTAATCTCAGTGGACTTGAACTGTTAATCATTCAAATACGTCCCTCCTCACTCATCCTCACTGTGTGGTTTGAAGCCAGAGAAGAACTAGACGTTTCCTCTGCATCCATTTGATCTGCAGGTCAAATTTCATTGTTTTTTCTAAAATCAGGACTATGCTGTGCACATCTACACATCCGGTGTTACATATGAGTTTTCCGTCTTTAACACAAATCATAAAAGAAGAAACAGAATGACTCAGAAGTAGCAGATTGTTTTAGCTAACAAACATCTGACCCACAAACATGGTGACAACTCAGGATTGTTAAACACTTAGTGGCTGGTGGGTCCACAGCAAGAGGAAACGGGGTTTTCTTGACATTTACTGATTTATTTGAATAAAATGAACCATTTATTCAAAGTTATATTCATCACATCACATACAATTAAAGGAACACTTGGCAGTTTTGGCTTGTTTTTAGCACCCCCTAGTGTCCGTTAGTGAAACCAAAGTGAAACTTATCTCCTCGCTGTGCTTTCATCTTTTTAACACCTTAACCTAACAGCTGAAACGTCTCCTCAGCCTTCATTAGTGTCTACAGGAGCGGTTCATCACTAAATCAAACACATCAGCTGTGTTCATGATCTAAAACATGCAGGAAACATGCTGGAAGCAGACTGCAGCACCAGGCACGTCAGCTCTTTATTCTAAGTCCAGCAGAGACCGGACCGCCACTCTGAAGTTGCAAGTGTGGTATTCTGGCCACAGAGGGTGGTGGGGGTCTGAGTGACATTTCATTAACCCTGTAAAGGCTCATTTTAGCCTAAACTGGCTCAGGAACATGATTTAAAAACATGAAAAAGTTGCACAGTATGGCTTTAAAGACCTAGCATTCCTTGACGGGATGCATTTTGCTCATTATCTGTGAGATACAGCTTGTATTTAGCAGTTTTTGAAAAAAATAAACATTTTGGACAGTCTCATGCGGCATTGCAAGGTCTTGCATGATCTGTGAGTGTTTGTTGTGAGGACTCAGCCACCAACTACTACAGCTAACTGTGTTACAGCTGTTAACGAGTTTAGGGTTAATGTGCAGATGTTAGTTGTAATTAGTTGCAGATGTATATCCCATTAAGACTTTCTGAAATGTTTATCTAACTGGTTAATCTGTTGTAGATGCATGTCCTATGAATAATTTCTGAGTGTTTCATTAAATCCATCTGGTGGCTCGTGGATATTTCGCTGACACACACACACACACACACACACACACACACACACACACACACACACACACACACACACACACACACACACACACACACACACACGCTATTGTGTGATTTCTACTTTTGGCAGCCAGCACTAACAAGATGTCACTATTGATCTGAGCAATACAAAGATCCAAAAACAAACCCTGGACCTTTCTCTCCTCTCCAGTCACGGCGAATAACCCCAGCCACGCCCCCATCACACATTCTTCTTTTCTTGTGTTAAAAAGAAAACCAACTAACCAACCGAGCCATAAAACCAGATAACCAATCTGTTGGAGGATTTCCCAGTCTTTCCTCCTCACACACTCTATAAGTCTGTTGTTTTCCTGTGGTCAAATCTGACTATTTAACCGAGTTGAATCAATCATTCAACTCTATTCCGTTTGATTATTATTTTTAATCCAACACACCAGCGCTGCTGTAACTCCACAGTGATTTCACAGCAGGTTATTTCAGCGTGTTTACTCACAGATGACCACTGAGCACTTCTGGACATGAGCAGAGGCTTTATCAGCACCCGGCAGCTTTGTGTCATAATGTTCTCTGACATAAAACTCCCTGAGCATTCACAGCTCAGATGTGGCCACTGTGGATTCATGAGAATGACTCCCCCCACCCCAAAAAAACAGAAAACGAGAAGGCCAGTCAGCGCTTTGGCATTTAAAAACGGACAGCTGGCCACCTCCATCATGTTGGGCTAATGGACGGTGAGATGTGGCAATTTTATCCTGCCTCCTCCAAGGCTGAGTCTGTTGACTTCTGCACACAGAAACCCCGCTGAATAGATTTAGTTACTCAAGGTGAAACGTTTAAAGAAATAAAGCAGAAGAGGAGATAAAATGCCTCGTTTCTTCCATCTTATCCAATTTATCATCAATTAAAATCCAACAAATGATCAAAAGCCTCATGTTGCATCACGCTTTAATGCCTCTGTGATGCACAGGTAAGCGGCTGGAGAGAACATGTTTCCTTTCTGTCTGTGTGCACAACTTAGGCATCTTTTATTCATGCCGCTGTGACTCGCAGGAGCCATCTTGAAATTACATCTTTAATGGTCATTGATCTGCTCCAGCTCAGGGAGCTGGGTTGTATAAATGTAATCCCAACACAGACTTTTTAAGTAGTGCGCGAGCAAGGTTGTCAGATGCCGCCAAAGTGGCTGTATTTTACTTTTAACTAGAAAACTTCTTTAAAATTCCCAGGCTCGATTTCTTATTTTAGCGTTCACAATGTCACCGGCGGTCTCATCAACCTCAGCGTCGTCTTTCAAAGACACTCCAGGAGCGCTCTCCTCCTCGTTTTGCTGAATGGCTTCTTTCTGGGGTGAATCTTAGAATAATGACGGTCTTCTTATTCCGTTCTTACCCACAGCCGTCCGGGACAATTACCCACAAATGAAGAAATAGCTGGAACTATTTCAAAAGGTTGCTGTACGACTCTTCAGGCGGACTTGAGTGATAGCATACTGGAACGTCAGCAGACCACCTTAAACGCAGCGGGTACGTCAGGAGTAATAGTTCCCCGTCCTTGACTCACAAGTTTGACAAGACAAGGATGTGACCGCGAGTGAATCTGAATGAAATCCCAACTTAAGCCCCTTTGGAATCGAGCTTCCATATAACACGATGAAGCAATAACCTTTACAGTTTAGGTCAGAGAGCATGATAATATGATTCTGATAGCAAAGATCCTCTACCTTATTTGAAATAAATATTCATCTCATCTCTGTCTTCCGTGGTCCCCACGCAGCTCACCCCCCCACCGGTTCAGCGGTGTGTAAACAACTCCTACATGCGGCGATATCCGAGGAGGTCTCCCTGGGTTATGGCGCGTAACTGAGATAGAAATATATCATTACTGGGTGGGGACTGAGGGGATCTGAGGGACAAAAAGACTGAGAAATAAGAATATTGGATTCCATCACACACACACACACACACACACACACACACACACACACACACACACACACACACACACACACACACACACACACACACACACACACAAGCTTATGTCCTTATGTGCAGGCTGTCTGCTCCATCTGTCAGCTTTGCTCACAAACACACACACACACACACACACACACACACACACACACACACACACACACTCTTCTAGGCACAGAAATACAAACACACACAAACTTAGCATAGGATGTCTGTTAACTGGATGCGAGTGGGTGATGGACTGCTCCAGTGACTTTGCCGGTAATATAATCTCCTCTATTCCCCCAGATCCCACACCAATATGTCACAATTGTCATTTATTCCCAGCATGGTTGCCCCACAATCAGATGCTTTCCCACACTGTACACACGCTGATCCTGTCAGGATGATGAACACTTCAAGTGCATTCCACCTACATGTGCTCACACACATCCCGCATTAACACAGGCTGCCCTTTGTGTTTACGTGCTGTTTTACTTTTTTCTCCTCTCAGGTTTGAGAAGGAAAACGTCCACCAGCAAGTAAAAAGAATACAGCTAAGGTGGTTCTTTACTACATGCCATTGTGAACAAATATTGGTGTAACGTCTAGCGAGCGCTTTCCTAATAATTAAAGGACTGGTGGACTCGTTAGAGGGAGAAAACCATTAGTGGATTGACCATGTTGGATGGAATGTGCCTCTGAGGCTTTAAAATGAGGAAAAGGCTTTATTTCTTTTTTGTAGATACTTTGTTTTTTGGGTTAAAATAAAATAAGATGAGACAAAGGTAGAAAACATCCATCCAAGGTTGGGTTGTGCAGGTAACAGACTGAGGAAGGACTCCTAGTCACCCTGCTCCTCAGCAGCATTCTTCAGCTCCTCCTTAGAAATCCCAAGGCATTCCCAGGCCAGAGCGTGGGGCAGAAAAGTATTTGGCAGCCATTGATTGTTAAAAAGAGAGGTCAGTGATTTTTCATTATAGGTACACAGAACGTAAAAGAATCCAGCAAATCCCATTGTATGATTTTTAAAGAATTTATTTGTGAAACGGTGCAGAAAATAGGTACTTAGCACCAAAAACAAGCAAGAATCCTCCATTAGTTACCTGTATTAACAGCACCAATTTGAGTTTACCTGTCCACACCTTCAAACAGACTCCAACCTCCACCATGTCCAAGACCACAGGCTGTCTAAGGACATGATTACACCTGCACAGAAGTGGGAGGGGCCAATAGACAAGCAGTTGGGCGAGAAGAGATCAAGTGTGACAATCTCCCTCGACCTGGGGCTCCATGCAAGATCTCACCTTGTGTGGTACAAATGATCTTGAGAATGCTGAAGAGCCAGCCCAGAATTAAATAGGGGTAACTGGTCAATGACCTGAAGAGCGCTGGGACCACAATAACAACATTTACTATTAGTAACAGACTATGGATTAAAATCCTGTAGCGCTCAGAAGGTCCCCCTACTTATGTCCTTTTACATTTCTGTGCAACTTTCATGATCTGTGGCTGCCAAATACTTTTTAGGCCCACAGTTTACCCAGTCCAGCAGCAGCTAGCTTTCAGTCCGCCCTGAGTTCTCCTCCCAGTGAAATGTACTTGGAAAATGCCCAGAGGGAGGTGACAAGGAGGTGTTCTAATCAGATGCCTGAGCCACCTTAGCTTAGTCCTTTCAATGTGGAGGAGCAGCACCTTATTTCCAGGCTCTTCATGGAAGATGGAGGTCCTCACCCCATCTAAGGCTAAACCTGGGCAGCTCATTTCAGCCCGTTGTAATCCAAACTTGTTAATTTGGTCTCAATCCAGATCTCAAGGCTGGAACTATGAACAAAACTGTAACCATCAGCCCTTTGTCACCATGACAGACCAGAGCAGAAGTCTTTTCTGCAGATGAAGCCCTGGTCAGTCGGTTCATCTCACAGTTGATCTTATCGTTAAAGACTTTTCTCCCTGGCCCTGCCTCCCACATGCCTCCATCTGAAAGGCTAGGTTATCCTGAGTTATCTCTGTAGTTATGCTGCTATAGGCTTAGACTGCTGGAGGACATACTGACCACTTTCCACACTCTGCTACTCTCTTCTACCACCACTCTCTAAATGCATTATTTCCTGTTATTTTAGCTGTTAACTTTATTTTCTCTCTAAGTGTTTTTCTCCCCAGAAGAAGCTACACTGGCGTTCTGCTGAGCTGTGGTGGCCTCATGGAGGGGGCCATCGGCTGGCACACTGCTGCCAACCACCTAACATTCTCCCTCTCCTGATATTACATCTTACTTTCTTTAACATAGAATGTGCTACTATTAGTTCACCTATTGAATTAATTATAGATTCACTCAGATAAAGACAATAAAGTTTCTCTTACTCTTACTAAATAGAACTTCTACTAAGAAATCACAGTGTAGCCATAGAAACGCTACTTGATATATGTGGTGTGTGTGTGTGTGTGTGTGTGTGTGTGTGTGTGTGTGTGGGTGGGTGTGGGTGTGGGGTGTGCCTGTGCCTGCTCTGTCTTCTCAATCCCCAGTGAGCCGTAGCGGATGGCTGCTCATACTGAGCCAGGATCCTCTGGAGGTTTCTTCCTGTTAAAAGGGAGTTTTCCTTCCCACTGTCGCTAATTGCTTGCTTAGTATGAGGATTGTACCAACACAATGACACTAGTCAGTGTCTTGATGCAATCTGCTGGGTCCCTTATATAGGAAACTTTTTTACTGATTGGCTTATGAACTGAACTGTATTGAAATGTTTACTTTGTGAAGTGCCTTGAGACGACTCTTGTCGTGATTTGGCGCTATATAAATAAACTGAATTGAATTGAATTGAATCACTGGAAATAGGCCCTGAGATCCTTGAACTTCTCTGCTTGATGCAAAGAGTCACTCCCAACTAGGAGTGAAGACTCCACTGTTCTCCATTTGAGAACAATGGCCTCAAATGAGGAGGACTCTCATCATGGCTGAAAAAACCCAATTTATGCTGAACGTCTCAAATCAGACATCCCCCTCTTGACGAGTACACCATGATATCCTGTTCATGAACATCACAAACAAGACCTGAGACAAGGTGGCGCCCTCGTGGCCAGCTCTCACAGGCTTGACATGATGTCACAGCTTTTGCTTTGTCACAAGAACCCGATAGCCCTAAAACGTGACCCCAGCATTCCACACTCACAGAGCGCTTCAGGGGTCACGTAAGCCTTCTCTAGAGCCACAAAACACTGGCAAAACAAAAATGCTAACGTTTAAATGCTCAGGGCTTCGGACTGGTTAGAGGAGACATTTGGGATGTTAAAAATCAGAATCCTGACTTTGATCAGATCCAGTGTTTGAGATTAGCGTCGCTTTTTATTAATTAATTCTTCTTTTAGCAAAGAGGATATTGCCCACAAGTCTGAAAAAGTCTGATGACATAGATTCAATATAATCCACCAAGTAATTAAAATGAAAGATAACACAGATATATGGTCAAAAGAGTGAGGAAGGAGCCATATTGATTTGGCTCTTATCTGTGTGCTTATCTGGAACCTGGGAAACCTTAATGCCTGATAGCAGATTGAGCTGCCCTGACTTAAGCTTCTGGGTATAAAAGGTGTAATGGCAGATCCCGAGAGAGGGAGAGGGAGCCTTTCAGTGAATTCAGCCAAACACCACCTCCAATGAGTCCCACAGCAGATAGAAGAACTATCTCAAATCTGACATTTGTACCAGACATCCTTCTCTGTGCCAGAGTGTCAATATCAAGATTTTATTTTGAAAAGCGAGAAATTATAAGATGATTTAGATGACATGTACATGCATATACATCAATGGAGTGTAAATGCACATGCGGAAAGTTTTCAGACTAAATTTAAGGATTTCAGAGTCATCCAAACTGGGAAAATAGGGAAAATACGATGTCTACGAACAAAATCGGTCCTTTCGGGATACTGCTAAGACGTCAGCACATCGCAACCATTTCGGCAGTGAGTGATGTCACTGATCAGATGCCAAAAGGCATCTCTCAAGGTACGCTATACAGGGGGATGAGAAGAGTGGCGATGTGAGTGGCGTTCAATGACCTCAATGACTAATAGAAGCGCTATTTTCTACGGTGCTCTATGGGAGCTCAAATCACTGTGATTTACGGTGTTGTGGGGGATTTCCTACGCGTTTTCAGCATTGGGAGTGTAGAAACTGCAACGTTAAAGCAGCACCAACACTTCTTATTTTCTGTTTCTTCCATTCGGCTTCACCAGCAACTCTTCCAATTTTACAAATGCCGGTTGTTTGGCGACGTGTGCTGATACAATTTCCCACCGAGTTACAACCAATCAGCATGAGTTAACCACAAGTCCCGCCCAGTGACTCCACCGGGCAATTTCTGAGTACATACAGGTACTCAGGAATGGCCCGGAAAGTGGACCTTTTTAGGGTGACCCGGTGAAATGGAGACACAGGCATACCCTGAACGTCCCGTAAAATTACCCGGAAGTAGAAACGGGCCTCATATGACTCAGTTTTCAACTCGTCTCACCCTCTGACCTCTGTAGACAGGCGCCAGCTCCACCTCACCGTGAACAGGATCTAGCAAATCTACTAAATTAATGGATCGATGTTGTACCCATAGGGCCATTGGGCACTGGGGAGCATAACAGCATTGCTGCCATATTGGATGGGTTCCTCACTCTCCAAACCCAACTGGAGTCAACGCAGGGTGGGCGACTATACCTGCCTACGGTTGCAACAACCGGTGCACTATTGAAAACAGATCATGTGGGACTTTTCTGGGACTTTTCAAGCCTACCTTTTGGGATTTTATATTTTGATTAATTTATTTATTTTTATTATATTTATATTTTAATTATCATGCCATAGCAATTAGTGCTACTAATTCTGTACAAGTCATTAAACGAGCTAGGCCCTAGTTACATCTCGAATATGTTTGAGGTATAGAATCCTGCAGCGTCTGGCCAGCTGGTGGTGGAAAGAATTAAAACAGACGGTGTGTTCAATTTGTCCTCGGAACTCGGAAATCCCGACTTCCGAGTAGGAAAGATGAAATAAAACGCCCCGCGACTTCCCAGTCGGAAACTCTGACGTTTTTCAGAACTCCGACCTCGAGATCCAAGATGGCAGCTCTCCGTATCAACAACAGTAAGTTTTGGTTGAAATGTGTTTATTGTACAAGACACTCATATAAGAGTGTGTTTAAAATCAATGTTACGTGTAGCGCTTGCATCTCTAAGCTGAACGAACTAGCAGTTTTCGAGGGCACCGCCATATTGGAATTCCGACTTCTCCGACTACGGTAACCAGAACGCTGTTAACTCGGGTGTGTCCCGACTTCCGAGGTAAATCGAACGCAACATAAACACGGTGAAATGGCGTTTTCAACCTATGCTGGAACAAACTGCTATTTAATATCAGATCTGCACCAACTGTAGCATGTTTTAAATGGTTGCTTTTCCCACACGAGTGCTGAGTGGTTGTATTTGAACTGCTTTAGTGTTTTTTTAAATCTTTTTTATATGTTTATATTTTAGTATTTTTACACTGTAAAACACATAGAATGACCTTTGTGTATGATAACATGCTCTATAAATAAATTTGCCTTGCCATATGTCTGATTTTGTGAAAAATCATTATAAAATGTGTTTTTAGTTGGGTAAACACCTTCTTCAGTAGAAATAAATACACTGGGGGCTAATGGGAACCCATCCAAGATGGCGGCCCGCTGCTACGCCAGCTCTGATAGGCAGCACCAGTCTACATATATGATGTCAGTGGTTGTACCAAACTCAGAAACCTATTAAAGCCGTATTTCCTAACCTCAGCTGACTGCATGTGCCTCTCGTTACCTTTTAACTTTCACTGTTCAATTAAAAATACGACTACTAATAATGAAACATAATGTCCTGAGAGTTCTCTTTAGTGGGAGCTCTTCTCTCTGTAGTGGGCCACTGGGAGAAGCAATAATCACCCAAATAGAAACAATAAGCCTGTTAGGAAAATACACATACAGCTAATTAGTGGACCATGTAGTGGTTGTTCTTGCTTCTTCCTCAGAGGGGACACAAATGAGATAAGTTGGAACGGCTAATGCAATATGTTACAAAAAGCAGCAATTAGTTACTTTAGAAATAAATAAAATATGTTTCTTTGTGGATTTACTTTTATTTATGTATAATATTTATTAGATGAAAGATTATTTGTCTTTAAAGCGGCTGTCCAGAGTTTTCCCCTTTCAGGAATTATGTGTGATTTCTCAGAAATCTGTAAAAGTGATTGTCTTATCATGTAGTGTGATATAATGTAAGCAATACGTCTTTTTTTTTTTTTTTTGCTAAGCCCGCCCCCGGTCAGAACTAACCAATAGCGTTGGACTACCGCTTCCGTGCTTCAAATTTAAGGAAGTACCTCGGCTGATGCAGCGTTGATGAATTTTTCACGGACAAGTAAGTCTTTAAAATATAAATATATGAAAACACAACATGACATGAGAATAATACTTGTAAAACAACGTGTTTTAGCTCTGTTTGTCGGCTACAGAAGCACATTCATAAACAAGAAACGTGCAGTCGCCACCTTAAATAACCGAATCGACCAACTCTTGGCGTGATATGCTTGTCAGCCACTAGATGGTGCCATCGGATAAAAGAAATACTCCGGATAGCTGCTTTAATTCACTGTAATTTCTAATATTAAAAAGCAAACAAAGGATAGTGGATTTCTTTTAGCAATATTATTTATTTTCCGTGCATTTTTTGGCCAAACAAACTAAATTATAGGCCAAATAATGAGCTGATGGATTGGAACTAATATATTTATTATTAAAGTTACTAAATACAAGCAAACAAAAGTTAGTTTCAGGAATAAACGTGTGTCTGATAGATGAAAGGATTCATGTCTCCTAAAGCGGAAAGAAAAAAAATATGAATATGTTAATGAGAGTAAAAAATCATTCACGCTCACAGGAAAAATATATATTTTGTGGTTTATTAATCCCTTGTTTGAGCAAAGGAATAGCAAATTGTGGAATAATAAAGCGTGACTCTGTGAAGTGTTTGTGTTCTGCATTCGAAATCCTTCTCTTCAAGGAAATTCTGCAACGATTAATTGGGATTTAGGATGTGCAACACCTGACTGCTTGTTATTCTCATTTCTGGGAGGCAGCGATCTGATGGCTTATGCAAACACTTTGGCAGCATCTTTTCACGCAGCTGACACATTATAATGAATGTTTACTAGAATATTCTATTTTTGTAAATTAAAAATTGTGACTTTGAGTGAGCAGACCCAAATTTGTATCAATTTGTTCCAGGAAAAAAGGGAGATTTGCATTTCAAAATAAAGTATTTGTAAAAAATATATATATATATTGTGAATGTGAGATTGTGGTAATAATCTGTGGCAGCCACATCTGTTTCTTTTCTTCCTCGAATGACTTAATCTCATCATTTTACTATCTAATCGTTTTACTTTTCCAGCGTCCTTCCTGACCCTGTTCCTGCTGCCTTGTTCAAACGGCTACAAAGCCGATGGCTCATCGAGTTAAAGCAGGAGCACGGAGGAAATGAGGTTCGGAGTTTATTGTGTAAGACTTAAAGCAGCTCGCTGATAATATGTGGGGTCAATGTAATTGTCTGAGGACAGAGTAGAATCCCTAATGTGGAAAATAAGACACAAGCCACGCTGCTTTAAGATAAAAATATACATTTTTATAATTTTTACAAACATACATATACGTATGGCGTAATATATTATTATCCTGCAACTCAGATTGTTGATATCTTCAGAGCCATTTTGAATCAGTTTAGTATTCTGCTACCTAAAAGACTAATTCAGCCATTCTGAATTGTGTTCATTATAGACGGGTTCCAGAATGGCCTCAGTTTAGAGAAAAAGCACTCATGTCCCACAAGACTGATATGCTAACAGCTAGTTTTTAGCACCAACGAGACCACAGTGTATTTCTACTGTCTTACCGTAAATCCTCTAATATTGGCCTGTACTCCATTACCGGCCGGGTCTCCTATATTAGCCGGTCTCGCTGTCAGCGGGGGTAAATAAAGGCCGGTCTCTAATAGTGGCCGGGGCTACTATTAGAAACGTGTGGTTTTTGTCCGGAGTTCGACGGTAAAGTGAGCCCTCACTCGATTTTTTGAGGCGCACGCATTCCACGTTTTACGGTAACGGCGGACTAGTGGATCATAATCTCCGGCTGCAAGATGAGCAGAAACAGAACGGATAATGCTAGTTTGCAGTGATCACTTCATCAAAGGTAAGGGCTTACTAAAGGTTTTTATGGCGTTTTATTGTTTGTTGTATCGAAGGTGAGCAAAAACAGACTAGCAGGCAACTACTTCAGGGAACAGTTTTTTACTTTCGTTTTTACTCAGGCGGAGATCAGGCACATCCAAGCAACACATATTCCAAAGAGTCACACTGCCACCTACTGGCAGGATTTATGAACACAGGCCCCATAACCTCACAGTAATTTAGAAACGCAGCTACAAAAACAGCAGGTAAACAGTTTGATACTGTTTTCACGTGTCCTCACCGCAAATAGCTTTCAGAGTGCTAATGTTTTTAGCAGTTAGCTCAGTGTTGTAACGTGGCATTAATACCGGTACCTTAATAAAAATATAAAATCAAACAAATGTACCAGAAATGTGGATTTAAAAAGGCATAAAACGTTAGTTATAAGTCCGACTTTTAAAATGAAATGAGTTAACCTAAAGGAAGATATCACGTCTGTGCCAGCACATTTAGAACACTCACTTTCATCCGTCACGCTGTGTTTTATAGTAGAGCAAAACACTTCCTGTCCACTATTTGAGTTCAGCGCGGCGGCAGGGTCACCTGAGTGAAACTCAGCAATCATCACTTTTGATTTGCATGTGAGACTTCAGTCACCGCTCAAATAGACACAAAATCTTGTTTTTATTCATTCTACTGGTAGTTTATTTTGCTCAAATTGAAATATAGGCCTGCCTCTAATTCTGGCCTCCTTCCAATAAAGGCCTGAACCAGGATGCGCTTGAGTAAATAAAGGCCCGGGCCTGTATTAGAGGATTTACGGTAAAACAACTCATTTAGTCAAACTTTCTCATACTTTCATGCAAACATTATTTTATAAACCTGTAATAAACATTTCATCTTGCCATACATGTAACTTTCTGCAGAAATATCAAGTGCTTACTTGCAGGCAGGTGAGCTGGAAGTACTGGAAGTGCCACATTTTGCTGCTGCTGGGTATATTTACTCTTGTAAATAAATAAAGAAATCCAGAAGTAACCATAGTGTTAAGTAAAATTAAAGTAACACTAAATAGTTTTTTAAACTTTAAGCTAGAGCTTTAACATTGATCTCAGAGATAGTTGGGTTAGAAACTTGACCAGTTTCATATTTGACACCACTCTGCAGCCCTCTGCTGGCCAAAAACTGAACTTGATACTTTTGGGGAGCGGGTAGGTGTTCTAGGGGGTGCTGTTTACCTGGTTTATGGCTGTTAGCTGTAATGCTAGCGGTTAGCCTTTTCGTTCGCTGATCGTAAATAAAAGGCACAAGAAGAAAAAGAAGAAGTTTGCTTTTTCTGTTGGCATCATGGTGGAGCCTGGAAGTAAAAGTAGCAGAATAATGTCTTTGGATGTGAAGCAAAGAGCTAAAACCAGAGTAAACATCGGTGCCGCCTACGCTAGTTTGAGGGAGCTAAAGGAGACTACAAAATCACAGACTGATGGTGACCTGGCTTTGTTGCTACTGGACTTGTAAGTAATAATATTTGTGCAACAATGTGGATCTTTTACTTTGGGTTTATTTTAGTATTAGTTGGCTGAAGTTAGTGTTAGCTTGTTATTAGCGCTAGCTACAGCAGGCTGCAGCGGGGTTTATTACGGTAGTTGTAATTCCACTTTCAACCAGTAGGGTGCAGGAGCAGTAAACTCCTCGGTGTTACTTTAATAAAATTAAAAACATAAATAAAACATTTGCAAAAACTGCAGTGAAATTTTAGAAATTGAAGCCGTTTTACACTGTGGTCTATACTGAGCTCAACCTAGCGGTTAGCTTATTAGTCCTGATGGATGTGAACTCTATTTCTCCCTACCGAGGCTCTTCAGGAAGCTAATTAAAACAGGTAAGACAATAAATATTTATAATTTTAGCACACAAACATAATTCAAAATGGCTGAAATAACATCAAGTGTCTGAAAACACATTTTTAAAAGGAAAATCCAACAATGAGCATTTAGATTTTTCTCTAATAAAATTAGAAGGGATTTGATACCACGTCAAAAATGTATAACTTTGGATTCAAAAATGTGCATAATATCATTTTATTTAGTTTGTTAGAGTTTTCAGTGCGTCATCGGCCAACACGGTGGTGCACATGTGGCGTCTTTAATCTCATAACACAAGTTAGAGAATCATACAGAGACAGAAAGAAGGTCTTTACTTTCAACCAGGAGGAGAATACTTCAAACAAAGAATCAGAAATAAAACCCTGGTCTTCTTCTGAAAAATGTCTGCCACCTTTAAACAGGTACAACCACACAATCCTCGCTCTATACTGAAGGAAAAATAATACACCATTTCTCTTAGAATTCTTCTTATTCATAATCGCGCTGAAAGCCTTGATGCGGTGCTCGAATGACAAAAGCCCAGACTGTATCATTCAGCCTCTCACAGACGTGAAGCATTAAAAAACAGTTAGAGACGCGACTCACCTTTGACCTCCTTTTCATTCCTGAACCAGCGCAGGTCTGCGGCGGGCTTGCTGCCCTGGGTGATGCAGGTCAGGGTGATGTAGTCCCCCTCCATGGCTGGATTTGTCAGGCCATTGATCTCTGGCTTCTCTGGCACACCTGCATGATGGAAAGAAAATCACAGCGATGGAAATGATTCGCACACAGCGGCGTGTCATTATGCAACAATAATTCTAATAGGCCTTGGTGCAAATTCACCTCCGGCTCACACACCTGCAGAGAGATTAGGAAGCACACTCCAGAGCTTCTCCACGCAGTGGGCCCACTCACTCACATTTCAGTTGGGGTTTCTTTGATATATTTCTCACATGAACTTGGTGTGATGGTGTGTTCTGAATGGAGTTTTGTGCATGACGCTCTCAGAATTACTCTCTTTTCTAGCTCGTCCAACGACATTAGCAAGAGCACTGGACCTTTAATCACCATGACAACTCCCAGCCCCTATATGGCATGAATCGCAGAACAAAGGTCATGTTGAAATTTTAATATGGATGTGTGTACATGTAGGTGAGCTAAGGCCTGTGACCAAGGAGGAGGCCACAGGGTTGCACAGAAAATGTTAATTACTGGCCTTTGCTGTAATGAGTGTTTTAAGTAACTCGGCTCTGTCCTTCTGTTGTCAATGAGCAATGGGTTCGCCTCAGGCTGAGTGACCGAAAGGTCCGTCTGTCAATTCCATTGACTGACTTTTGCCTCGTCTGTTGTCTGAAAGACTTAAAGAGGTATGACTACAATGGAAGATCCTCCTCTTTTTGTTTGAGGGGAAAAATCAGTTACGTATCCCTGGCAACAGCTCCCACGATGTCATCAAACGTGGTCCATATCATGTTTGCTCTTAGAGCTGCATGAATATATCGATAATATATTATTGTTGCATGCTCAGTGTGCACAATGTCATTATTGCATAGATCAGGAGTCACCAGCTCTGGTCCTCGAGAGCTACCATCCTGCATGTTAGCTGTTTCTTTGCTCCTATTGAAATGAATGAGTAATTAACAGAGTTAAACGTGGTACGGAGAGGATTAAATTACTTCATTGAGGTGTGGCAGAGCAGGAAACACGGAAAACTAGCAGGATGGTAGCCCTCGAGGACTGGAGTTGGTGACACCTGGCATAGGTAATACCGGTTACTGCAGTAAACTGCAAACTTCTATATTCCAAGTGCCAAACATTCATGGTCCTCCTGCCAGAAATGTGTTCAGCCACTCAGAGGTAAACAAACATGGAAGCCTACATTTCCAAAAGGATTGTTCGTCGTTTGAGGGTGCAAATTAGAGCTTTGTTCTTCCATCTGACTCATAAAGTTTAAAGCATTGCATCCACAACCCCCACTGCATCAAAGCTTCTTCAGGAACTTTCTAAATCACTCATTTTTGGTAAATTTGGAGATTTGTTATAGCTTTTTAAAAATCTATAAAATAGTCCTACACAAAACATGTTATTTGCACAAAATCCCTCTCACATAAGTCGATTTCAGCAGGAATTTATTTTTTTGACATTTTCAGTACCTTCCAGAATGAGTCGTTTTAGGGCGCGGTCACTTTAAGAAAACAAGCTGGAGCTGGCCACGCCCACCCATCCCTCATTCAGGCTGCTATGAGCTGAAAAGCTCTGATATCTGGGAGGCTGTTCCTTCAGTCTGGAGAGGTGAGGGGTGGTCCTATGATGTACCCGTTTGTGATGTCACAAACAGGGAAATTTGAGTTGGATGGGTTTTTGTTTGGAGTGTCTATAGAGGCAGTAGAGACCCGCACAGCAGCACAAAAGGATGCAAAGGGTGAGTTCTGCATAAAATGTCCCCTTTAAGTGAAAATAAGAGAATGTAGCGCTGATCCAGAAAACACAAAATGTAATTTATAGATTTAGAATCACCACCCTGACCCTCTCTCCTCCCACATACATGATTCAGACGTCTGTTTTAGAGCTTTAATGAGTGTCTCTGTTCTTCACACCGGACCTGGAGCTGCCTGTGAGAAAGCTGCTTCTTCTTCTCTCCGTCCCCGCTGCACCTATTTTTGTTTGTGACAGAAGTCCATTTTTGGAATTTGCAAAAAGAACAACGGATATGAGATGCTACGCTAACAGAGTGCAAATTGCTTACACTTACAGAACTTGACGAGTGTGTTTGCAAAAGCCTATAATTAGTGCTACTTGCTTTGTGAATGGGACGCTGAAAAGGAGCAGAAATAAAAGAAAAAGGTGCAGAAGATTTTCTCGGGTGAACCCGGGCCTGATCGATAAAGTTTGTTCCTGTGCAAAGTTTTAAACAGACGTGTTTTAAACAAAAACCCAAGTGGCGTGCACGTGTCGGCTTGTGAATGTGAGAGTGTTGCATGACTCATGTTTGTGGGTTTTAGTGCTGACTTCCATCTGAGAATCAAAAATCATTGCTGCTCTTGTCTGGAATATTCCCATTAAATGAGGTTTTAGCAATTTATCAGCCCCGTGTATTCCTTTATGACCGTTTTACTAAAACTGAAGTGGCCTTTATTAGTATTTGTACAGCATAAGATTGGAATTTGCAGCCTCTATATTTACTTAAACTCATCCTTTCCTAATCATTTTTCTTGCGTTCCTCCCCAGCACTTACTGTCCCGATGCAGCAGCAGATAAAGCATTTCCAGAGCATTTAGTACCATTATTAAATCCCCTTCTTTGTTTCCTGGCGTGCACCATTAACTATTGTTCAGCCTTGCAAAATAATTTTCTCCATATCCTTATTGAGCGGTAGCCTGTAATGTCTCCAATTTGGAGAACGCTAGTTACCACAAAGAGCCAGCTAATGGTCCTGGAGTGCACGAACACATCTATTAACATTAGTGAAAACTAATTGGGAAAAATAATAAGCCCAGCAGCAGGAAATGAAACAATGTTTGTGTAAGGCAATGATCACAACACACTTTAAAGTTGTGTGTATCTGCAGGCAGAAGCAACAGGCAATTTCTGACTAAAGCAAATAAAATAAAATCTTTAGTCAAACAACATTTTCAAGAGATACGATGTTAAAAAGTTCTGTTTTTTTAAAGGAGTGGAACACGTGTTTAATCAGTGCATTTGCAGTGGTCTCTAGTAGGAATGTGTGCTTGTAAGTCGTTCTCTGGGGGGAAAAAAAGCTCCGGTGCGCCTGTTTAGCAAATTCAAGTAATTCAGAATTAAAGCGCACATAAAATGATATGTTTTGAATATTTTTTTAAATAACTACATACATACACTCACCGGCCACTTTATTAGGTACACCTGTCCAACTGCTCGTTAACACAAATAACTAATCAGCCAATCACATGGTGGCAACTGAATGCATTTAGGCATGTTGACATGGTCAAGACGATCCGCTGCAGTTCAAACCGAGCTTCAGAACGGGGAATAAAGGTGATTCAAGTGACTTTGAACGTGGCATGGTTGTTGGTGCCAGACGGGCTGAAACTGCTGATCTTCTGGGATTGTCACGCACAACCATCTCTAGGGTTTACAGAGAATGGTCCGAAAAAGGGAAAACATCCAGTGAGCGGCAGCTCTGTGGGTGAAAATGCCTTGTTGATGCCAGAGGTCAGAGGAGAATGGCCAGACTGGTTCAACAGCAACTCCAATAACCACTCGTTAAAACCAAGGTCTGCAGAAGAGCATCTCTGAACACACAACACGTGGAACCTTGAGGCAGATGGGCTCCAGCAGCAGAAGACCACACCGGGTGCCACTCCTGTCAGCTAAGAACAGGAAACAGGCTACAATTCACACAGGCTCACCACAATTGGACAATAGATGATTAGAAAAATGTTGCCTGGAATGATGAGTCTCCATTTCTGCTGCGACATTCGGATGGTAGGGTCAGAATTTGGCATCAACATGAAAGCATGAATCCATCCTGCCTTGTATCAACGGTTCAGGCTGGTGGTGGTGGTGTACTGGTGTGGGGGACATTTTCTTGGCACACTTTGGCCCCTTAGTACTAATTGATCATTGTTGCAACGCCACAGCCTACCTGAGTATTGTTGCTGACCATGTCCATCCCTTTATGACCACCATCTTCTGATGGCTACTTCCAGCAGGATAACGCTCCATGTCATAAAGCTGGAATCATCTCAGACTGGTTTCTTGAACATTACAATGAGTTCACTGGACTCAAATGGCCTCCACAGTCACCAGATCTCAATCCAATAGAGCACCTTTGGGATGTGGTGGAACGGGAGATTCATCATGGACGTGCAGCCGACAAATCTGCAGCAACTGCGTGATGCTATCATGTCAATATGGACCAAAACATCTGAGGAAAGTTTCCTTGTTGAATCTATGCCTCGAAGGATTAAGGCAGTTCTGAAGGGGGTCCAAGGTGTACCTAATAAAGTGGCCATGAGTGTAAGTGGTGTTTGTGAAAACCATTATGATGATTTAATTTTAACAGCATCAGCTCAGAATAAATATATCCAGTTTCTCCATCTTTCTCTCTGCCCACATCTTCACTTAATGCTGCACCTTGGAAGAAGGAAAACTTGAACATTTAGCATTTTTATTATTTTTTTGTTTCTCTTTTGCTAGAATATCCAAGTCAGAGATGCTATTTCTGTAGCCCCACAGCAGAGAGACACAATGTTGCCCTTTCTTTATGAAAATGTTTCAAAACCGTCATAAAAATTAGGGTTAGGGTTAGATTAAACCAGAGAGACAGAAGAAAGCTGTAGGCTGAGAAAGTACGTCATGCAATAGTCTCCCATCCATTTAGAATTTACGCTAAGTCAAGCAGAAGTTTAGTGTCTTTGTGTGTTCTCACCTAGAACAGTTAGGTAAGCTTTGGCCGTTCTGACCGGCATGGTGAAGAGAGAGCAGGTGTAAAAGCCTTCGTCTGACAGCGTGACATCACTGATGCTGATGGTCAACTCTGCCCACGACGCACGGACAAGCTCAATCCTGTTGTCCCTTAAAGCTGCAGAAAGAAAGCAATAAAAAGATGAGAATCTGCTAAAAATGCAAGACGAGGTAATACAGCGCATTAAAGTTTCTTTAATAAACACAACACTTCTAGTTCAGTTTGCATAAGGAAAGAGAATCCTGTTATTTTGTGGTACATTGTGTTTATGCAACAGTTCTAATGTCTTTATCACTTTATTAGAGAGAAACGTGGTGTAGAAATCCCAAACTGTGTATACTGAATACTTCACAGTATGCATTAATACTATTTCTTACTAAACCATAAAACAACCCTTAAAAATCAGCTTTCTGTTAAATCTGAAAAACTCAGACAGGCTTCTCTGCAGGAAACCACAGCAGATATTTACTTATGTGAATATGTAATCCTCCAAAAGACATAACGGAATGGAAATCGATACTGCAATAAGAGGCACGGAGAGAAAAACCTGAAGGGAATTTGGCAAAATGCGAGAGTTGAAATAGATTTTGCTAAGATTGGATGGGCCAGGTGATGGGAACGCCACCGTTTCGTCTTTATCTGTGATGCAGAGAGAGAACGCAAAACATTTTAGGAATTTGGACACAAATCAAGAAGACAGAATGTGCACCAGTTTAGCCTAAAAGTTACATTCAGAAGCATAAAACCAGGGCTCACAGGCCTGGAAGCCCGTGTTACCCAGGGATTGGAGTCGTCTGATCTTTGGGCTCCCCCTGGGTGTGTTGGTTGAGGACATCCGGGGGAGCCGTGCTCCCCCTTAGCTCCCCTCTAATTTGAACCCTGCATAAAACCAAACTACATGCAAAAAACATAAACACAGATTTGTTCATTGTGTTGGATGTGCAGCAGACTTGTTCATAGTTTCTTTTTGCAGGAACCAAACCTTTCTCTATAAACAGCCAAGGCTACTTTGCTTTTAATCCCCACCAATGTGTTTGATGTAGAGTGTGATTCTATGTGTGTGTCACAAAAACACACAGAAGTGTGCTGGAGCCCTTTCAGTAAGTTGAAAGAAAATGTACAAAAAGTACAATTTGGATTTCTACACTTTACACTCGTTTGAGATCAAATTTGCAAAGTTTGCGCTGGTCCTTGATTGTGTCATGAGCAAAAAGGCTTTGCTAAAAAAATGATTTCCATGTAGATGCATTTGTCTCAGGGATCTGAAACCTTCGGATTCTGTGAGTTGGAAGGTGCAGAAGACATCTGTTAATGGGATTGGAGAACAAATTGTGGATATTCCACCCCTATGTGAAATTTCCATATTCCCCACAGTTAGATAAGTGAGAAAAAAGCATTTTGTAACCAGTGCAGTAATTCTTCTGATCTGGCAGCAGTCCGTCTGCTTTAGCTTAGCATAAACAATGGAAGTGAATGGCAGGTGCTAGCGTTTTGTGTGCAAAAGTGATTAAAATGATTCAATAATGATACCAATTATTGCTGGTGAGCTCCATAATCATGTCAACTGCAAATAAAAAGTAAGAAGTAACACGAAGGACAAACACATTATGACAAAGCACCGCTGCAACCCGTCGCTGCATGGTGCATGGATATAACACAGCGGTTGAAAGTAACGTGAAATTTGCTCAGTATTTCTTTCCGTAGTTTTATGTACAAAGGGATGTGAAAACAAGCCGAAGACGTACAGCAGCAGGATATTTCACGTTATTCCCACAGATGTTTGTTTCCGGAAGCTTTTTCGACCGCTGTGTTATATCCATGCGCCATGCAGCGACGGGTTACAGCAATGCTTTGTCGTAATGTGTTTGTCCTTCATGTTACTTCTTACTTTTTATTTGCAGTCGACGTGATTATGGAGCTGGTATCATTACTGAGTCATTTTAATCACTTTTGCACACAAAACGCTAGCACCTGCCATTCACTTCCATTGTTTATGCTAAGCTAGAGCAGACAGACTGCTGCTAAATCAGGAGAATTACTGCGCTGGTTACTAAATGCTTTTTTCTCACTTATCTAACTGTGGGGAATACGGAAATTTCTCTTAGGGGTGGAATACCCCTTTAAGTTGGAGAGACATGTAGACATGATTACGACGCTTTTTGGTTTAGAAATACCTGCTGTTGCATCACTCATCTTATTTATTATTGTTAGCATAAACAGGTACAGGTAAGGAAACATGGCTTCACGTTTCTCTAAAGAGTGTCTGATTGCAAAACAGCAGGAATGTTTGCACTCGTGAGTTCATCAAGGTTATTTCTTTCTCTTTTTGTTTGCCGAGAGGTATCCGAGTACAAAAACATGATTTGTGAAACGTGCAGCCCTGCAGTCAAAGTGAAGTCAAAACATAAACATGAATTAAAGGGAATTAAGTCAGAGTCTCAGTTTACTTTGCGATGTTCTCTTTGGCTCCACAAGAACAATGATTTAAAAAAACAGTTTAAACAACTTCCTTGCAGTCAAACACAATCTTTTCAAGTCTAATTATTCATCCAACCAAACCAATTAGAGCAGTATGCTTCGGTTTCTGCAACGGCTGCACCTTTTTACGTGTCAAATCCAGCGAAATTTCAACGTCATGTTGGTGTGAAAGGAGCATTTGACTCTTATGCAGCATCGTTTTTCTAAACTGCAGTGGTCACAAAGCGAACAAATGCAGAGAAATGTCAGCGAGCACATATCTTCTGTCTTTTGATTCGCCAAGGAATGGAAAAAACCCAAGAGCTTCCAGGCTAAACAGCTACAGTAAACGGTAACAGAGCTGTAACGACAGCTGCTCACCCTCATTTATTGCTGCATTTGTTCTGTCCCTTCCTGTTCCTCGCTACACTGGTTATCGCTACATGCTGGGCGCTGAGCGTGAGCAGGCGTGACATGTTGATATACTGTAAGCACATGACATATCTTTAGGCTTCACACCTGTGACACTCCATTTCTGTTTCTGCGTGCGTATGACTACACACGGTTATCAATGCAAGACCACCAAATTAGTTTTAGTCAAATGCACCGGCGCTCCACTTAATGATGAAACCTGCTCTAAAAAGCTACTGTAGTCATGCTTCATGTGGAATGTGTGCTGCAGAAATATGGAGGCTGTGTACTGAAGACTTAGCTTGGTGAAAAAACACCTTATTGAAACAGATTTTACACTAAAACCCTGTGTGTGTGAGTATTAGGAGACCTCATTCTGTCTGCTCAGGCAGCAACCCGTGAACGAGTTAAACGATGCTGCAATTCAACTGTTTTCTGATTTGCTTTGGGCAAGGATCTGCAAGCAGCCAAATGTCAGAAAATGTATTTACCGGCTGTCGCAAAGCAACCCTGCCTCTCATCGGCGTTTGATCCTGAGAGGCAATTGGAGAGAAGTCCAGAAACTAAACCTTTATAAATATTTCTGATCTGTCGGCTACTGAAACCAGCTGACTAGACTAGTTTTTCATGTAAATTTGATTGCAGAAGCAAAAAGGATTGTTTGGATCCATTCAGTTTGGGTTTGAAAGCATGAAATCAGGTTGGTGTTACTGGTCATTTTTCATTTTCATCACAATTTTTGATTTTCCTCTTCTTCTAAAATTCAATTCAGTTTATTTCTATAGCTCCAAATCACGACAAGAGTCGTCTCAAGGCACTTCACAAAGTAAAGATCCCAATACACTTCAGTTCATTAAGCCAACCAGTAAAATGTTTCCTATATAAGGAACCCAGCAGATTGCATCAAGACACTGACTAGTGTCAGTGTCTTTTCAACAATCCTCATACTAAGAAAGCATGTAGTGACAGTGGAGAGGAAAACTCCCTTTTAACAGGAAGAAACCTCCAGAGGATCCTGGCTCAGTATGAGCAGTCATCCACCACGACTCACTGGGGGTTGAGAAGATCTAATGTGGACACAAGAAAACCTGGTGCCCCCAGGAGCCCTATAAGGTGCCCGTAGGCCTTTTCTCCAAAAAGTACAAGTCTGAAATAAAACCAACAAAAACATCTGCTGCCATCTTTTCCAGGCAGAAGTGCATTTATATGGATTTAAAAACTACAATTTTCTTTAAAAAACATTCAAATATGTTTATTAGGGGTGTGAATCTTACAACAACTCAGCCTTTGACTGACAAAGCTAGGAAATGCTTGGAAAAGGCCTCATCAAGTAATGAAAGTTGGACATTTTGAATCGATTCCGAATCTTTTTAAATAGGAATCTCAATATGGGCATGAATTTTTCCAGCACCTCAAATATTTATCATGAAGTTTAATTTAACTCTGAATTGTTCCAGTTCAAAGGTCAAAGGTCAGGATTGTACCAACCTGGTAGCCCTTTGTGTGGCTCAGTACCTACGAAGTAGCTCTAGGTTGGTGACCCCTGACCTTTAGTGGAGCTCCACATTTATAGTTTAAGCAAGTCATTAAAAGGTGGAGTTTGCGTGACTGACCTGGCTTTTCATATATTTTACAAGGAAAAAAGGAATTTTCAGCTTAGTGTGAGAACTTTCCCAAAATTCCTACAAACATCTTCTTATCCCTCTTTTCCACCAGACGTGTGAGCGGCGTGTAACGCAACAGAGGCGTTTTACCTCCAAACTCCCTTCCAACCGGGAGCATTTCAGACGCAAAACTGGAGTGGAAGCATTCCATGCAGCTGGTCCTGCAAGGTCACAAAATCACGGGAGAATTGTAACACCACGCGTGATTTCGGAAGTTTATCCATTAACACGCAAGGAGAAAGACGGCTGCGTGTTTCAGAAAAAGGTCTGTGATTTATTTTCTGTTTTGTTTACCTCGACTACGGAGGTTTCACAAGAAAAGACCTGAGATTTTTAGTAGTTAAGCAACTGGAAGCCTGCACGTAACTTTTATTTTGAAAGTTTCTGGATGTTTTACACTGCTTTTGTGTTTGACTTCCTGTCTGGCCAGATCTGAACTGCGGAAGTTGATCTGTTCTGGAAGCGTAGCGCGTAAAAAATAGACTCAAAACGTAAGCGACGCATCCTTATGCTTCTGGAACGCCTTGCGGCCGGTGGAAACAAACCCGTCCACTATAACCACGGCTAACTGCTGCAAAGAACATTTCACGACGCTTTCATGTCCAGTGGAAAGGAGGGGTCACAGAGTTTATTCATCAAATGTTGGCTTTTTGTTTTAGCATTGATGATTCCACAAATAACAAAACATTATTGGGTTTTTTGTAGTAAGTGGAATACCAGGCAGCAGCTCTGACGCGCTTCAAAATGTTTGAAAAATCTTTCAAATCATCATTTTTGTCATCAATAAGTAGAAGAAGAATCTACAAAATGAACCAAGGCTTGAGTTTGCACGAGAATAGTTCCATCTGAGTCACGGTGCGGAGGAAAGGACCCAAATGCAACCAGGCAGGTTCAGAATCAAATCAAAATTTTAATAATCAAAGAAAAATGAAAGAAATCCAACAAGAAAAGCACGAACAGACTGCATGACAAAACAATAATGAATATGACCAGAAACACAACAAGGGCGTGACAACCTCACCAGAAAACCTGAGAGTACATGAAGACTGAAGGAAAGATGACTTAAAAACATCACATGACCTGATGTAGCGAGGGTTCAGGAGGTGAGACCAACAACAAAGAAGCAGAGAAAACCCAAACAGATCACACTCATCCCAACAATAACAAATCAAACTGAACCCAAAGACAAGCTGAAGGGAAGGAAAACAGAAATAGAGCAGTTTTAGATGCCTACGTCCAAAGGGAGCTGGAGGAAAATCTGAGGACAACTGCTCTGAACAGTCTCTGAAGAAGTGGGACCAACAAGAAATGCAAATCTCCCCGGCTGCACTGTAGAACCTGAATGCCTCCTCTCTCTCTCTCTTTTCTGCTACATCAGACATCCTCTCATTTCCAGCACACATGCTCAGGTGGGGATTAGAAGTAGAATCATTCAGCTCCATCTTTCTCGCCTGCAGCTGGTTCAGAAAGTCTCCGTGACTCGATCCACTGTTTTCCAAGAAATGAGAACAAGTCTAACTCTAAAATGTGCTAGTGGGTTTTAAACACATTTTCAAGAGTTTTTCTGTCCAGTAGTTGTGGTTGTTTGGGCCACAGGTCAAGGTTTGCGCTGTGTCCTGCAGAACCCCACGAGCAAAGGCTCGGCTAACGAGCGCTCTCCGGTGAGCGTGCCGTCTAAGGTTGCTCGTTTCTGTCACGGGTTCTGTTTTTGAGATTTTATGGACTAAATTTCCTGGCATGACCAGGAGGCAGAGGGTTTGCAGTTCAGTCAGGTCAGATGAGATCATAGCTGAAGTGGTTGGTAAGTGTTGTCAATATTAACACAACAGATCGCCAACTGGACGTGAGATTCCTGGAGTCTTAACCACAAATGAGAACAGGTTTTTTCAGGTTCCAAGCCTAACCTAAAGACAAAACCCATGATTTGTTTTAGATAAAGTAAAGATCAGCAGGTAAAGTGAAGCTAAAGGTATTGACTGAACAAATGGCATCATTACAATCAGCTAAATATGGGCGTACGCTGCAATCTTTGACCCGATTTGAGGAGATTTTCCACTTGAGCAACAATCTTTGAGCTCGGGTCGAGTTTTGTGTTGTGCATCGTGTCGAACGCAGAGGATAAGAAGAAGTGGTTAACGCCTCACAACCAGCTCCTGATCAGCAATCGGACAAAAATCAAACGTTTGGATTTTCTCTGCCCAATCATCACGTCATCTTTTTTCTCTTTTCTCTGCACGCTACAGCAAGGATTTTGAAGAAAGCAGATTTGTTTTTGTTTAAAAAATTAAAAAGGATCTCCAAACTGCTTCAAGAACCTTAATGGTTTTCTTCCTGCATGTCATTCGTTCTTCTTCTACTTCCATACAACATAAACCCCTGCGCGTCCTCCTACAACTACGGCAAGCCACAAGGACAACATCAACAACAGTACCACAGCCTCCTCACTTCACTGTAATATCGAGTTGTTGGTAAAAGTAGTTTGAGATATTTTTAGAGCCGACTATTTGCTTCTGATTCACCGTTAGCTCTGTTAGCTCAATGTTAGCTTAATGTTAGCCTCTAGCCTGCTTCACCTGATATTAGAGTAAAAAAAAGATGCCGTGGCGTCTAACCCCAGCTTTTCACAGGATGTGACTGCGGCATGCAACATAATAGCAGCATTCTACCTGCGAGCTCCCTTCTGACGCAAAATGGGAGCAAACGCTGATCCCGTGAGGTCACAAAATCACGGGAGAATTCCAACACCACGCGTGATTTCAGAAGTCCAAACAATAAAAAGCAAGGAGAAAGACAGCTGCATGTATCCAAAAAGGGCTGTGGTTTATTTTCTGTTTTGTTTACATCGACTACGGGGGAAATTATGTACGTCTAGCTGAACGTGACTTTTATTTTGAAAGTTTCTTGATATTTTATGCTTCTTTTGTGCTTGACTTCCTGTCTGGCATGAGCTGAAGTGCGGAGTTTGACGTGTTTTGTAAGAGTAGCGAGTCAAAAATAGACTCGAAACGTAATGATAGCGTCCCTTTGCTTCTGGGACGCGTCCAGAACGTTAAACGTAGCTGATGGCGGAAAGGACCCTGTCTACTATAATGGCGGCTAATTGCAGCGTAGTACGTTTCGCGACTGTTTCACGTGTAGTGGAAAGCCGGGGTTAGGGGTAGAAGAAATAACTTCAGGGTCGCTCCTGTTTACTGAGTTTGGGTCTTTAAACAACTCTGAAGCTTTTTGCCTGCTGGTGTTGAATTTCAAATGTCGGCGCTGCTGCGGTAGCTCGGGCGCAGCCATGGCAACCTTGCAAGCTCACCAACTACGTCCCTATTTGAATTTTTTAAATTTATTTATATGAAAGAAGAAAACTGACAACCCCCCAGTCGGTTAAGAATGAAATCTGTTTCTGTTGAGAAATTAGACTATTTTGTGATATTTTTACTGTGAAACTCTAACAAGATTTTGTTTATTTACTTACAAAAACAAGTAAGGACAGAAAAGCGTCCATCTGCACATAAAGCTCACATTTTCATTTCTACCGTTAAAATCCAGCCTTACTTTATATAACCCCTGCCTTTTAGTGATAGCTGTATTGACAAAGCTAAGGCAAAGGAATGCATCTTCTGCTATTTATCAGCAAAGGTGCTGCAGCCCGCCGTCCATTACTAACCATTAGTGCCAACACACTTCAGCATGCTCATAAAGGATAGCGTGGTTGTCAACATCAAAGACCAGCAGATTTGTATTTGTCAGAAAACTACTTACTGAAATGTACAACAACGTTTTTCTGCTCCACGAGCTCCGTTCTTTGTCTGCCTCAGAGAAACTGGAAAGCAAATGTGCATTTGTCAACATCAAAGTTTGATTTATCTTTGGAACAAATGGTCAATACACTTCTGTGTGTTTTCCAGAGCTTAGAGTGTGTTTCTGTGAGTGAGAAAGACTTTTATACATTATTGTATTTAAGAGCGTGAATCTCACTGAGCACCAGAAGACCTAACAGATGTAAGTTTGCCAAAGTAGCTGTAGTTTTCCTCTGAAGCTCAGCGGAGGCAGAAAGGTTCTCCATCTAATTACAAGTGCTGATGACTGTTGGCTCAGAGGAGCCGTCCATGTTGAGGTTTCCTAAAATGCAGCCAAGAGAGATCAGATAACGGCGCGTAAACGACCGTGACACCGCAAGCCACGGGAGTCTCTGTTCCCAAACAGAAACGGACAGAACAGAGGGACGAGTGTCAGCGATCTGTTATTGCTGAAGTCTGTTTAGGGCGAGAAGAATGGTGCATCTTAGAAAAGAGAAGCTAAGAGTCAGAGAAACTGCTCAGGGAGAAGATCAGGGATGGTTTGTTTCCTTTAAGAGTAGAAGTGATGGTTTTATTCAGAGAGAACGTGTTCAGTCGGACAGAAGTGTCATCGAAATGCACGGAAGTCTAGAGACCAACTTTTAAAATGTAATAAACGTCGGTTAAACATAAATAAAAAAACTAAAACAAAGAATTCTCAGTAGTTTAGCCCATTTTTCACCTTCCTGTATTTTGCATTATTTGGGATGTTGATCACTAAAGTTAAATCATTTCAAATAACTTTCTACACTTTATTTGTTCATAGTAATAACTATTAAAGATCCTCTATTATACCATTATACTATTGGTAACAATATGTAAGAGTTTGACAGTGAAATAATCAAAAAACTGTCTGATGTCTCAATCCTGTTAGTAGGAAACAGGTTTCCTTCTCAGTCAGCTGGAGAGTTTTTCTCCTTTCAAAAAACTAAAGAGGGACGTAATCTTTGTTTACAATCTGTGAGGTTGCCAAGTCTGCACCGAGCTTATCAGTTTGGTGGGCGGGATGTTACTGCGACTGAACAAAAAACAAAGATGGCGACGGCTTGTTTACTCTGGCATCAACTTTAGACTATTTAGACTTGGGCTTTTCTTTGAGTCAAGAGCAGATAGAAGTATTTTAGTCCTTTATTTAGAAAAAAGATGTAGAGTATTTACGTCTTCTTCAACAGTGTATGGCGGTATGCCCCGCTGACTAACATCTGTAGCGGTGAGTACGTGGCGAGTTATGGCAATAATTGAGCTAATACCTTAACAAGAGTCAGAGCGACATGTGCCCGTTCGTGTCGGCATTCTTCCGGTTAGCCTGTAGCATCAGACAAATAGTAAACAAACGTCGGTTGGAGTGAAGCAGACTGAGTAAAGCAGGACGTGCACCATGGACAAAGAAATGGGCAACAAGGCTGCAGCACAGCTTATATGGTACGTACTGTACTGTTTGATGGTGTTACATGTCAGATGCAGAGTCTTGTGGCGGTGATATTATCAGAAGACTGCGTCCGTGATTTTGTCACTTCCAGAAGGGGTAGGGCCCATGCTGGTCATAGCTCGGCTAAGCTATGATGTTGTTTACATGCAGAGACATTCAGTTTTCTAACTGCATTATCTAGTTGCCTTAGCTTGATTGGGAGTAGTCCAGTTTAGTTTGATTTTAGTCGGACTAAGGCATTAATTCAGTTTTCTAACATGATTATCTAGTTGCCTTAGCTTGATTGGGAGTAGTCAAGTTTAGTTTGATTTTAGTCGGACTAAGACAATAATTCAGTTTTCTAACTGCATTA
Organism: Aphyosemion australe; assembly: GCA_006937985.1. NCBI lineage: Eukaryota > Metazoa > Chordata > Actinopteri > Cyprinodontiformes > Nothobranchiidae > Aphyosemion > Aphyosemion australe. The sequence continues at coordinate 457,607 of SSNS01000029.1, read as the reverse complement.
TCTAGTTGTCTTAGCTCGATTGGAATTAGTCCAGTTTAGTTTGATTTTAGTCGGACTAAGGCAATAATTCCGTTTTCTAACCGCATTATCTAGTTGCCTTAGCTCGATTGGGAGTAGTCAAGTTTAGTTTGATTTTAGTCGGACTAAGGCAATAATTCAGATTTCTAACTTGCATTATCTAGTTGCCTTAGCTTGATTGGGAGTAGTCCAGTTTAGTTCGATTTTAGTCGGACTAAGGCAATAATTCAGATTTCTAACCGCATTATCTAGTTGCCTTAGCTTGATTGGGAGTAGTCCAGTTTAGTTTGAGTTTAGTCAGACTAAGGCAATAATTCAGTTTTCTATTACAGGATTTATACCTGCATGTGGATAGCTGCAATTTTGTTCCTGAGCCAAAAAGAAGGCTGTCCAGGATGAAACCCCCTATAGGAAGAAGTATTTTCTCCTTTGAGAATAAGACATAAAACACAGGTTAGTAGCTGGAAACGCCAGTTAGACTTTTGAGCACGACTCTCTTTTAGCCCCTCGTATTTGTACCTTTTCACTATGTCTCTCTATTTCCTCTACTTCTTCTTCCTTCTGCCCTTTCCTCTCTGGCTTTTCTACTGTCTCTCTCTTTCTCCTCCCTGTTCCTTCATCTATCCAGGGACAGTGTGTATTAGTACAGAACCTTGGCAGGTGTTTGCTCATTCAAGTGACACAGTTTTATAATGAGAAAAGTGCAAATTTTAGAATATACATTCAGCTGTCTGTGTCTGGATGTAGCTGTTCTCTTTTCCTTGTCAACAACCCATCTGGGAACGCGAATCTTCCTGTACGCGTGCATGTGTGTGTGTGTGTGTGAGTGATAGGAAGAGGGCAAAGCAAACAGAATGCAAAGCTTATTGAATAACTTCACATATATTCTGTATTTCCGCCGTTCCTCAGCCTCTATTACTTGTTCTACCTCTCCGAGGCGAAGCTGCTTGTGTCATATGTAAAACGTGCCATTCTCCATACAGTAATTGGCTTGTGGAGGTTTTTTTTTCCTGTGACAGAAATGATTTTCTTTCATCAGTCTCTACCTGTCACGCCGAGTTCAGTGGGACACCATTGCTGGCTCTACTTCATTAAGTTCTTGTGAGAAAAAGGTCAGTGAGAAGACAGCTCTTGCCCATCAACTATAAAGCTCTTTTTTTTTAGTGGAATACATTTTTCCCCTGCAGCTCAAGAGCAGCTGAACATGCGTCTTGGTCAATATGAAGGTACATATTATTCCTGGGTATCCCCCTATAGCCATCCTTCAAGCTGACTTTGAAAAGCTTTTGGAGGAAGGAGTGTCGGATTAATAATAATAAAAAAAATCTCACTTTCTTTCTTCTTTGCAATGACTTTTTATCCACAGAGAGAAAAAACCTGAGATATGAAAATGATTCCAGTGCGCCTCGGGTTTAGTTTCCACACCTTAGAAATGATGAGCGGCTCGACTAATAAACGCACTAATAACTGGATCTGTTGCTTTATTTGAAGCTGTGACCTCCGTCTCACCCCGACAAGCAGCGCTGACGTTTGTCTGACTCTGTTTGTTTCAAATGCAGCGACAAACACACACGTCTGCTTTTTATTCATTAGACCCGCCGAGCACAATCCGACAGAAATAAACAGAACGAGTCGGTTTTTTCTATTAAAAAGAAAGAAAATTCAAACAAAGACAAGAAGCTGGAGGTTAAAAGAAAAAGTTTGTCTATAGGTGATGAGTGGAGTGGAAAGCTGTGATAAAACACATCCCTAATTCCCCTCCTTTATCCCACCAAGGCCCTCGTTCCATCTCTCCTCTCCTCTTTTCCCTCCCTCTCATGTTTTATGGTCCTTGTCTTGGAGAGAGGGGTCTTGTTAGGGATCTTTGGAGATTTACAGTCAAGTTTTTCTTTTCCATCACACAGAACACCGTTCCAATCTTCAGGCTGATATGAAAAGATGTTTCATAGAAGCACCTTTTTTTTCAGGAGAAGAAAAGACAGCTGTCTCAGAAGTTTAACTTTCCTCTCAAGATTAAGTCTGGAGAGAAACTTCTGCTATCTGTTTAATAAAAAAAAGTCTGTCAGGCATTTCTTATTTTGTTATTTACTTTGGAAAACTTTTAAAAAGCCGATCCTCTAAATTGCTCAGGCACAGATACTCTGAATGCATCAAAGCTTTTGCGGCTGCATACTGGAGGAGGTGGAATATGTGCACACACACACCTGCAAGCACACACACACACATACATGCACCTGCAAGCATGCACGCATACATGTGTTCACACAACCATAAACAGACAGAAAATTGATTTAGAATGCTGAATATTTGACATCTGACGACTTGAACGGTTTCATATTCAACAGCTCGGGGGGCCTAAAAACGAGCGTTTGGCCCCTCGCTGCTCACCCGTAAAGCTAATCTTAATGTTTAAACAGGCTGCAGGTGGTGCTACGTTTGGGCAGAAGCTGCTACAGCTACAGGGTGCTTTGGCATTTCTGTTATTCTTGTGCAACACTAATGTGTTATTGTTCATCTTAAAGATGCTGATACGTTAACGCAGGCAAAGATTCAGGCACAGCAGATACGAATAAACATCAGCGAGTTTAAAAAAGCAAAACAGCTTTGAAACACTAAACTGAAACGGTTCTGCGCTCACCGAGTGACTCAGTGGAGAGAAGCTTGAACTTTTTAAAGGGTATTTCAGTCCTATTGTTGTGTTTTTATATGTAAAAGTTATAAATAAGTCTGTCTGCTGAAGGTAGCTTCCTGAATCACCTCACTTTGGAGAAAAATAATATTGTTATACTTTACATTTCTAATGCATGTAATGTTTTTAAAGAAAACTCCAGAGTGTTCCAAAAGACGACAAAAGCCAAAATAGGAAACATGAGTTCTGTTACATTTGAAAGTTTTTGTAGGCTGAAGATCTCGTTTACACCCAACAGGACTGATGAGCTAACGGCTAGTCTGAGTGCAACCAAACTTCAACATACATACATAGAATTTTTTGCGCCATCCCTACTTGCAGGAAAATGAGCCTCTGTCGGGAAACCTCTGGGGAGGGGTTATTAGGTTGCCAAGCTATCCCAGGGCAGGGATGGGAGTGTGGCGTGTATTGGGGCATCTTTTTTCTATTCTCTGTTGGTGGGGGGTTCTCCCGCGTGCCCCCTGCCCCTCCCCCACTAATTGAGAGCCACTGCTTTACATGAAGTCCAACATTTATGTACTAGCATAAATATCACATGCACTAGCTAACATAATCCATTCAGGTGCATCCAGAGGTCAAATCTCTGAGCCAGGATCCAGGATCCTCTGGAGGTTTCTTCCTGTTAAAAGGGAGTTTTCCTTCCCACTGTCGCTACATGCTTGCTTAGTATGAGGATTGTATCAACACACAGTCAGTGTCTTGATGCAATCTGCTGGGTTCCTTATATAGGAAACTTTTTTACTGATTGCCAAAATAATGTAATGAATTTAAATAAAAATACATCAAAATGAGGGCTTTTCTCAGCCATTAGTAGGTGAGATTATAAAAGAGATTATTAGATTAATTAATTACAGGTCATAATGAATTAATCTCATGACAGCACTAACTAAAACAGTGAAAAATATGAAAACTAGTGTCGAAAAAAAGATAAATGTGATAAAATAAAAACTGAAAAAAAAAACATCTGTAAATTGTGACAAACCTACAAAAGTGGAAAGAAATTAAATAACTTTTTGTTATTGCAGAATAAAGATGAATGTGATAAAAAAAAAAAATCAATGAATCGTGACAAACCTAAAAAAATGCAGCTTAAATAAAGACGGGAGTCATCATTTTAGGAAGATAGGAGATCAAATCAAACATTTAATCAATTCAGAAACAACGTGAATCAGTTCCTGCCATTAGAGAGGATGGACGCCATCAAGGAGCCGAGCTTGTCACCGTTTCATCCTGAACCGCAACCGGACTCTCTACGGGCAAAATGAGCTGCAGCCAAATGTCAAACCTCTAATTAGTGACGCGCTTCCTGGGAAATCAGGCCAGAATACTCTGTTTCCATAGAGCTGCCAACGCAACTGTCAAGTGCAGTAAGTCACATTCTTGACAAAACTATAATATATCAATTTCCACCTAATGTGTCCTCTGGGGAAACTCGATGTCCACGCAGGACTCTGGGTGATTGGTGGACACACAGAGTGTTGAAAGAGATCAAAGAAGTGCAGCGTGTTGGAAATTAAAAGACTGAAATTGGTGTTTAAAAAGAGAAAGGAGGTAGGGGAAAAAAGGGGGCAGCAAATTACAGCCATCAAGCTGAATAAGTGATTTCAATGTCATACCTTAGCTGGTGCTCAAACATGATGAGCCCACTAAAAAGGCCTGCAAATTCAGCCTGAAATGTAATTAAACACAGGCTCTTTCTAGCACGAGAACATCGAAGAAATTCTAATTATGCCTCACCGCAACATTTCAACATCCTGGAAATAAAGCTATTATCAAGTCCTGAATTACACGAAACCAAAAGAGCAATTTGTAACGAGATATTAGCCTCTTTTGAGTCTCATAAAAGAGAGAATCCCTTTTGCCCAGCGCTCATCTCTCTCCCTCTGTCAAAGCCCCGCTTAAGTTCCTCAGCGATCAGTGATGGAAAGGACAAAATTGGCCGCTTTTGGGACAATGACTTATTTGAAATTCAAACAACTCTTCACACGCGGCACCTTCGAGAGGCCGGGGAGACAAGAGGAATCTTTTCATCTGATTAAACGTCTTGGAGGTGAGCCTGAGCCTTGACATTAAACAACAACAGCCGCGAAACCGGCACACTCAAAGGACTCTAATGTAGACAGTTGTCTGCGCTTGTCTTTGAAAAAGCAATATGCTTATGCTAATGCTCTACGGGGCATTATGCAGCTTTAGTGCAGGGTGTAGGCGCCACTCTCTAAGGGTATGACACGTGCAGAATGAGGGAACAATTGCACAGTCAACAATTAAGTGATAAATATTTTAGATTTCTTTAGAAATTCACATCAACCAGTGGAGCTTCAAGGTTGTTACGGGGCAAAAAGCAAAAAGTCAAGTTGTCTGGAGCAGACGAGGAAGCGCGCTGGCGTTTCTCCATTAGAGCGGGAGGTTAGTGGCTTGACTCTCCAGTGGAGAATCTCCAAATAACAGTTTTTCCCTACTGCTGTGGTTCTGACCTCAAAGTTTGTCTGCCGTCTGGGGCCCCCTAGTGGCCTGGGAGCTCCAAGCACTTGCCTGCCTCGCCTGTCGGCACGCGGCACCTCCAACATCAACCACATGTAAATTTACCTGTTAAGATAAGCACGTTTCTACTTCTATAGAACAAAGTATAACATTTTAAGGTGAGACTCACTGAGAAATCAGTTTTTTTAAATACGATCGGTCGGGCTGAGTTTCACATGCATGCAGAACGGTAAAACAGTCTTCTACCACCATTTCCTGAATTAGCCGCCACAAAAGAAGACGGTGAAACGCCAGTCTCTTCTAGATCACACTGTAAGATGTGCATTCATGAACTCACCCACCTTGGCTCACGACTGCGGAAGACTGTTGATTTTGCAGCTAGTAGAAGCTAACCATTAGCATTTTTAGCATTTAGCATGTTTAGATAAAACATCAATGTTGCATTTTTTTCCCCAAGAAAGAAGAGCGAACGAAGGCAGCGGAAGAGTTGCATTGCTGTTACCCAATCAGATGCAAGACCTTCAAACATCATGAATATTAATGAGTAAAACTACAAATTCTGCCATTTTCCACCTCCACGCCTTCCCACTACTTCCTGAAACAGGAGCGCCAGAGCTTTTTTTCCACACAAAACAACTCAAAAGGCATTTAACTGCTATAACTATAAAGCGAGGGGGGAGCCCCTGTCCTCTGGAATACCCTTCAATCACCATACGCCAGTCTTCATCTGTCTGTCTTCAAGTGTAGTCTGAAGACTCATTTTTATGATTTGGCTTTTGGACTATGACCCGTTTTTAATGCTCGTTACACTATTGTGATGTTTTATTGGTTATTTGTTTTTACAGCCTGTTTTTAATTGACCTGTTTTTATTCCATTTTTACTACGACCTCTGTTAAGGTGCTTTGGTCAGCTCTCATGCTGTGTTGAAATGCGCTGTTATGAATAAATTGGTATAGTATTTATTCATACTAGAGACCACAGCACATTTAATCCGATCATCTTTTTAGCTGTTTTAAATACTTTTTAGCCAAAATCACAAAACCTGTGCCGTTTTCTAGTACTTAGTTTCTACATAGTGGCAGTAGCTCATTAAAAATTTGCCTCTGGGTTGTGGGAGGAGCCGTTGGCGCGGAATCCCCCCCTGCCCCTCTTTTCACAGCTGTTGTTATGCTAGCTCTCTGTGCTAGCATGCAGCACTGGCTGCTAGCATTACACCAGCTCCGTAAATTCAGGCCGATGGTTGAATTAGGAGTTTGTGCTCCGCCCAGTGGCTTTGTGATGTCACAAACCCAGTCAGTTTTAGGCTGCATTTTATCGTCTGCTACTGATGCACAGCGATTTGAATGCAGAAAAACGCAATTTTGAGCTTAAATGTCTTTAGATATGTCCTGTAGCATAAGAAAAATGCCCCAAGAACTTGTTAAAAACAGAAAAAACACAATTTTCATTGGAGTGGGTCTTTAATGAAAAAAATGAGTGTATGTCTCCTTTAAAAAGAGTCATTTCTTTCCTTGCAAATAAAAAAACCAGTTTTAGCTCTTGTGTAACAGAGAAAACTATACAGAAACTTACAATAGGAGCGTTTCCTTTATCGGAGCTTCCGGGTAAATCCGTGAGCGTGAAATTGACCGGGAGATCCGAAGCCCCGGTCCTCTTAAGCTGTCCTGTCTCCATACATATTTGGCCCTGTAAGGAATTTGATGAAACGTCAGATCATCACGACCGCTGCGCATTGAGTTACGTCACTGATCAGCGCAAAACGCACAAAAAGCAGTAAACAAAGATCGACACAATGGAGGAAGCAACAATAGTCGGCATGTTTATGTTTGCTATGTTGTTATATGCAGCGATGGCGTCCATCGCTCGTCTCTCTAACAACTCGTGTTTCTAAATAACGGTTCCCGCCACACAGATGCATTAACTATTTCCTCCTGAGTTGACATAATTTCCGACTGAGTTACAACCAATCGGTTCGTTCCGAGTACCTACCCCTGATCAGGTACTCAGAAGGTTCCGGAAAACGTCCTTTTGGCTGACCCGGTCAAGTGGAGACAAGCGCACGTCGGGAACTTCCGGTAAATTTACCCCGAAGTTCCGATAAAGGAAACGCACCCAATATGAGTCTGAGTTGCATTTTTGAGCAACTTGGCCTAATCTTCTTCTTCCCAACAGACAGCACAGAAAATGAATCTGAATCCTCCTGCGCTCAAAGGCATTTGCAGCTGAGACATCTTGCCTTTCTCACACTGCCAGTGGCACTTTGAAAACATTCAGCATCTCAATGCTCCCATCAGTATGTGCATCTGAACTCACCATGATCAGAACGACAACTCCCAAAACACACACACACACACACACACAAACACACACACACACACACACACACACACATATTAAGACACACCTCCCACCGACCTGAAAAGAGCAACAGAGTTCCGGGGCCTCGCTACTATTCCTTTGCTTTTCTGATAATACAAAAGTCCTTGGCAGGTTTTTCATTTCCAATCTCGGAGCTCAGCGCTGGAAATGCCGTGAAATAGACCCCCAAGCTCGACCCCCGGTGTGATATGGAATAACCTGCAGAGAACATCAAGTGTTGAGTTTGATGTTCAACGGAGCTTTTTAGTCCTGCTCCTTCAGAGACAGAGATATGTAGGTGAAAATGCAAAGAGGGATGCTTTCCACCTGCATGCATTCAAGCAAACAAACACACCCCCAAACGGACAAAAGCAGCCCAATGGGCAGCAGCAGGATAATGGAAGAAGACTGTGTAAATCCCACATGTGCTTAATCCAGACGCTTACTAGAGAGTGTGATTCATACTCTATTACACTCAACTAACACAGCCCAGAGACGCACGGGGCACAATTATTTCAGCTGGCGTGACCCCAGAAAATAACAGCCATGAATCCTCTTTATGAGGCCTTTACAAAGCTGGTGTTAAAGGTCAGGAATAAACCCGTTGTACTTATTAGCCATTAAAGCACAGGGAAGCTTCCTGCCACACCCATGGGCTGTTTGTGTTTGTGCATCACCGTGGCTGTGAGCATGTGCAAAATAAAGCATTTATTTAAATGTCTGTGAGCAGAAATATAACTAGTTGTGCAGCATTTTCCTGCAGATCTCAGAAGTTGATTCATATTGCAGTTTGAGAGAGAGAGGGTAAAGGTGAGTCAGGTCAGATTCATCGTGGCATGTTCCTTTGGGTTGATTGAATTGTTAAGGATTTACATCACAACCCAATTTAGTTAGTTTGATCCTGCAGAGGCCAGAATTATTCCACGAGGCTTTTATTTTGAAGTAATGTTTGATTGTTTGTTTTGCGAAACGTCTTCAAGCATCCAAAGAAGTCCAGTTGCCTTCATTCTAACCCCTTTGGATTACCATGACCTGGATGACTGAGAACCTTCACCAGCAAACACAAGGTTTATTGTGGAGGGTCTTAAAAGGAAGTAATGGCAAGAATAAGACCAAACAGCAGCTTTATCAAGTACATGCATTCTCAAATACATACAAATTAAACTACAACTTGAATCGACTGCAAGGCCGTGAGTGGATGCAGATGACTTGTTAGATCCATGTTTTCCACATCAACCTTCTTTCATCATGTTGTGTAGACGCAGGGATTTATAAAAGGTGTCCAACAACACTTTTAGAAAATCTAAATTACTCCCAAACTACAGATCTAATGAGGATTAGAACTGTTTATTAGGGATGTGCAAAACTATCGATATGGCAATATATCGTGATATTGCTTCCTGCGATATTATATTGCTATTCAAAAGCCGTGTATTGAATTTTTGGAAGAATTTACGTGCAAACATTTGTGTATTTTTTTAAGAGAGCACTTTTTTGATTTGTATTTAGAATCAAAAACTACTGAAAGTGATATTGTTTGCATGTTTTTTCTAGGGGTGGGAATTTAACGCGTTTATTATGATTAATTAATTAGAAAAAAATAACCCGTTAAAAAAATGAACGCATTTAGCCCTTTAAGCCCGAGGGTCCCCCAATTGGGGGATGTTGAAGTTTAGCAGCAATGCCCTAAATACCAATCTAGTCAAGCTGCACCTCTAAAGAAAGCTCAGAACCTTGGCTACAAGACCATGTAAACCTTTTTCATGTGCTCCAAACACAACTAGAACTACAATCAAATGAGTGATCAGAAATCCCTCTTGATGTGTTTTTGCCTTCATTTCTGTCTCTAATGATGCTAAATCAAATCAAATTGCACACACATTCTATCAACCCATTATTATTATTATTATTATTATTATTATTATTATTATTATTATTATTATTATTATTATTATTCAAAATGTACTTAAAATAGTATTGTACTTTTAGGTCTGTCCTAGTTTTGCCAGTGATAAACATATTTTTTTTTTCCTGTTTTGAAATGAAATACAATTTAAAAGCATTTTTTTATAAATTAAAAGAGCTTGTGTTTACAATGATAATGTCAATGACTATTGTTTGATTCTGTCTCATTATTTTTACTTTTAAAAAATTGCTTTTAAAATAACTGAAATTCATTTTGTTGTGAAAAATCGTAAAAAATCGGAATCGTGAACTTAAAACCGGCAATCGAATCGAATGATGGCTTGAGTGAATCGTTACATCCCTAATCAAGATTAATTAATTAATTAATTACAAAAACTAGATTTTTTTAATCGAGTCCCAGCCCTAATTATTTCATGTTAAACAAAAGACTTAATACTTAATTGAAATATTTTGTGTTTGATTCTACAGAGAATGCCTTTTTAGTTTATTTTGAAATGACTTCTAATAATGCAGATGTTAATTACTCCCTTCATTTGTTACTTAAAGAGGAATGGAGGGATTGTTTTCACCATGAAATGTAAATTCCTCTATTATGGTTCAGATACCTCATGTTAAACATGTTACGTATCAGTTTGGACTGTTTATTGAATGTTTATAATAAATATCGTCTAAAAAATCGCTAATATCGTCTGGCTGAATGTATCGTGATATATCGTATCGCCACTGCTTCTGTAGCACAAATAAAACCTTACTGTGCCTTTAAGACAGCAGCTAAAGAGTATGGTTTAAACAGGAAAACCATAGATGCACTGAATGAATACTTTCAATAAAATCCACAATAGCTCACAACTGGATGCATAACTGGTCCATCTCTATGCACATTTAAAGCAAAGACTTGAAACCCCCGCTAACCCTTAATGCTCAAGTAAACGAGTTACACAAAAACACCATGGGGGGTAACATGTTTCCAGCCCTTTAAGGTGTTTTTGTTTGTAAAGCCTGGAAAAATCTGCTCCATATTGATCTGGTTCAATCTGAAACTATTCTGATCCTGTTTGTAGTTGAAATACAAAAGAAAAAAAAATGACAGCAACCATCACAGCTACTGTAGCTCCATATTTGAAACGTGCTCCAAGAAAAATGGAGCGTGCACAAACAAGAAGACTCATTAAAGTGTCCAGATTGTTCGTGGCAGGTAATAAACCACCGCCACTGGTGATCCTGCTCTGGGCAAACAAGTCAGAAATAGAGGTTTCAGTTCTATATATAGGATGAGCTAAAAATACCAGCAGCCTCACACATCTATCATCACATTAGATTCTAAAAGATGTGTGTGTGAGAGCATGTGTGTGTGTGTGTCCAGACTGTAACCAACCCCTGCTGTGAAAACTAGAGACCAGCTGAATGAGAGGCTTTGACACAGTAAAGAATACAGCTTCTTCATCCTCTGAACTTCGTCACACAGCATCATGTCTCGTGGACGCTAGCGTCTGTCAATCCTGAACTCACCTTTCTTGTCCCCAAAGAAGAGAGTCTGTTGTGCTGGGTTCGACCACTGGAGGGAGGTATTGTCATTGTACTCCACACGGCAGGTCATGTTCGCCGTCCCACCCTCTGTCACGGTCACATTCTGAACCAGAGGATACTGACCGCTGACACCTGCAGCAAAACACAAACAACAGGAGGAGGTGAGGATTCAGCGGTAAAGAGAACAACTGATTCAGTCGTCAGAGTTTAGAGCTGTGCACAACTTTTAGTTTAGAGTGATAAACACAGAACAACCCACTAAATTACACAAGCTCTGTATGAAATGTAACAATGAGATTGATGCAAAATAAAAACATCTGACTCTTTTTCTCATAAATAAACAAAAATGAATAACCCAACATCTTCACTAATCACAAAGACAACGTCCACGGAGGCTGACCAGTGATTATTTTGTGCTAAATTAGACCCTAACGCTGAACACACAGGAGGCATTTAGCCTGAAGTGTTGAAACCTTAGCTATAAAGAGAAGACCAATTAAAACTCACTCCCTGTGGAATTGAGTCCATGTGTGTAACGTCTGCATTTGTTGAGTGAAAACCAAGCAGAGTCGAGTTTTACGTTTCCATGTGATCACAGAGCTGAGGCAGGTTTTCAGCACATGTTTCAGGACCAGGGACAGTTCCTGTTATTAGAGGCTTCTTCACATGTTTCAGGACCAGGGACAGTTCTTGTTATTAGAGGCTTCTTCACATGTTTCAGGACCAGGGACAGTTCCTGTTATTAGAGGCTTCTTCACATGTTTCACGACCAGGGACAGTTCTTGTTATTAGAGGCTTCCTCACATGTTTCAGGACCAGGGACAGTTCCTGTTATTAGAGGCTTCTTCACATGTTTCAGGACCAGGGACAGTTCCTGTTATTAGAGGCTTCTTTACATGTTTCAGGACCAGGGACAGTTCCTGTTATTAGAGGCTTCTTCACATGTTTCAGGTCCAGGGACAGTTCCTGTTATTAGATGCGTCTTCACATGTTTCAGGACCAGGGACAGTTCATGTTATTAGAGGCTTCTTCACATGTTTCAGGACCAGGGACAGTTCCTGTTATTAGATGCTTCCTCGCATGTTTCAGGACCAGGGACGGTTTCCTGTTATTAGATGCTTCCTCGCATGTTTCAGGACCAGGGACGGTTCCTGTTATTAGATGCTTCCTCCCAGGTTTCAGGACCAGGGACGGTTCCTGTTATTAGATGCTTCCTCGCATGTTTCAGGACCAGGGACGGTTCCTGTTATTAGATGCTTCCTCGCATGTTTCAGGACCAGGGACAGTTCCTGTTATTAGAGGCTTCCTCCCAGGTTTCAGGACCAGGGACAGTTCCTATTATTAGAGGCTTCCTCCCAGGTTTCAGGACCAGGGACGGTTCCTGTTATTAGATGCTTCCTCCCAGGTTTCAGGACCAGGGACAGTTCTTGTTATTAGAGGCTTCTTCACATGTTTCAGGACCAGGGACAGTTTCTATTATTAGAGGCTTCTTCACATGTTTCAGGACCAGGGATGGCTCCTGCTATTAGAGGCTTCCTCCCAGGTTTCAGGACCAGGGACAGTTCTTGTTATTAGAGGCTTCTTCACATGTTTCAGGACCAGGGACAGTTCCTGTTATTAGAGGCTTCTTCACATGTTTCAGGACCAGGGACAGTTCCTGTTATTAGAGGCTTCTTCACATGTTTCAGGACCAGGGACGGTTCCTGTTATTAGATGCTTCCTCACATGTTTCAGGACCAGGGACAGTTCCCACTTGGTATGTTTATACATTTATATGGAAGGATTACAAAGCAAGCAGCCTAATATTTATAACCATAAACCATTACATGACTACAACATGGTTTTTGCAAGTTAAGATAAGAAACAAAATCTCCCTTTCAGTTTCAGTCAGTATTCTCTGTCATTTTGCTCTTCTTTACAGCAGGTAATTCGTTGCACAGGTATAGAAAAAGAAGCTAACCCTCAAACAGTGTCTGGCTGCTGGGTTAGCAGGTGGGGTGAACCCTATCACTGAGAACGCTGTGGGGGAGGGCGTGTTGAGACGGGAGAAGATGAGGTGAAGGAGGGAAGGAGAGAGAGGTAAGTCAAGGAGCACGGGTCATTTCCAGTGTTGATTAAGGCCTCCCGAGGTTAATCATGCGTGTGAGAGATAGAGAGGGAAGAAGAGAAAAACGGAGGAAAAATGGATCTGAGCTACAGGAGGCTTGGAATATGTTTTATTCATGAGGGTTTTGCATGAAGCATGATCTGCCAACGATTTACCGTTCTCCTGCTTCTGCCTTCGCTCTCTTTATTACTTCTTCTCCTTAAATCACTTACTTTTTTCATTTTTCTCTCCCGGGCAATGGGGCAACATGCAGCCCAGTGTGACACGTTTTAGCTCTTTTGTGCCGTCCACAAAGGAAAGTTAATAGTTAACCGCCGTGCCGAACGGTACGGCAATAAGTGAGATTTTGCACAATGTGATTTCGCTGCAGAGGAAGTGTCACTGCAAAATGTCATTGAAGCCTGAGACACTCGGGGGGATACGCTTGCTTACTGCATTATCAACTCTTCACTTATATCTAAAAACATAACCCACTTGCCTGGTATTGATCTGCTTTTAATAAACACAGAAACACAAGATATATTGAGTGTTGGAAAAGACTGCACGTGCCTTTAGGGAAAACGGGGTTCATCTGGTCAGGTTTTTACTTTTAATTATAAAATAAACACAAATAAATACGACAAAATTACGAATAAAGTTATTCCTACACTTGAAATGTGAGTTAATGATGTCATAAACACATCTTTACAACCTGAAGGTTTTAACATTGCACAACACCTCCTCTGCTGTTTCAAAGCAGCTTGACGACCTTTTCTCACTCTTGGTTCGTCGCATATCGATGCTGTTTCAGGAGTCCGCTGTGCAAGTTTTTATTGATAAAAAAATATGACACTTGAGGGGAAACTAAAGCATAATTTATCAGCATCATCTGAGATGGTACTATAAGCAGGAGCGAGATGTGTTGGCATGGCAACGTGGGAACTGTTGAAAAAGCTTTCTGCAATGAAATGTATTCAATCATATAATGTTAAAGCTGCTGTCACGTTGTTTCTTATCATGTCACGGATGTAAAAATCCTTTGTAAAGTAAAGTAAGAATTAGAGTTTGCATCCAAGAAGGCTGATGACCTCATAGCTTGCTCATGCACAGCTTAGAAAAAAGTGTATTGCTGTTACTTTAAAACTGCCCCAATACTCAGAAATTCACAATGATTTGTGTAAATATTAGTTAGATTTAATAATTATAATTTTAAAGTAGCCCTACACTCGTTATTTCAATAAATTAGCTGTGGTCTTTAGTATTAATGGCAAATGTTAAATGGCGTGTATTTGATATAGTGCATTCTAGAGTCTTAGAACCCCCTAAGGTGCTTTACAACACAATCAGTCATTCACCCACACCCACACCCACACACACACACACACACAGCAGATGCAAACATCTCGCTTCTGATTGGCTAACAGCAACACAACTCTTCCACTGCCTCCATTCGCTATGCAACTTTGATGTTTTTGGTCCACAGATAACACAAGCCTGAAGGAGTTCAGATATGTTGTGGAGTTGCTAATGCTAACAGTTAGCTTCTACTAGCCAAAACGTGCTCTGTTCTCTCCTGGCTGCAAAAATCAACTGAACTTTCTCCGGTCGCAAGCCAAGATGAATGAAAACATCCAGTGTGATGTAGAGCTGTGTGTTTTTCTTTGATCGGAGTGTTTCCCCATCTAGTTTTAATCAGCGGCTAATGCGGGAAATAGGAGCTGAAGACCATTTTCACGTTCTGCATGCTTGAACAAGCATTATACGGTTTGTCAGTGAACCTACGCTTTAAATATCTAGGGATTTTATCTGACAACCAATTGTATTTGAAAGAGAAACTTTTAAAGGGATGCTAGGCAGTTTTGGCTTGCTTTTAGCACCCCCTAGTGTCCGTTTGTAGAACCGAAAGCATCTCCTCGCTGTGCATTCGTCTTTTTAACACCTTAATCTAACTGCTGAAATGTCTCCTCAGCCTTCATTAGTGTCTACAGGAGCGGTTCATCACTAAATCAAACAAATCAGCAGAGTTCATGATCTAAAACATGCAGGAAACATGCTGGAAGCAGACTGCAGCACCAGGCATGTCAGCTCCACTTTACTAAGTCCCCAGACCGGCACCTCTGAAGGTGCAAGTGGAATATTTTGGCCACAGGGGGCGATAGGGCTCAAGAAAATGATTTAAAAATATGAAAAAGTAGCCGAGCGTCCCTTGTTGATTTTTAAAAAACTGAAAAACGCAGAAAAAACAACATTTGTTGGTTATTGACCATGACGATGCTTTGTGAATAAATGTTTCTGCTTAATTGTCCTCACATGCTGTAGTGGACCATGGAGACCCCCCCCACACACACACACACTCCCCTTTGCGTATTTTCATTTCAAAGTGAACTGGTCGTCTTTACGTCTCTGATTTCTCGTCACAATAGGGTTTTGTATACAAGCCATCCTAATTATTAATAAATGGAAGCTATGAATATTCTGCAGCTTCATTCCTGTAATGTAGGAAGTACGAAGTAAAGCATTTCAGTTTTCAGAGGTGCATGGATGAAACCACAAACCAAGCCCAGGAGTTCAAGACAATAGAAGAAAACATAGACAACTGGATCTTTGTGCAAATGTTTTGATGTAGATGCGTATTAAATACTAAGTGTTGCTTACATTATCAGACAATATTACAGCCATTTATCTGAAAATGTCATTAAAAACAAGACAAATACACCTTTTTACCCAACTTTAAACGAGTAATCTACTTTTATTACAAAATGAAGTCATAGCAGAACAAAACAGCTCAAGAAACCCGTTCTTAGCCATCACAGCACCATGTGATCTCCTTATGAAGCTTGTTTTTATCATTTGAAGAGAATTTGTTTTTCTTTTGATTTGCACCGATGTTGCAGACACACCAGCCACAGCTCCAGATGGATAACAGGCTCTGAGCCACAGCGCAGCAGCTTTCAGCGCACCTAAAACCGAGGCACGGAGGTGTTCACATCATTTCCCTTTTGTGACAAGTCAGGAAAAAAACGTGTTAGTCCTGAAACAGGCTGCTT
Source organism: Aphyosemion australe (assembly GCA_006937985.1). Lineage (NCBI taxonomy): Eukaryota > Metazoa > Chordata > Actinopteri > Cyprinodontiformes > Nothobranchiidae > Aphyosemion > Aphyosemion australe. Next base: position 441,474 of record SSNS01000029.1, on the reverse strand, counting down.
TGATGCCTGCTCTTTCAATCTCTCCCAGCATCTATCTACCTGTTGGGTGAAAAGATTTATTCATCACTCCCCAGTTTGTTCATGAAAATGTCTGCAGGTAGTGATGAGCGCGGCGTCTAGACGCCAAACTGCTGCTGTAATGAAAGGTGTGAAATGCGAGCTGTCTGAACGGATTTAAGACCCCACAAAACTAAAAGAGACGATCTGCTGCATTCACGCGGGCTGTACGTTTACAAAGCTGCTTGATTTGGTTTGTTTCCTTATTTTTTTATAATTTTCCTTTGTGTCTGTACCGATTTATAAAAGTAAGGGAACTCGCTGTCTGAGCCTACCTCTACACATCCAGGGGGACCGGAAGGGCCAAAGGGGCCACCATGATGGTTATATTAGAGCGCCGCAGTGTTCAGAGCGCCTAATTGGCCAGCGGAGTAGGTTCCTCTGTTCTCCCTCATGGCCACCCAGACCTGATTTAAATGTATCTCCTGAGGGAAGGAGGCAGCTGTTCTCTGCTGATTTCCATGTCTAATTTTAGGTTTTTCCTCACTTCAACTCCACTCTTTCTCCTACTTTTCAGGTTCCTGCTTTGACTTTTCCGCTTCATAACCATTCTAGTCAGTTCCCGTCTCTCTATTCTCCTCTCTGGCTGTCACGTTTCCTCCTCGGGTTGATCCCTGAAGGGTGGCATTTCCACTTTCTTTGTCGCTCATTTTCATATTCCCTCTGTCTCCTGGTGCTCCCCTGTCTTTCAAGTTCATCTTGATCCTGCCTCCTTTTATTTTGCTGAATTGCGTTCTATCTCTCGCAAAGACTGGGGGGTCAGTTTAATTGCCCTCCACCCTGACTGACAAGCTGGGGTAAGCCAGGTCAACAACGCTTTCATCTGCGTGCTATTATGAAGTAATGATGTAATAAAATTAGCTTTGCTTTCTTGGGCCGACTGGAATAAAGTTCAGCGTGATGCGGGCTAATGCTGCAGAATGTTAGCGCCGCTGCAGCAGGAGAGAACAAATCCAGGCGTGTTCACACACCGAGTTCCTTCTGCCACATCAGACAACTCAACAAATAACAGTGATAAGAATATAAGATTCATCCTGGATGTTTGCCGTCTGCCTCCCCTCATGACCTTTCAGACACCAGCAGATGAGTCCACTAACCTTTCTTATTTAGGCATTCAAGACGCAGCGGAACAGAGAGAGATGCACGCCGACAGATGGACAGCCTAGAGCTGCTGACCTTTACACCAGGACTGGAGTTCAACTGAGCTGTAGAGCTGTGATGTATGGCTACGAATACCAGATTACAGAATGGATAGAGGCATGCGGCACGTTTGATTAGCTTTTTCACCTTTTAAGCCAGTTTAAGCACAGCGGATGATTGTAGAATGGTGATCTCATCACTGCAGATTTCATTTTAAAGGATGATTCTGGGTTGTGACAACAAGAGAAAAAGGGTGACGTCTATATGTTTTGAATTCATGCAGCTGAATACATAGGAGAGCTGAGATGAGGTGATTTTACATGACGGTAGCTTCCCATCTTGAGCGTGGTTGCACAATTTGAAGCAACAACACACTTTAGGCTGAATTATTTGTAAGCTGTTTGAGCTTTTTCAACCAAAGATACAAAACACCCAAATCTGGAGAGTGTGTGTTTGGAGGAGGATGCAAGGAGAAAAGGGAGGGTTGAGTAGCTTATTTATGTGAATATTGACGTCTCTCAGTCGTGGGGCGGGATCTACGGTTGTCTTCCAAACTGTCTCCACATGCTATTGGACAATAAACAACGTGACTCACCGCTACAGATGTTAGTCAACAGGGTAGTCCACCATACTTTGTCAAAGAAGACGCAAATACATCCTTTATCTAAATAAACGTAAGTACCTCTATCTGCTCTTGACTCAAAGAAAAGCCCAAGTCTAAAAACTCCAAAGTTGATGCCAAAGCAGTTTCAAATGAACCGTCGCCATCTTAGTTTTGCTCAGTCGCAATAACGTCCCGCCCACCAAACCAAAAGAGTGCTGTGATTGGCCCGCCACCAGACTGCCCGGGGCTGCGGAGGCTGCAATGGAGCGTGGCTAGACCGACATGCAGTGCAAAGTCATTTATGCTTCGACAACTGATCAGTCAGAATGCTGCTGGTAGAGTCTTAAGAACCAAGAGAACCGAGCACATCACTCCTGTTCTTAAATCTCTCCACTGGTTACCAGTAAACTACAGAATCCATTTCAAAATGCTTCTACTAGTTTATAAATCACTCAACGGCATGGGGCCAAAATACATGTATCTACACCCAGCAGGGCTCTGAGATCCTTAGGAAGCAGTCAGCTGGTAGAACCTCGGGTCAGAACCAAACAGGGTGAAGCTGCTTTTAGCTACTATGCTGCACACAGATGGAATCAGCTTCCTCATGAGCCCCGACTCTAGTAGCGTTTAAATCAAAATGGAAAACTGTCATGTATTCATCAGCCTTTGAATGTTTTTTATGCTGCACCTTCTGCACTGTAACTGCTCGTCTTTTTTCTGATTTTAAAATCTGAAATTAATTTGTGTTTTTTATCTGGTTTGAATCTATTTGTGTATTTTAATGATGATGTCACGTTGATTTTAACGTTCATGCTATTCTTGCTACTGGAAAACACATTGAACTGCCTCTGTGTATGAAATGTTGCTATATTTTAAAAAAAGCCTTCTCTAAAAATAAAAAAGTTAATAATTTTTGTTGGCACAGCAGCTTCATTTATGTAACATTTCATACACAGACGCTTTTCAGGTAAAACAGCAAAAACATAAAACAGTAAATCTCAAATTTTACACTCAACAAAACACTCATTAGATTTAAGCAAAAAAACCAAACAAATCAAGACAGCTAAAGTTATATATAAGACAGAATTTAAATCCGTCTTACGGTTGCTTTCAAATTAAAAGTTCATAAGTCTCAAAAAACAGAATTTTCTTCATACGCACTCAAAAAAACGGAGCATTTCCAACCAGAACCACCTAAAAGCTCAGCCACAGCCGCGCAGCCCCGTCTCAGACACTCTGACGCGTGAAGCATGACTTAAAGTGGCTCTCTGTTAAAAATGCATCTTACCTAGAAGACTATAAATGAGATGCAGAAGATTACATAGGACATGACAGCTTTGCCACGAGCAGTTAGTGTCTGTGAGGTTACACAGGTGGCGACGCAGCTGGGTGTACAAGGTTTTCAGACTGAGTGATTCTCAGAGTGTCAGGCGGCGGGGACGGCCTCGTGATCAGAGAGACGGCACAAGGTCAAGAGCTTGATCATCTCAACTTCTGGTGTGAATTCATCAACCAGTCACGTATCCTGTCACCGAGTCCTTGAGCAGGAAAAGTCTCCGGTGCTTTTACAAATCAGTCTGCAAGCAAAATACTGAAAACATTTTTATTTAACAACTCACAAAGTGTCGTTTCCAAGAAGACTTTGAAATCATTTTTAGTCATGAAGACAGGATTTAGTTAAGTTGCTGAGAGTCAACTTCAGACTCGCTTCCTCCCACTGCCACCACTTTCACACAAACGTGTTTTTTCTTCTCAGGAACATGTTGTGTGCACAGCGTTGTTTCCGCCATGACCTTTTTCACTAGGAAATTACATCACATGTTCCAGTGAGAAGAAGGTAATCATCAGTGTGAGGACAAAGTAACGAGACCAGGAGGGAAATGATAAGGTGACAAAAACTGGGATTTAAAGATTTGGATATTTTTTGTTTGACACGTGGCCACGCCCACATTTACACAGCTTTCATTAAAGACAAAAGGTGGAGTAAAGTACGCTAGATCTACAGCGTGCTAAAGTTTTTAACCTTCTTTATTCCTAGTTTGTTTCTGAGCAACTATTCAAAAACTTTCTTGCAATTTTTATTTATTTTTATTTTTTTTGCAGGGCTTTTAAATTTTTTTCTTGGATTCTTCTAACAAATTTTCTGACCAGTTCCTGTACCTGATCATCACATCACATTTCACAAGGGCTTCTTACCTCACTGGTGTTCTGGTCACCCACTGGTAGAGCATGTACAGTATATATATCTTCGATACTAATTTTAGAACTCCTCACTCGTAAAGGTGTTTTATAGACAAATTACAGCATAATTAAAGGAACACTTGGCAGTTTTGGCTTGCTTATAGCACCCCCTAGTGGTCGTTAGTGAAAGCAAAAGTAAAACTTATCTCCTCGCTGTGCGTTCATCTTTCTAACACCTTAATCTAACAGCTGAAACGTCTCCTCAGCCTTCATTAGTGTCTACAGGAGCGGTTCATCACTAAATCAAACAAATCAGCTGTGTTCATGATCTAAAACATGCAGGAAACATGCTGGAAGCAGACTGCAGCACCAGGGATGTCAGCTCCACTTTACTAAGTCCAGCAGGAAGCGGACCGCCACTCTGAAGTTGCAAGTGCGGTATTCTGGCCACAGAGGGCGGTGGGGGTCTGCTTGACATGTCATTAACCCTGTAAAGCAGGGGTCCCCAATCCTGGTCCTGGAGGGCCGCTATCCAGCAGGTTTTGTGGTTTCTCTGCTCAAACACACTTGATTCAGTGGTTGAATCACCTGTGCAGCAGCTCATCAAGCTCTGCTGAAGTCTGCTAATCACTTGCTAATTGAAATCAGGTGTGTCGAAGCAGAGTTACAACTAAAACCTGCTGGATACCGGCCCTTGAGGACCAGGATTGGGGACCCCTGCTGTAAAGGGTCGTTTTAGCACAAACTGGCTCAAGAACATGATTTAAACTATGAAAAATTTGCAGAGTATGGCTTTAAACCTACTTTCCACATTTGGAACGAAATATTAAAAATGCATATTAACATTAGTAAATAGCGGTCCTAATGCAAATACGTAAATTGCTAGGGGAGATTTCATGCTACTCAGGTAAAAAAAAGTGACACCCAAAGTGAATACTGAACAAAATTCCTAAATTTATTTAAGTGCTGCTAAAATGCATTCTTGAATTTTTTTTTTGTTAAAGCCAACCCAGGCTTTCCATCAGATGCATCAGCGATGTTTACTTGATTTGTTTTCCCCACAAGCTCAGCAGCTGGGAGCGTTTCAGATGCAAAACGGCAGCGAAACCGGTCCGGGTCGCTGGTCTGGTGAGAAAAGAAAGATGGCAGCATGTATTCAAAAGGTCTGCTGTTTATTTTCTGTTCTGTTTACTTTGGCTGCAGAAGCTTTCAAGGTAATTGTGTTTTTTTTTTTAACTAGTTAAGCAGCTTAAAATCAACATGTGACTTTTATTTTGAAAGTTGCTGGATGTTTTACACTGCTCCTGTTTTTGACTTCCTGTCTGGACTGATTTGAACTGCTGAGCTTGACGCGTTCTGGAAGCGTGGCGCATAAAAAATAAACTCAAAGTAAACTGAACAAAGCGACAAGACACTACGCTTTGAGATGCGTCCCAAACGTGCTGCTTTGTAGCCCGTGGAAACCCACCCGTCGACTACGCCACGCGGACATCACGCAATGCTTACACGTCCGGTGGAAAACCCGGGGTAAGTTGGATAACTAAGTCATGAGCGTGCAGCATGTGGGATGTACTTGTCCTGAAATGTAATCAACTTTAATAGAAACAATATTCACTGAACTCTGGATTCTGTTAGAATAACACAAAACAAATCTGTGCTCATTTTTGTTTCCAAATGAACTGTTATCTCTCTCTCTCTCTCTGTGTGTGTGTGTGTGTGCGTGTGTGTGTGTGTGTGTGCTCTCCCAAACTAAAGCAGCTCCTCTGACAGTGATGAGAATCCAGCTGTGAGTAAACTGAAAGCGATCCCTGCATTAGGCGGAGCTACTTTTCGGCTGACTGCTGGCGTGCGACCACCTCAGGACGGTCCTATCTGATCTGGAGATATGGAAATAATTATCCATCACCTGAGAGGCTGGATGTGGCTGCGCTGCTGTCATTTACATACAGTAATTAGAGCGGGCAGCTGTTGGTGCTGCCATCACAAACCTGATGTCCAACCCAGACGCTGGATCAACAAAGTGTCGCCCAGCTTTCATGCTGTTTGGTGGTTTTAATGGGACTGTTCGGGACAAATTATTAGCGGAGAGTGCAACTTCTTCTTTGGTTCATTTTTGAACAGGATTTTCAGTTGCATCTGTGCTGCAAACGGCTCTAACACATGCCATGAAAGCAATGTCAAAGATAGAGGAAGATTTTAACCTGTGACAGCACCTTCATGCGTTCACAAACCTCTGTTAGAGCTAACCATGATAGTGAACGCAATAGATTCTATTTTTTTGTTGCAGATGAAAAAAAAATGACTTCGCCTGAACTTCTGCACAAGATTGGTTCCTAGAGCCAATCCTATACACCAGGACTTATAAAACCCACACAATCATTTGGAGTTGGCGACCAGGTCTGATTCCAGATACATATCATTTGCCCGGCATTCCCGCCCTTGATTCAGCCGCATCGGTATAAAGGCCAGAGATATAAAGCTCTATCAGTTTTCTGTGTGCAAGCTGGCTGAGTTCAAGCTTTCTGCGTCCAGAATGGCTAGGGATCTCACTATCCTTTCAAAGCCAAGGTCAGACATCCCAGGGTTTTATTACAGAGGTAAACCTGCCCTTCATAAATACTTCATACGCTGCTTTCTGGCAAAAGTGAGCAGAAGGAGTTGAAAGCAAAGGTAAGTCAGGCAAATATAAAACGTCCACTATGAAGGTATGAAAACCCGACAAAAGGATATAAATGAGGAATCAACTCAGGCAAAAGAGCCAAATATTCAAATGCTGCTTAAGCTGACAAGGACCAACGTTCTATAATCACTGGAAAGTAAAGAGATGACTGCCGTGGCTTTAGTGCTGAGAACAGATGTTGATGATGTCAGCCATGATAAATAGCTTTGATTTGACTCATTAAGTTAATTAAGGCATTGGTATTTATAATCTGATGTAAAACAAATGGAATCAACAAGTAAGGGTGTTAGAGGTAAATTATAGGAGACATTTTTCTTAAGTTATAATATTCCTATGGTCAATAAAAACATGTTTATGAAGTTCTCTGTACAAAATCCCTCACATAAAGTGATTTTTGCAGTTTTATTATTGACTTTTTCAGTACCATCCAGAATGAGTCGTTTCAGGGTTCTGTTACTGGCCACGCCCACCTATGCCCCCTCTCAGGGTACTATAGGCTGAGAAGCTCCAATATATGGGAGGGGTTTGGAGTAGAGCCGCTGCTCATCCAGAATCAGCTCTGTTGCATGTGAGAGGTGATTCTATGATATTTTCCCCATTTGTGACATCACAAACGGGCTTTCTGAAACAGCTTGTTTTAGGCACATATTTCCTGAATCCAAACACTGACAGAAAGTGGATGGATATGTTTTTCACATCTGGAGTGTTTACTGAGGCAGTAGAGACCCACATGGCAGCACAAAAAGGATGCAAAATAAGAGTTTTGAATAACATTTTAAATGTTTCAATGTTTGTGCACTAGTCTGCATATAAGCAATACTTGAGTTCAGTTTCTGCCAACAACAATAAAGTTGAGTCTGCATCTGCTACAGTGCTAATTGAGCTGAGTCATAAATGTTTTCAAAATTGAAGGAGAAAAAAGAAAAGTAGAGCTAGTGGTGCCAGGTTTTCCTTTTTACTTCCGAAGCGGCAAGATCTCGATGCATGAAGGGTGAGTCACACAGAGGCTGTTGATGTTCTGCCTCTAGAAAGTGTTTTGGACGGCTAAATTCATCCCAGCATTCAACAACAAAACAGAAGGCATGAACTAAAATAACCTCATTTAGATTTTATATTCTAAATGTATCAATAAATTAGTTGACAGACTTGTCAAAATGTGTTTTTGTGACAGCTTTAAAAGCAGGTTTTAACACCTTTAAAGGTGCAATGTGTAAGAATGACATCCTGTGGTCAAATAAGGTAACTGCAGTCCATTTTCCTAAGAAATAAAAACATACAGGAAGTGCAGTTGTTTGCCGTCTTGCTGTTAGCTTGCTGTTATGGTTCTGAACGACTCATTAAAGGAAGTAAAACGCCACAATTGACTCATTATTCACTTCACACATACATTTCACTCTAAAATTAAGTTGTTCATTCAAAAAGTGCACTGAGATATTTTTAAAGCTGACTAATTACTTTTAACTCACCATTAGCATTGTTAGCTCAACATTAGCCTCTAGCTTGCTTCACCAAAAAGATGCCGTGGCTTCTCAGGGGTCCAAGAAATAACTTCTGGGTCGCTCCTGTTTTACCGGCTTAGGTTCTTTAAATAACTCTGGCGCTTTTTGCCTGCTGGTGTCGAGTTATAAATGCCTGCGATGCTGCGTTAGCTTGCTGCAGATTCGACAAACTCAGAGTATAAACAGTAACTATGTCCCGCTTTCAACCCCGCAGACGGCTGAGAATAAAATATGTTCCAGTATAACCTTCCTTCCACCATGATTGAGACGTTAGACTGTTTTGTGGTTATTTTACAGTAGAATTCTTACATATTGCACCTTGAAAGTCAAACATTTATAATAATAGTTTTAAGAGGATAAACAGTTGTTTTTAACCATGTTAGCTTTTTACTTACTTGTGTTTATTAGTAATTGTAGACATGTTACTATTGCATATTGCAACTGATTTATAGATTAAAAGATTAAAAAGCCACAGAAGACGAAGCTTTGTTGAGCAAACAAAGCAAACCGTTCCCAGTATAAATATAACAGCGCTCAATAACAGCTGGCACCCACATAGTTGCTTGCTTATTCACTTTTGTGAATTAAATGTCAAAAAAGCACAAGTTCAAGGAATTCTGGGTTATTATAGGTTCTTTTAAACTGATGTAGACAGAAAATATGCTTGGCTAGAGTCTTGTTTTTCTTTTTTAAAGTGCACGGAGGAGTTTTTTTTTCTTTTTCATGCAAAACTAGAACTCGCTGATCGCAGCGAAGGGTTACACTCATGAGGGAAATCAGACTAATCACTGCTGTCACCAAAAACTCCCCGATTCCCCACATCAGCACGACACTGTGTGATTTTCTAATGTGTAGTGATGTGTTGACAGATACTGTTCATCTGAGAGCGATCCAGGGAAATGCTCTTTGCCCCCCAGGGGGGTGGCTGGGATCAGCTTCCAGATTCAGTGGGCAGAAAATGCTAGTTTTAAAAAAACTGCTTTTATCATTTGGCTCATGTCAATTTGACTTTACCGCAGCGCTCTGTTAGCAGCAGCTCCCAGGCAGGGCTCATGATGTCAGGGCTGACACTGTAGATCTCCTCTCAAAGCTCAGCTTAGACTTGTCGAATGAAGCGTGAATACATCTGAATTAATATTTTGAGAAAACTCTTTTAATTTGCGCAACAACCACAAGAAATAGGAGAGTTAGTTAAGCATCTGAAAGGGGAGCATCTCCCTTAATGATTTTCTTATACATTTTCCCCAAAATTGTTTAAAACATTTCATTTAATAGCATAAAAACACCAATTTTCACCATCTAATTGGTTTGTGGCAGAGTTTTTAAATTGGACGGAGCTTTCTACTCCAAACTGACCATCTGTTTTTGAGAACGTGATCGAGTTTCAATTAACTTTTTAGTGTAACGCAACACTTTGAGCCTTTTTTGATGGAGGTTCAACGCACCAGTTAGAGATCACTCTGGTTGTTAATTAAACCAGTGATCTGAGTCTGCAGTATGCTAATCCCACATTAGCAATCGTTATTTTAACGCACAAAAATGGGATCTGGGATCTGTCCCAGCAGGCAACAGGACAGAAACGGGGAAAGGCCCAACACACACACACACACACACACACACACAGGAACCAATTAACCCAACATGCATGTTTTCAGAATGTGGGAGGAAATATCCGGAGAAAACCCACGCATGCACCGAAACACAGAAAGGCCCCAACTTAAAGTCAAACCTACAAATTCATTCATAAACAGATTTTTGTGTTAAAAATTCATACAATCTTATGTTATTAAGCAAGAATTTAAAAGATATCAACTCAAAACTGATTATAAATATTGTTTTGATCATAATTGCTACATAAAAAATGAATAAAGGGTATGAATAAGGCCACTTCCATAGCTGTAAATTATTTGTTGAAAATTGTTGTTTAAAGCCACATTCCGCAACTTTTACACCTTAAAATAATGTTTTTTGTAAAGTTTTGGCGTCATACTATCATCTATTATGTTCATTTTCAGAGCTGTGATGGTGTTAGGGGGTCCCACGTCTGTTTAACGCACTATACAGTTTTTCACCCGCGACCCAACACCGGAAGTACTGACTGCGGCACCATATGGCAAGCCAAAGGGGTCAAAAAAGCGCGCGTTCTAAATGTGCGTTGTGTCTGCCAAAACTCGTATTTTGACGCGTTTTTGCCCCCTTTGGCGTCAAAACGCGCGTTCAAGATGCGTGTTTTGGCAGACATAACGCGCGTTTAGAACGTGCGCTTTTTTTCACCCCTTTGGCTTGCCACAGAGGTATAACTTAGACCCGCGGTTTAGAGACTTGAGCAATGGCAGATCCACCAAAGAAAGCTAGAAATCACTTATCAGAGGTATCTAGGAAAATAAAAGAAGAACGTGATAGAGCAAGAGCAAAGACCAGAGTTATTATTGGGCCGTCTTTTCCTCGCTGGAGAGCTCTTTTAGAAAGAACAGCATGAACTACGGACTCTGACCTAGCCGTGCTGCTAATGGCTAGGTGAGTAATAAATGATTTCACCAGGGTTATGGTGTTTGGTCAGGCATAAAGTTGTTATACAGTCCTGATAAAACTATTTATTCAATGTGTGGAGGTGGAAAAGTTTGTTTTCGTTGTTTTGCCTGACATTAGGAATGTAAACATGCCTCTTATGCCCGAGAGAGAGATTTAATGTTACAACAGTGACGTTACGCAGCAAGCCTCTAGAGGGCGACAGAGAGCATATATCCGCAAAGTTCAGGAATGGGGCTTTAAAGTCAGTCCAATTGTTTAAATAGATTTGTTTCAATATGATGATATTAAAAACAGCCTAAAATGATGATGCAATTAAAGCTTTGCAATGTGATTCTTTATTAAGATCCCTAACAAGCTAACAGAAGCTTACAAGTTAAAGATAAAACCTTGAATGACCTCAGCTAATAGATTGACAAGCTAACGGCTAGTCTGATCTGCAAGGGCAAAGAGGAATGCAGCCATTTTTAAAACAACTCCAATTTTAAACAAATCTTAGCAGATCACGCTAACGTGACTTTACAAACCTTCACAACTCTGTTATTTTTGGATTACACGATTATTCCAGCAGAAAAATGATGATACAGGAAGTTCCCCAGGCTCCACAGGAAGTTCTATTTAGGATTGCAAAAACCATTTTATGTAAATAACTGTAATAAAGAAAGTCTTATTGAGTGGAGGACATCCAACATGTTAACCAAATGTTAACTTTACAAACTGAACTTTGCAACTTGATTCCAACCTTTTCTGTTCCTGCACTGATATCTGACAAAGGCATGTGGTTAAAAAAGAGAGAAACACAAAGTTAACCAAATGCTTACAACATTTTAACTTTAAACTACAAATAAAATCACCATCCCAGAAAGGTGCTGCGTCGCACGAGTCTGTGAAAGTCCCCAAATCTTCCTAATAAACCTAAGTGCAGGTGTGACTTAGGCTCAGCCAGACAAAAAGCAGAGGAATGAGAAATCGATTTGAACTGATTGCAGCAATTTTCTAGTTCTCACAATGGTGCTGCGTGAGTGGCTGGTGTCTATTCACCCACTGCCAAAAGGTTGCTGATGAAAAATGTCCAGCGCATATCGATGTGAGAGGACCATTGGAAAATGGAGACGAGGGTCGGGTCACTGCTGACAAATACACTTCTGACACTAAACATGTCCACTCATATGTTAGTAAGGCTCAGCACATTTATGTTTTAGGGATAACTACAGGGTTTCCAAGAAAATGTATCTACATGCCTTAACACATAAACATAATTCTTCTCTTATTGATCACATTAATATTGATGCGTTCTAAAAAACGTTAAAAATAGACTCGAAGTGTAAATTTAGCGGATCAACGAATTGCTACAGTACTGGATTGCGTCCAAAATGTGCCGCGTTTGGCCGGTGGAAACACATGACTATAATGGTGGCTGATAGCTGCGTGCTACACTTTGTGGACATTGGGCAATGCTTACACTTTTAAGAATAACATAAAAAAATGTTTTTTGTGATATTTATACATTTGTTTAAACCATTAGTTTATTTTAAACACGATCAAAATAATTATTGGTTCATTAGCTCAATTAGAAATAAAAACAAAACATGTTCAAACAGTGCTGCTAAAAAAGCAGAGAAGAGCTGCTACGGAAGCCTAGAGATCCAATAATTGGGTATCAAAGTGCAAAAGAACGTGTGATGTCAGAAGCATCAAGGCTTAAAATACAATCTGTATGCAAAAAAGCATTACCAAACATGTGAGGGTCCTAATTAAAAACAGCAGAGGCATGTGTTTTTATTGAATCATTCACATCATCAGTGTTTTGCCTTCGTTCTGCCATCTTTACATGTACTGATTTAAAACAGCAAAAAAGCCCTAAATGAACTGATCTTATTTCAGTGACACAATAAACATAGTGAGTGTGTTATGAGGTGTAAAGGTGCCACATCTCTTTTGTGTTTTCCCTTGGGAAGTTTGTTTGTGCTCCTGGCAGTGACGTCATCTCGTCACAGTTTCTAAAAATATCTTCTACCGGTAACACAACAGAGTGAGAAAGAGCACTGGAAGGGCAGTTAAATGTATGTAGTAATGCAGGAGGAAAGAGGCACACGATGCCGTGTCCTCCTATTAAGTGTTTAAAGGTTCTCTGTAGTGTCACAGTGAGATGAAGATCTGGTGAGACGTTTTTTAAAGAGGAGGAACGCTGCAGCGAATGAGATATTACAGTCCAACACATCCAGCTGGATGCCGATGGGAGGAGAGACGGTCTGAATTAATTAAACATTCAGACGCAGCAGGAAAATGAGAGAAGTCTATGTAGTCAAGCGTTGAGAGGCAAATGATGCTCACGTCTTCAACAACTACCGCCGATGATGAGGATTCATGGAGGAGGAGATTAAAGAGAAGTAGTAATGTAGCGAAGCAACGAGGTTTGGCGGGTGTGGGGAGTCACACCAGAATATAGCTAACAGTTGAAAATGATGTAAGCATCAGATTAACTGGTTGATTATTATTCATTTGTGATGAAAAACATGTAAAATGATGCTGCTTTGGAAAGATGCACTAAAACAATGATGGAGGATAAAATAAGTCAAGAAAACAGAAAAATTATAAAGAATTTATATATATATATATATATATGTGTATATATATATATGTATATATATATATATATATATATATATATGAATGAATTGAACTGTGCTTGGAAAATACAAGAAGGAAGCTCCAAATAACTTGAATTTTTGGAGAAAAAAAAAGGGGAAAAAGTAGAAAAACCACAGTGGTCATTTGATTCTAAGTTTAAGAAAAAACCTGCAAAGCTCAGAGCAGAGGAAACCAGCAGCCTCGACTCACCTCGAACTTTGCCTTTTGAAGCCATCACTGCAGTCCCCAGGTAGAGGACAAGTTGGATGAACACCAAGAGAGGCAGATGTCAGAAAACAGAGAGAGGGAGAAAAAAGACAGAAGACAGAGCAACAGATTAGATAACTGCAGGAAGGAAAGTGAGTTGGTAGCTGTTGCACTATTTTTTTAGAAGCAACACTGCAGTTAAAGTGTCAGAAAAAAAGTGATAAAATCCTCAGATCATTCTGATTTAGTTGATCAGTAAACTTAATTTTTTTTAATCAGCTTGCATCATCTGGATCGTGCATGAAAACCCGTGATGATGTTGTGCTTTGTCAGGAATTTATTCAAACTACACGTTTTTTTTTTACTGCGGATCCGTGCCAAAATGTCTGAAAAACTGATTTTGACAGGCGACATTTATGGCTGTAAACTGATGCGCCGTCGTGTTACATTGTGACTGACATCACCATAATCTGCGAGAAGAAGAGGCGCAGGCAGAACTGATGTCTAACACAGGATATGCCATGATGTGGGAGTATTGTATAAGCAGCTTAGTGAAAACCACACAGGCCAACAAGGCCATGTAGGAAAACAAAAGGAACACACAACCAACACACACAAATTGCTTCCAGGACACCCTGCCAGCAAAACCACAGAGGAAAGCTGAATAAAATACATATATCGGTGTGTGTGTGTGTATTTGCGTGTGCATCCCTGGGGAATAACTCTTATGCTTCACACACACTGCTTTGCCAAATTGATGGATCTATTGGAATGCCTCCAGTGAGCCTGAAAACCTGTACAGCTCTAAGAGACAGCGCCTGAGACTTAAAAAAAAAAAGAGGAAGAAAGAACAAAGAAATTCTCATCACAGGTGCCGCAGCTCTGGGTTATAAAAAATTATGATGCTTCCTTTTGATTACTGATTTATCAAACCGCTCTCCTGGTAAACAACTAATTTTAACGTAGATTTTAAATTCCCTGTGAAAACATGGGAAAAATGAACCGGAAAGGTAGAGGAGAGAGCTACTTTTGGGTCTCACATTAAATCCTGATCGCTGGTTTATCCTCAGCATCAGTGCAGAGGTGCTCAGAGAAAATCTTCATGGGGGGGCCAGTGAAAATTTTAGGGTGGCACACCAAATATGTTCTTGTGGTAACTCTGGAAGTTGCATTGTCATTAATAAACAATATGTAGCAAACACTTTTACTACCTCAAAATTCAGAAATACAATATTGCAAAAAAAAAAAAAAAAAAAAAAACATTTCAGTTATTTTAATTGCTTTTTATTTTATTTATTGTTTGGCGTTTGAGAAGTTTAATTCCCCTGTTGCTATCCAAACAAAAACAAAACTAGTGATACTTATACATACATACATACATACACACACATATATATATATATATATTTATATACATACATACATTTATATTTATATATACACATACATATACACACACATATATAGCTCTCTCTCTCTCTCTCTCTCCTATAGGTGTGAACCGCAGCAGATCAGCTGATCTGAACGACCAACAAAAGTGAAAGGAATTGGAAAAACCTCCAACCTTATTTTAATATTATCTACATAAAACACAGCAAAGCATCATTTCACCTGCACTAGTGATGCAACACTTAACTTCTATGAGCAAAAGAACATGGAAAATGAAAAAACAAATCAGGAAGAAATGTTATTTCTGTTTCATTTCAGTTCAAACAATTTAGATTTTTTTTGTTTTCATCACATGTAGCTTGTATTTTATTTAAAATATCTTCTTTTTTTCATTTTATGAGAATTTTTGTGCTGCATTGTTTAGAAAAAGAATCCTAACAACTTAAAAATTATTTGACAAATTTTGTATTTTTTTTAAACAAGTTTTGAAGGTTAAATTTTATTTAAATGGCATTTTATACTTTTTAGAAGTATCTGTTCTGCTGCCATTCATCTGGCAAGTGAAAATGTTCATAAACAGCCTTTCTGATGTGTATAAACAGAAGAAATATATTGTGATATATATCGTTACCACACGTGCTTTTAAATATATTGCAATATAGATTTGAGTGCATACTGCCCATTCTTAATGGAAATATATATATAAAATACAAATTAGCATTTTATGTTTACTTAACATATTGGGTTTTACATTCATGTCTCCATCAAAGAAGATGGTTTGTGTGAACATTAATATGATTTATTAAACTGATGGGGTGGACAGTAATTTTCCATAGGGGGCCTTGGCCACCCCTGGCACCCCTTAGGGCCACCACTGCATCAATGAGGACAAGCACAGGATGCATTGCTTTCCTCCTGTCCCAGAGACATCCAGTAAGGGGAGGGCCCGACAGAGAAAAGGAGCAATGAATGTCACAATTCTACCAACTCTGCTTCCTACATGAGGCTGATGGCTTTGTGAAATATTCCCTCAGCCTGTCTGACCTCACTGCATTGCTGCTTTTCATCCCGCTTGTCAAGGTGTGAGCTCCCTGGCACCACAGTGGCTCTGTGATCTGTGTGAGTCAAAACCAGTGAGACAAAACAAAGAAAACCTATAGATTTTTTTTACAACTCTTCACTTATAATAACCTCCTGAAAATATATATACCACATCAGGGAGAAGGAGAAAAGACAAGTGGGGGGGAGAAAGGTGCCCGGAGTCTTATTCTCCTGAGCTTCTGCACATGTGGCTTATCTCGGAGTATTACAGTTACCAGGCAACCAACACAACAGTCCTGTAAGTCAAGCTGAAAAAGAAGTGAAGAAAGAAAAAAGCACTTTTTTATTCTACTCTCATTCCACCCATTTTACCATGCAACGAGCAGAGTATTCCCCATTGATCATACAATGCCCACCTCTCACATGCTGTCAGCGCTCAACACTGATTGGTCAGACTCCTCTCAGGATACATGAGGGCACCAGAGTTGGCTATTTGTATTTATACACTACAGCCTACAGTTTTTAATACCAACACTCTCGGGATTTATGCGTTTCTTTTCTATACGATCATTAAATGAAAAAATATACTTTACAAGGTCAGAGAATTCAGCACATTGTTATGCTGTTTGGTTATTATTCCTTTCAGATGATGGACCAGACTGAGCTCTTTTACAGACACAGCCAGTTATGTAAAAATGTCATTTTGTAATCATATAATAATGACACCTCTACCTGGAGTAATTCCAGTTTCCACTAGAGGGCAGAAGACATCAATAGGCGTCAATGCAGCAGGATTTTGATGAAAGTACTAATGTTTTTAAAGAGGAAGAGGTCTTACCCCGAATTTCCAATAGATGCATAAGACGGCGCGTGGCGTCTGGAAAGTGCAAGATAATAGCTGCCATTACAGTCAATAGGTTTGCTTTAGGTCTTTGTCGTAAATGAGAATGGGTTCTCAGTTGACTCATCTGTTTAAATGAAGGTCAAATAAATAAGAAACATGCGTCTCGGAAGTGTCCCAGAAGCATAGCGTAGCGCCAGGTCTATTTTTTACGTGCTACGCTACCAGAACACGTCAAGTTAAGCATTTATAGATCAGGTCAGACAGGAAATCAAACACAAGAGCAGTGTAAAGCATGTGGAATTTTTTTAAATAGAAGACACATTCATATTTCCAATTGTCTAACTATAAAGAAAATATGTCATTGCCAGTGATGCTTACTTGGCCCGAGGTAAAAAGAACAGAAAATAAACCACAGACCTCTTGGATAATTGCTGCCATTACTTACACCTGAAGGACAAGGGACACACTCTTGAACACGACCAAGTCCACATTCTGGACAGAGAAGATAGATGGCTTGAGAGAGGAGTGAAGGAAGCTATCTATGTCAAACGGGAAAACATCATTAAATAGAGGCGGAGGTCTCAGGTTTCACGTTTCCAGCACCTATAATGCAGCTCTGAATCTTATTCCCAAACAGTTTCACTCTAGGTCACACCCTCCTGCATCTAATCAATACAACGATTCCCACACAATAGAAGCTAACAACTCCAACGACTCCTCAGGATGTAGGGAGGAGGGGTGTTCATAGGTAGTTTCTGCTCGTTTAGCAACAATAGACAGCTACAGTTTATAACTTGACCCTCCCATATTTCAGTCAGAATTTACAAAGCTCCTCGAATGAGAAGGTCTTCACGAAACTAAAGAAGTCCAGTTGCCTTCATTCAAACTCCATTGAATTGTTGCTGTCTTTCTATTTGCTTGTTTTTGGGCTAAATCACGCGTGATCTTGCAATTCTCCTGTGATTTGGTGATCTTATGGGACGAGCTGTGTGGAATGCATTTACAGCTGTGTCTAAAACGCTCCAAGCAGAGAGGGATGTGCTGCAGAGGTTGCAGTGAAAATGTATCCATTACAATATGCACAGCTTACGCGTGCGGTGGTTTATAGCAGTACAGTACGGTACAGTTAGTGTTTTTGGGTTAAGGAGATGCTCATCAAAAGGAACTTGATGAAATCATAACATGGAAAGAGACATTATACAAGTAGAAGAAACTAATAGTTGCAAAGTTTCCCAGCTGCAGATGGAACAACCATCGTTTTTTTGGATGAGTTCTCTGATTTTTGCAAAACTCTAAACTACAAATTCGTATTTTTGTCATTTTAGATTTTGCTCTAAAATCTCAAGAATTGTCACTTTTTCTGCAGCAAATCTAAACTTTAACGCCATCAAAATTCTGTACTTCAACTTGTAGCTTGGAATAAAAATCAGTACACGGCAAAGTAAAGGGATTTGGGTTTAAAACATCTGTGACATTAATGTTAATTAGATGCTCATCAAAAGGAAGTCATGTCATTTTTAATAAAAGTCTTAAGCACTCTGATGTTGTACATTTTTCAAATGTTTTATGAAATCAGCATAAAATATTTGGTAATTACTTAGTGTTTTAGGGGATTGTTTCTGTTTGGTTTTGTGTGGATAAATAACCATTTTGTCAAACATCTGCAGAATCACTTAAAAGCACAACTTAGTTCTGGCTTAAAGCTACTGATTGTGTAAACAGCCGCTCTTCACCTGAGAAACTGAAAATTTGTTGTGAAGCAAAAAGGCGCTCTGCTGCGAGCAGCATCTCCTCCATCTCTAACCGTCGGCGGGGCGTCGTCATAAATAAACTGTGTGATGGTTCATACAGACGCCACCTACTGTGGCCCCCCCACATCCAAACACACACAAGCACACAAACACAACAGTGATCACAGTATTCCCTTAAGGTGTGAGTCTCCTGGGAGGACGTGCATTCTATTGCAACATCCTTCCTGTTTCCGTCTTTTTCCCCAGCTTGCTCGGGGGTTTGTCCCACCTACCTCTTCGTATCCACTCTACCTCCTTATTAACCATTTTCTTATCGAAATCTCACGCTCCCCGTCTGCTTTCCCAGCCCCCTCAGGCTACTTTTCTTTTTTTGCTGTGGCAGATATATTTAGAGTCTGACAGGCAGTGAAAAGCCTATGGAGATCGATGTGTGCAGCGTTCCTCTCTGAGCTGCCACACGACATGATGGAGAGTTTAGCTTATCTTTTGTACGGCAGCAGCTGTTTCGCCTGATGTCTGATGTACTCTAAGGTCCTTGGAATTTGACCAATATTCCACTGGTGAGCAGATTGTTGTACTTTTAGTCACCTTTTGACTAGGCTGGACATGAAGATGTCCATCTACTCATATGCATAAAGAAGCTGACTGAAACGAACGTGAGCACAGATATCTCAGTAAAATAGAAAATACATGTAAATCAATTTAAACTGTATTTGTTGATGCACAGCTTTTACTAAAGGCTGCAGTTAATATCTGTGTTAACAGATGGACCAAGCTTCCCAAACTCATATTATTGGCTGCTTTATTAGATCTGTGACACACCTTTGCTTTCTCACATATCAATCACCTCCTTAATACAATTACACATACTTAACCTGTTTGTGGCTGTATTAACGCCCCATTCCTGAACTTTGCAGTTATATGGTCTCTGTCACCCTCTAGAGGCTTGCTGCGTAACGTCACTGTCGTAAAATGAAATCTCTCTCTCGGGCACAAGAGGCATGTTTACATTCCTAATGTCAGGCAAAACAACGAAAACAAACGTTTCCACCTCCACACATTGAATAAATAGTTTTATTAGGACTGTATAACAACTTTATGCCCGACCAAACACAATAATCCTGGTGAAATCATTTATTACTTACCTAGCCATTAGCAGCACGGCTAGGTCAGAGTCCGTAGTTCATGCCTTTCTTTCTAAAAGAGCTCTCCAGGGAGGAAAAGACGGCCCAATAATAACTCTGGTCTTTGCTCTTGCTCTAGCGTGCTCTCTTTTTTTTCCCCTATATTCCTCTGATAAGGGATTTCTAGCTTTCTTTGGCTAATCTGCCACTGCTTAACCGTGGGTCTACGTTATACCTCTATGGCAAGCCAAAGGGATCAAAAAATTGCATGTTCTAAACTCGCATTATGTCCGCCAAAACATGCATTCAAGACGCGCATTTTGGCAGACATAACGCGCGTTCTAAACACGCACTTTTTTATCCCTTTGGCTTGCCATATATAGCTGTAAAGCAACACGCAGTGAGTACTTCCGGTTGTGACCCGGAGCTCAAAAACTGTATAGTGCGGTAAACAGACGTGGGACCCCCCAACACTATCACAGGTCCGAAAATGAACATAATAGATGATAGTATGACGCCAAAACTTTACAAAAAAGCATAATTTTAAGGTTTAAAAGTTGCAGAATGTTACTTTAACGGCTCAAAAAAAAATACAATACATCGTCATATATGGTGATAGCTCTAATGGGTGTTTTACAGTAGGGAGCACTTACTACACTTATTACGGTAATATGCCTCCAGCATTAGAGGAAGTGCGGTTGTTTACCGTCTTGCTGTTAGCTTGCTGTTATAGTTCTGAACGACTCATTAAAGGAAGCAAAACACCACAATTGACTCATTATTCACTTCATACATACATGTGACTGAAATATTGAGTTTTTGATAATTGAAAAAGTTGCTTGACATATTGAGACTATTTGCTTCCAATTTACCGTTAGCATTGTTAGCTAAATGTTAGCATCTAGCCTGCTTCACCCGATAGAGTAAAGCACAAAGATGCCGTGGCTTATTAGGGCCAGAATATGCGTGTTTAAAATAGTTGCATCGTGTAACTTGCGTTGATTTGAAGCGTCATTTGTGTGCTTGTCCTGAAATGAATGTGACACGTTCGCACGCTGCAATATACAAGTAGCCAGTAGGCGGAGTTGACAAAACGAGAAAGACACACTCGCCATGGTGACTCCGTCTCTGGTTTAGAGGTCTTTCATACCATCTACGATACCACTGATGTCTTTGTATGTATTTGTCTTTGTGTTAGTTGTACCCACAAACCCAGCTCTCTATCCAGTCTGGTTACTCTACTTTGCCCCCTAGTGGAACACTCCAGTACTACATGCAGCACCGTGCAGCAGCAAGTGCTTAAACAAAGACGCAGCCTGCTGTCTGTTGAACAACTCTAGAGCTTTTTGCCTGCTGGTGTTGCAGTGTTAGCTCGGTGGAAATTCTGCAACCTCACGGGCTTGCTGAGTGTTAACAGTTACTATGCCCCCCCCTTTGTTTTTCTGAAAGGAGAAAAACTGACAACCCCCCAACAGGCTGAGAATGAAATCTGTTTCAGTATAACCTTCCTTCATTAGACTGTTCTGTGGTTATTTCACTGTAGAATTCTTACATATAGCTTCTTTAATACTGAAAATCCAACCAAATGTCATGATTCCCTCTGCAGAAACCTCTGTGACTGATTCTTGACAGCCTAGATCTGAAGGTTTCTCCTATACAGTGTAGATTAATTTTCATTAAATTAAAGGGTAAAAGGTTGGCAAATACTGTAAACAAGTCAGGATGACTCTTTAGATGGGGTCAGTGTTCCTCAGGGGCTCTGCATAGAGGGTACACAGAATCACGTTAATAAAAAAGTATGAATGTTAAAGAATTCTGAGTAAATGAGAGATTAGGTGGTTATGTGGGCTTAAGTCTACGGGCTGTATACAAGAATAATGAGTCGAGGGAGCCACAGATTATTCCAGTGGTCAATGGCTGCCAGCTAAGCACAGACTGAACACATTAGAGCTCTGAACCTGAATGGTTTTAAGTCTTTAGACTTCGTATCAACGTTGGCGCAGGTCATGCACAAAGTTGACCCCACTAAACAGCAGCCTTATTTCAAGGCATATGTTTGCTGAAGGCATGTTTTAGTGTTTGAGAATTTCTGCATGACTTCTGCATCAAGATGGAAGTTAAGTGGAATGGTGCGATCACTAATAAACCACTTATGACCTTTTAAAAAAAACAAAAAAAAAAACAATTAAGTTTCTGCCTTCAATTACTTTACATTAAAGTAGAAATGTGGAGTTTTCTCAGAGGGCACCATCAAGAGGCATAAAAGTGTATTGCACCTCAAGCCTCTCCCTGCTAGAAGGAAGGAATGCTTCTCGTTTGTGAACGGGCACCTCTAGTGGGTCATCAGAACTAAAACACATTGTTATATAATTATTACTCTCACGTTATGTTGTTTATTTATATATATGAAGACTTACTTCTCCATAAGAAATGTCACCAAATCTTCATCAGTACAAGCACAGACATCATATACGTAGATGCCCCATGGATTGGCGCTGCCTATTGGAGCTGGCGTAGCTGCGGGCCGCCATCTTGGATGGGTCTCCATTCGCCCCCAGTGCATTTATTTCTACTGAGGAAGGTGTTTACCCAACTAAAAACACATTTTACTAAGCTTTTTCACAAAATCAGACATATGGTATGGCATGATAGATAAAATATAAATATATTGAAATAAAATAAATAAAAATATAAAATCCCAACAGGTAGGCTAGAAAAGTAAATAATTCCACGTGATCGTTTTTTGTCGTTTGTTGCAACCATAGGCTGCACAAAAAACGGGCATAGATGCTCACTCTGCGTTGACTCCAGTTGGGTTTGGACAGTGAGGAACCCACCCAATATGGCGGCGATGCTGTTATGCTCTCCAGCGCCCAGTGGCGTGTCTACATATTCATGTCTATGAGTTTAAGTGCTTCTACAAACGTCATTTGTACAAAAGTGGATTTCGATCGCTATTGGCTAATGCTGAGCGGCGCTTAATTCAAATTGCAGTGGGCTCTATGGGATGAGGGGTGGACTTAGAAAAGCATACGTTATATTACAGTACAGGGTAAGACTATCACTTACTGATTTCTAAAAAGTAATACAAAATTCCTTAACGAAGGAAAACTCCAGATTACTGCTTCAATGGCCAAGTTCACTCATTTTTTAAACACATTTGCAGTGGTCTCTAGTATAAACGAATGCCTTGTGAGTCGATCTCTTTGGGAAAAAAGCTCTGGCGCTCCTGTTTCAGGAAGTAAAATTTAGCCAGAGGAGTGGGGGTTCATAACACGACAGGTTTTAGAGACTTATTTTCTGATATTTGGACATCTCGTCTCTGTGGTGGTGAGAAAACTTGTAACCATAGGTGATTTAGTGATTTTCTAGAAACGTAGCTAGTATGTTATTTCTGTTTTCTTATTCATCACAGAACCAACGTTGGTCATTAGTAGTGGTTACATAAATTAGAAGAGACTGATGCTGCACATCATTCATCCTTCTTTTCATTATAACCATTTAGAGACCCAAAGTTCACCTTTTAATTAAACAAGCTACGTAAAACATACTAAACCTTTAAATCCTTCTGTCAGTCTCAACTTTTTCTATCACCGGTGATGAAATGACACCAAAGCTGTGGTGTGTTTAAATAAAAACCCAAAATGAACCGTAGTCTGAAACTGCAGTTAGTATATCTGGAGTCGGTGACAGCGGCCTGGCACTTTTAATGTCAAAACATTTCCATTTTCAGCTCTTCTGTCACTTGACTTCGCAGCTGCTCTCGAGGAAAGGTCAAAGCATGCACAGCTACACAAAAACAATTCAGAGCAAACACACCCACCTAAACACGTCCACACCAGACTGAGTACTTACACGGCCACATATCATAACCTCCATGCACCTTACACCGGAACCATCTTGGCCGTGTAGCACTCCTATTAGCCCTAGCTGGGGGAAGTTTGATGTACGGTAAATTAGCTCAGACACTAGAGAAACTGTAAGCTCTGAGCGCTGTTTTCAGATATTATACATCAAAGCATTTCAGTCCAGATTGAAAAAAAAAATCATTATTTATTTCAAACCGCTGTGTTTGATTTTTGGTACCTGTAAGTTTAGAAGCAAAGTTAAACCACGATTTCAGTAACACCTCTGACTTAAAGTAAAAAAAATCACTTTATGACTTTGACATTTAATAAAACGAAACGGTGCACAATTTTCTCTTGATTTTTCTTTTTGCATGCAAATGAATGCGTTAGATCTTTAAATTAAAAACAGGAGACAGGATATATTTTATCCTAGAGAGTCTGTGGTACATCAGCACACACATTGTGCTTAGTTTGCACAGATTCTGCAAACATTTACTGTGTGCGTTAGGAATGACAGCTGTCAGAGTCTGAGAGTTTCTTTAGTGTTGTTTGAACTACGGAATGACTTCTGGTCCAGTGACTCACGTAGGTTTAAAACATTTAGCAAAACATGGCAGCAACTTTTCCCCCATCTTCAAAAAGCTTTCCTTTGTATTTTATGGGTTTTGAGTTACAACCACAGTCTCCATGGGCCCACTCTGCACAACAAAAAACACTTTTTTCACTCTTTTACGTTATTCGTGTTTGTTCTCCAATTAAACAATTACAACAAAGTAAGAGCAATAAAAAACTATGGTAATCAAATTAGGGTTTAATGAAAATTTAATAAAAAAGCAGTGACACTAAATGCCTGTAATGATAACTATAAAACCATTTCATCCCAGCTTGACAAAAATGTACCCTAAAATGTGGCTACAGGTTGCAGCCGCCCACCTAGAAGCACAGTCTGCATGTTGGCTAGTTTTTGTGGCATTTACAGTTAGTTAGAATAGCTGTTGGCATTTGAATATTTAGTAGAAATGATCCTTGTCCAGATTTTAAACAGATAAAAAACAAATCTCCAGCAAGTCCTGGGTTATCCACAAGGTCTACGTCTGCTGGGAGTGGACGAGACAGGTAGCCTGGCAAGTCATCCTATATATATATATATATATATATATATATATATATATATATATATATATATATATATATATATATATATATATATGTATATATATATATATATATATGTATATATATATATGTATAATCAATGTATAATCAACCCACCAAACCGATAGAACTCTGTGATTGGCCCACCAAACCGATAGAGCTCTGTGATTGGCCCACCAAATCGATAGAGCTCTGTGATTGGCCCACCAAACCGATAGAACTCTGTGATTGGCCCACCAAACCGATAGAGCTCTGTGATTGGCCCACCAAATCGATAGAGCTCTGTGATTGGCAAGACAAAACAGTGTTCGGGCCTGCTGAGGTTCCAATGGAGCGTGGCTAGACCGACATGCAAAGCAAAATAATTTAGCTTCCTCTACGGTCGGTCTAGATTTCTAGGCTATGAATCATCATCCAGAACTCTTTCTTACCAAATGCCCAAACTTCCTGAACATCAACCCTTCAATGTGGAGAAGCAGCAAGTCTGGCCATAGCAACTGAACGTTGGTGAGGGTTAAAGCTTTACCTTTCCACTCAGCACTTATGTCATCAACAGATCAGTACCAGTGTCCACATTACTGCAGATGCTGCTCCAATCAACCTAGAAATCTTTGGCTCTGATGGTTTAGAAAAATGGCCTTAATATACAAAAAAAGAAAAAGGATTGGACGAATAGAGCGGATGTAATGGTTTGGGGACTAAACACACTGGGTCCTTTAATAACCAGTAAACAGCTGCTAAATGACAATGTTCCCCACTTTACGACCATCGTACATCCATTTTCAAATGATGACTTTCAGTACTTTACACCTTTTCACAACACTCAAGATTTTTTTAACCATGTCAATATGTTCACCTAATTCAAATGACTTCCACGGAGCCCCAACTGGCTGACACGATGCTTTCATACAGCCAAATAGCTGATGCTGCTTCTGAAGCTGCAACAAACGTGGTGCGATGTTGATATGGGACAAAATCTCTGTGGAGCGTTCCCAAAGCCTTGTTGGACTCCTGTCATGGAGTTCTGAATCAACATAATGTCAATTTGTTTGCTGTTTACCATGCCGCCTTTATTCAAATGACCATTGCATTTTTGTGAGTAGCCTTTTCAATTCATCATAGTGTGGAGGAAAGTGTAAGAGAGGCAATGGGAGAGACACCAGAGGGGGAAGGTCATTCTGTAAAGGAAAAAAAACGTGCAGCTGGACTGCAAAAACAAATAAAGGTAGGATGCATGCACACACACGTACACACACAAAGACAGCCCGCAAACTTCTTCCATTTCAGACTTTGAAGAAATTCCCCCTGGCCTAGAGGAGCACATTTCAATTTCCACCTAACACCTGGGGGGTATGGAAAACACGAATCTCGCCAACAAGACAAGTCAAACACATATTGCTATTGGATGATGGACACACCAGAATGCATTCATATGCTTGCGAGTGCACACACACACGCACAC
Source organism: Aphyosemion australe (assembly GCA_006937985.1). Lineage (NCBI taxonomy): Eukaryota > Metazoa > Chordata > Actinopteri > Cyprinodontiformes > Nothobranchiidae > Aphyosemion > Aphyosemion australe. The sequence goes on along the minus strand of SSNS01000029.1, from coordinate 415,332 downwards.
ACACACCTACACACAAGGAAAGCGCGCTGTCGAGCAGGTACTGCCACCAGATGATGGACAGTCCAGCTACAGCTTATAACTCAGCAGAAGCCTTTTTGTTTCCTCTGCGTCTACAAATGAATAGTTTAGGAGTTGAAGTTCTATTTGTGATCGATGCCTCGGGGGTAACAAATGCCCTCTTTCAGATAAAGCTTTGAAGTGGATACGCACACCGAGTCACCAACCCGTAATCTCCAGGTTGAGGGGACGGGAGATTTCCACGGAAAACTTCCAGATAATACAAGCTTCGATATATTTATTTGACTCTACACAGAGGTCAGGTCCCTGCACTACGTGGTTGTGTGTGGGGGAAAAGCTTCCCTCAGCATCAAGTGCTTTCTCAAATTCAAACATATGGATTGTCCAATATTTCCGGGGGATTTTCCATTTTTGGGGCTTTATTCTTCCCGTTAGAGATTGTGTTGAAGAGGGACACTTTTATCCTCAGTAAAGAGGAACACATAGCGTCTAGAAAATGCCTCTTCCCCTTGATAGCAACACTTTGATCAAAAATGTGTCATAGCATTTTGCTAGAGCTGAATTATTCAAAGGTCAGCGAACAAAGGCGTGTTTGTGCTGGGCTGCCTTACAAAGGGGAGAATGATGGTAAATTGGCAAAGTGTTTGCTGTGGTCTCTGTGGGGAGCTGACCGCTGAGCCTCACCCTCAAGGGACCATTTGGCATCAAACAGCGCAAGCTCCCTGTGATTGTTGCTGCTTCAGTCACAGCCAGGCTCTTACCTCGTATTTTCAAACCATCACCTTTATATCCGATTCTATTTAGAGCATTATGTTTCTGCAGCTTTCAGGCGGGTTGAGAGGAGATTAGACTTTTAACAAGAGGAAGGGAACAGATCTGGACCTGCTGGGGTTTGTACTTGAGTGAAGGTCATGTGTAAGTTCAAGGAAAACATTATTTACCTTATTGCACAGGTGCATGCAAGTGTGCAAGCGTGCACTTTTGCAATAAAGAAGAGAAGAAATCAATATGACAAGAAAATGAAGGCATCTTAAAGAGATTTATCAAACATTTATAGGAGTTTTATGTAAAAAAGGTATTAACATTTAAATTTTTATTAGGGGTGAGACTCGATTAAAAAAACTGAATCTAATTAATTAGAGGCTTTGTAATTAATTAATCTTGATTAATCGCATTTTAATCGTTCAAGAAAATTTGCCCCGAAAGCAATTTTTTTAAATAAAAATAATGAGACAGAGAATCAAACAATAGTCATTGACATTATTATTGTAAACTCTTTAAATTTCTAAAAAAAAATGCTTTTAAATTGTATTTCAATTCAAAACAGGAGAAAAACATATATATGTATATCACTGACAAAAATAGGACAGACCTAAAAGTACAATACTATTTTAAATACATTTTTATTATTATTAATAATAATAATACTAATAATAATAATAATAATGGGTTGATGGAATGTGTGTGCAATTTGATTTGATTTAGCATCATTAGAGACAGAAATGAAGGCAGAATCACATGAAGAGGGATTTCTGATCACTCATTTGATTGTTTTATTTTATTATTTTATTTGTTTTAGTTGTGTTTGGAGCACATAAAAAAGATTTACATGGTCTTGTAGTCAAGGTTCTGAGCTTTCTTTAGAGGTGCAGCTTAACTTCAACATCCCCAAATTGGGGGACCCTCGGGCTTAAATGCGTTAATTTTTTTAACGCGTTATTTTTTCTAAAATAATTAACGCATTAAATTCCCACCCCTAAATTTTATCTTTTGAAGCCATAGATCAGCCCAAGTTCAAAAAGCCACGGCCGTTTTTTTGTCTTAAAACAGCTCCAATAGCTTACATTTCGTAAGTTTTGTAAACTCACGATTATTCCGGCAGAAATCAACTTCACTGAGAAACCATTTTTTTTACTTGTTATTTTTTAAATACGAGTTTCACATGCATGGTGAACGTCAAAATAGTCTTCTACACCCATTTCGGGAATTAGCCGCTGACAGAAAATAGATGACAAAACACCCAGATTAGAAAAGTCAGTCAGATCTATGTCACACTGCAAATTAGCATTCATGGACTCACCCATCTTGGCTCAACGGGGAAGGCTGTTGTTGATTTAACGCCAATGAGAGAGCAGAGCACATCTCAGCTAGTAGAAGCTAACCGTTAGCATTAGCAACTCCACCACACGGCAGAACTATTTCAGGCTTGTGTTATTTGTGGAGATAAAACGTCAATGTTGCAAATCAAATGGAGTCAGTGGTAGAGTCATGTTGCTGTTAGCCAATCAGAGGCAAGATGTCCAAATTTCAGGAAATAAGACTACAACACCTGCCGTGCTCTGCTCTCCTTTGCTTCGGCTTCCTGAAACAGGAGCACCAGAGCTCTTTTTCCACAGAGATCAACTCACAAGGCATTTGTTTATACAAGAGACCACTGCAATTGTGTAGAAAAATAAGTGAACTTGCTCTTTAATAAATTCCTGCCTGACTGGAGCCCTGGATGAGCTAGGAATGCTACAGCCATCACCAGTTGTTTTGTGAATGATACAAATATGAGTTTTTCAGAAAGATAACAAAAAAAACGTTATGGTGGCCAATCTTTGAGACAATATTTGGTGGGTTATTTCTTTATTGTAATGATGCTTCTTGACAATGAATCTGATCTGGTTGGAAAGTGACCTCCCACAGTAAAAAGTAAAAACTAATAAAACATATTCCATGTAAATAACTCTATATTGCATATATGACTACAGTATACGTTTATAAAATATATTTGCATGAATTAATGACTTTCTTCAAACTGAGGAATTACAGAAAGCCATCTGCACACGTGTTTTTAAATATTTATAACCTTTGCTCAGAAACAAACTTGTCCAGTTGTCTTGCATTGTCAGACTTCAACAACACGGCGTCTGTGACATTTCCTAAAGAAAAGAAAAAATATTTCTCTTCTTGTTTTGTGGCTAAGTCGGTGGAAAAGATTAGAACAAGCGAAAGAGTGGGGGAGGAAAATGAAGAGATGAGAGAGAAGAGGTAGGAGAAAATCGTTGACCTTGAGGGTTTGTGTGCCCTGTGTACTGTATGCATAACAGCATTCATTATGCTTCAGCCGTTTCCATTATTCATGCTGTGTTTCTTAAGAAAAACTCAAGTAAGTGAGTGTGTGTGGGTGATGTAGGCTCATATTTATTAAAGACACAACAACTATATACTCAAAGAGTAGCGGGAACAAAGAAAGTTTGTGTTCAACGGGGAATAAGATTTATGCCGTTATTTCATCTGACAGGATTTTTTGGAAGTACGGTATTGAATGAAATATTCAGTATGTCTAATTTTTACTATAAAACAAATACTAAATTAAGGTTTGACTATGGAACATGGAGGCTATAGTGACATCTAGTGTTTAGAAGTGGAATTGCAACAATAGAACAAATATTCCAGCCATCAGGGTGTTGGTTCACTGCTGATACATGAAGTGAGCAGCCAGCACCATGTCCAGTGATGAATCATACAGGGTAAGGACTAATTTCTACTAATGAGTTTATTTTACAACAGTATTTACTGTTAGAACATCTTCTGGGCTCAGAATCAGCTGCTTGACTTGTCGAATCCGCCATTTTGCACAGTCCTAGCCTCGCCAAGCTGACTTTTTACCACAACGGTGCCCTCTAGTGGCTGGTAGACGTAAACACAAACCCAGTGTGCCCGTCAAAATAAAATTTTAATTTTTTTTAAAATATATTATTATTTATTTATTTATTTATTTATTTATTCTTTATTTAACCAGGAAGGTCCCATTGAGATTAAAAACCTCATTTTCAAGGGAATCCTGGCCAAGAGGCAGCAAAAGTTACAGTTACAATTTTTTTTCATTTACACAGACATGTTATGTACAGAATTACAGAAGGCAATTAAAATATAGCTTTTAAAGAAAAAACTGTACATTGACTCTGCACACCTCTAAATGCCCCGTGGAGGTATTATTTTCTAAAAATATAGATTTTTATTAAATTGTTCCATATTCAACCTTTAACTGTTCTGGACATTCGTTTGTTTTTATAGAAAATGGAATTTATTTCCAGTTTGTTGAATTTTCTCTAACAATGAATAAATAGAAGAACATCTGGACTCTGTTCCTGTCAGAACTTTAGAAACTTTCATGCCCAGTTTTAATTGTTCAGCTTAATAAAAAAGGCGTATTTTAATAAAAAGTACTTGAAGTTATTAGATTAAAACTATAAAATGATTTTAAACTGTCAATTCATAGGTTTGCAGTTAAAGCGGCTGTCCGGAGTTTTTCTTTTATTCAATGGCACCATCTAGTGGCTGACAAGCTTATTAAACTAAGAGTCGTTCGATTCGGTAATTTAAGATGGTGACTGCACGTTTTTTGTTTATGAATGTGCTTCTGTAGCCGACAAACAGAGCTAAAACACGTTGTTTTACAAGTATTATTCTCATGTCATGTTGTGTTTTCATATATTTATATCTTAAAGACTTACTTGTCCGTGAAAGGTTCATCAACGCTGCATCAGCCGAGGTGCTTCCTTAAATTTGAAGCACGTAAGCGGTAGTCAAACGCTATTGATTAGTTCTGACTCAGTTCATGTTGCACGGAGCTTAACGGGGCAGGCTTAGCAAAAAAAAAAAAAAAAGATGTATTGTCTACATTATATCACAGTACATGATAAGACAATCACTTTAACGGATTTTTGAAAAATCATACTAATTCCTGAAAGGGGGAAACTCCGGATAGCCACTTTAAAAAAAAAAAAAAATTTCCAGAACTAAAGTTACCAGGAAAAAAAACATTTACAGAAATTTTTGGAAGAAAACAAACAAACAAACAAACAAAAATAAATAAATTGTAGTTTGTTCATCTGAGTGCATGACAGTCTTTTCCTGTTTTAAGTAATTTCTGGGTTTTTCCAGACAATCGAACGGTCTGTGATCATTGTCAGGGGTCTTTTGTGCCACTCGACGGAGTGTAACCCGAGTGCGAGACATCTAAAGTGACTCCCGTCTCAGTCAGACAGAAGATTTATTGCTTTCTGTATGCAGATTAAACCGTGAGTAACCTCATTTATTTAAAGCAGTTTGGTAAAATGAGAGCTGATTAGAAATATCCCACTGATTACACTCCGTAAGAGTAAAATCCAGGTGCTGACACACGTTGCATCACCCATTGCCTTTTTACCCAAGGCTGAAAGACATGAATAATTCCATTTCATGGCTCAGCTTATGTTTGCTAAAAAACAAAAGAAACGCTGTGTTCAATTACCAAAGACAAATGTGAACTCATCTGGGTCATTTGAAGCAAACTGAACTGGAACTAAATCTCCTGAAATTGAACTGAGCAAATAAATAAAATGGTGAGTTGTTTGCTTTTTTTTTTTACCCTCATCAAATTAAAGTTGACCTTAACACGCTCTTATTATGGCTGAAGCACAGAGCCACTGTGAGCTCAAAGGGGAGGGAGAAGCTGTGATTCATCTGCAGGAGAAACAGTACCCACCATCATTTACATAAAAACACATACATACATATTTTAATCAATCATTATTTCAGTAGCTGTTACTCCCTTCTACCAGGTTCCTTGTCAATCCTAGATTTCACTTCCTCGCCTCTCTCTCTCTCTCTGTGTCTCTCGCCTATTGCTAAGGTGTAAATTGGACACAGATAATTTAACATTACAACCCTGGGAGATAGCTGGCACCATCTGTTAAATGTCCGCCCCCAACATCAAGTGCACCACACAAAGAGTCCAAGCACACAATGACACACATTTGGTTTGGGACGAGTGGGTTCAAGTCAACACTATATTTATTTATTTTGTTTTATTTACTTTTATTTGCAAATTTGCGAGTCTAATGAGTGATGTGTTACTCAAATATAACAGTTGTGAAACTTGAATTTTTTTCTAGGATAAATCTTTTATTGAGAGAAACCTCTGTCCTTTCACAAAATCCTCTGTATCTCTTTATGCTATACAGGTGAAACTCGAAAAATTAGAATATGGTGCAAAAGTTCATTTATGCATTTTTCCTGGCAATATGGGGCAGTACAAACCTAAATCATTGCAAGCAGGCGGTATTTTTGTGTTCGAGAAAGACCTTACCAACGGATGGCCATTAGGGTCAAAAATCCCTGGGAGCGCAATTTTCAAACGAGTATGTCGTCAGATCGTTCAACCTCCAGCAAAATGACATCAGACTCCCTTTCATCACAGCAACGAGCGAAGAGGTAAATGTTTAAAACAACAACGTTTATAAATGGTGAAAGTTTTGTTACCGTTTTTTTCAAATATGTAAATGCGTTTTGTCCTCACAGGCTCCCATAGAAGAAAACATGGCGTCTAATATGGCGTCGCCCAGAGACTTAGACCCGCTCCAATGTGTTTTAGACCCGATTTTTATGGGTCTGTTATTTTCAACAAATAGGCATCATTTGATTAATTTTAAACATTTCGATGGATATTTCCAGAAATTAATGGTAAAAACTACACATTGTCACTTTAAATGTGAAACAAATATATGACATAGACTCATTACATGCAAAGACAGATATTTCAGCCTTTATTTGTTATAATTGTGATGATTATGGCTTACAGCTGATGAAAACCCCACATTCTAAATCTCAGACAATTAGAATATTATGAAAAGGTTCAATATTCTAGCCTCAAAGTGTCTCTAATCTAATCAGCTAATGAATCCAAAACACCCGCAAAGGGTTCCTGAGCCTTTAGATGGTCTCGCAGTCTAAGTTGGGTTACTGAAATAAAGACCTTTGCTCAATATTTTAATTTTTCAAGTTTCACTTGAATGTAAAAGTGATTTAACAGCATTGTGTAGTCAAGTAGCTTTGAATGAAAACTTATTTTCATTCAGCTTATCCTGTTGTCCAAAAAGGATGTTGAAGGCCAGAGGCCTTGCCTCAAAATCAAATAAAAAGTTAAAATGTAAGGTTTTGAGATGCTTTTGCCTCAATTAGTGTAGAAACCAGTAGAGCTATGGTTGGCATGTTCCATTTTAGGGCTTTTATGGATTCAGTTTAGCTGCCTTATTCTGTTTAAAATTCACTATGGTTTTGGGGGAAAGTTAATCTATACGTCTTTGAACTTCCACTTGAAACCTATTTTAGATGTTTGATATAGAAAGAAAAAAAATACATCCATGTTCTGCCTATTCAAGGTGAGGTTGTTGAGATAACAGACTCTGAAAGAAAACCCAGACACACCTCTCCCCAGTGATTTTTCAGCTCCTCATGGGACATCCCAAGGCATTCCCGGGTCATATATAATCCTGTCAGCAAATACTGTGTGTACTTCGGTGCTTCCTTCCAGTGGGACATGCCCAGGAATCCTCTAGAGAGATGCCCAAACCAAGTTAGCTGACAACTTTCAATAAGGAGGAGCTTTTCACCCAATCTTTAAAGCTTCAGCAGTCATTTGTATCCAAGTTCTTGTTCATGATCCTTGCGACCATTGGCAGGGGTTAGAATTTAGATGGACCAGTAAATCCAGAACTTTCCCTTATGGCGCCTGGAGCAACACTCTCATGACTGCAGATGATCCATTTTCTGTCTGAACAAGACACCAAGATCCCTGAACTCTTTCATGTGAGACAAAGACTCACCTAAAATTTCCTAAAGTAAAAATGTCCCAATTTACAACTCAATGAGTAAATAACGACCAGCCCAGTGGTGTAGCAGTTACCAATGATTAGCCCCGTTCCCACCATCGGACATTCTGAGTAATCATACCAGACCTTCACGGTATATACAGTATGTATCTCCATTTCAACGCACCGGCCCTAAAGGACCACTTTCCGGATCGTTTTAGGGACCAAGTGAGTAATTGGCCAGGGTTATGTACTTGGAAATAGCCCAGTAGAGTTGCTGGGTGGGACTTGTAGTTCTCATGCTGATAGGTTGAAATTCCATCGGCAGACCACGGTCTGACCACTTATAAACGACCTTAGGCTCCCAGATGCCGCCTCTGCATTGCGGCAAGTTGGCGGCATTATTTTATAAAAGAGGCTACAGTAACATTTCGCCCACCAAACCAATAAAGCACTGTGATCAGCAAGACACAAGACTGGGTGGGCCTGCTGAGGCGCCAATGGAGCGTGGCTAGACCGACATGCAGACCAAAATCCTTTTGATTCTGCTACGGTCTGTCCAGATTTCTAGGTTAGCATTTTTCCACATTCCAACATTGTGTAGTTTATGTTGATTGCTGCTCTAAAAAATCAATTGTAGCAAAAATACCTTCTTTAATTGGACCATTCTGTTAGTGGCTACTCACTTCCTGTGCTTCCCACCTTCCCTCTTGGTATTGCACACCCCTGACAGATGGTTTACATAAATGCTGCACAATCAACCTATTCCATGAGATTGGCTGAAGCTTATTCTGATCCACCCAAATAATGAGGCAAAATGCCCATGTAGATTTTTGAAAAAAAGCTTAATGGTCCACTCTCTCTCTCTCTCTTTTGCTCTCTTGTCCTCGAACACACATGGCTGATTAGCAGTTGGCATTTTGTTTTGGCCGTGTGCAAAATGAGCACAGCAGCATTACCATCTCAAAGATGCTCTCCTTGCCTAGTTAATGGTCAGGACACAATGGCTGCTCCACCACTTGATGGATCATTGGAAGGATTATGTTATTTGGCTTTGTGCCTTTTTGAGTGTGAACGTTTGTGTCTAAATATGTGTGAAACAGGGAGACAAAGGCACTCTGTATCCTGTAGGCGTGCACTCCTACAGACCTTTTAATGTGAGTGGCTATGCCAAGGACCTGCAATGTCATATCCATCAGAGCCGACTTTCTGTCAGGGCCAGACAAAGGTGTTGACACCTCAACGCCACACGGTGAGTGAGGAGACCATTCAAGTGTCAGTTACCTGACACACAGCCATGCTCTCATAGATGGGTGGCAACCAGTGATTGTCAGCTGGTAGCTCAGGAGAAAGGCCACCGCACGCAGGAGGCTCAGGAGGAGCAATCCACAGAGGTTTGAATGAATGAATATGTTTTCATCCTCTGAGACAAGTATTCAGTTGGTACAATCACACCTGTCAACTCTGGAAAATCTGAACTCAGGAGTTTATAAAGAAGGGATCAAAAGGGGACTGGTCTGATGAAGCACAAAAGTAATCAATGAGAGATTAAACTAACTGGATCAATAATCACAACAATAATCTATAAAGTTGCAAATAACTCAATGGCCATTAGTAGAAAGAGAAAGTAGCAGATATAAATGTAAGGCCTAGAGGTAGAATAGCTAGAGTAGTTCTTAAATGTGACCCAAGTTTAAATTATGAAGCGTTTTAGAGCAAATTAAATCATCTTGGAATCATTTCTGTTCTTTACTGATAACCTGAGGACAGTAGCCTGCAGAGGAAGAGCGTTATCTCTTCATCTTATCAATAAGTCATCTAGTTCCTGCTGTTGAAACTAGCTGCAGAATTTAGGGGTATTGTGCAAGTGGTCACAAATAAAGGCAGAGCTTGTAATTTGTCTGCAAGGATTAAAACATCAGTTTGGGTTGGTTCATAAGGTAGACAATTCCCTACATAGTCGTCATTGTCTGCTGCTTATATGGGTCTGGTTAGGGTTAATAGTCATAGAAAGGAAGTGAAGACTGTCCTCTCCCTAGTCACGTCCATCAACCCTTCAGAGGAACCAACGGAGTTCACAGGCCAGCCTAGAAGCAACCAGGATATCCAGAGGGATATCCAGAGGGATATCCAGAGGGATGGAGAGGTCATTATCTGCAACTGATAAATCTTTTACCACCTAAAAGAGCAGAAATTCAATGGGTCTAAATATCATAAACAAATTTCAGCATCACAAGACTGTGTTGCAGACCTTAGTAGAAACATTTCCACCCAACCTGAACAAAATCTCTTCCCATTATCGCATTTAACCGAGCATTTTACAACCATAAATGATTTAAGGAGCTGTGAAGTAATTAAGTTTCTTGGTTCCTTTAAGTGTGAGGAAAATTTAAAGTAGTTCCCTTGATAAGGTAATTTAAACGACCCTAAAAAATAAACTCATTAGAATAGTACTAGGTGGCTCACTCGTTCAGAAAATTTGCATATTAAGGCACCTGAATGCATCACTGTTTAAGTCGGGTTAGTGATAAAAAAAAAGTTGACCTAATTTTCAGAAAAATAAGATAAATGTTGGAGGTCAAAGAAAAAGGCTCCCAGATCAGAGAGAAATGTGGACAGCAGCTATCAATCACTGTGGGAATAATTTAGAACGCTGATCGCTGAAACCATTCTCAAATCTAACACCTAATGGGCTTTGATATTTCAAAGAAGAGCTAGAATGCAGTTAATCAACAATCTAAAACAGCTCTGAGCCTCTAAAAATCATCAGAAATGTTCTTTTGGCTTTCATCTGTCCCAGGAGCCCTGATACAGGCCATTCTAAACCCCCTAAACCAGCCTTGCTGTGAAAAGAGCTGTTTGCCCCTCCCACTCAGCCAGGACATGAATATGATAATGAGCTGCTTGCTGATTGGTTGTTTTCCCCAGAAGGCCTCAGACACTGAAGACATGCAGGTTTGAGGAGGAAGGGCTCCCCCTAGTGACGTGTTAAGGAAGGCTTTCTCAGATCAGACGTTTTTTTCTCACCTTTTTCAACTTTCTAATTTACATAAAAAGTAGGTCACACACGGCTTTGACTTTTTGGCATGCTACTTTTGACCACCCAAGCTGTCTTTATTCAACAACAACAAGGAAAATGTTGGTTTAGAATCTAGGTCCTCTTTAAAGCTGGAAGTCTTTTTCCTAAAAAGGGGAATTTAGGTATCTAGGTGTTTAGTTCAGGAGTGATGGATAAATAGATGAAAACAAGAGGCCATACATAAAAAACTTTTCAAACATGTTACTTTAAAAATATATATTAAAAGGAAAATTAATTCCTAATTTTCCAAAGAAAAATTTCAAAACATTTTTGTAAAGGACACTGAGTGTAGAAGCAGAAATTTCATTTCGGACAAAAGCAGCAACAGACGAAAAAACTGCTTAACGTTAAAAAAAGAATAATAACTTAATAGAATATTATGCAGCAGGTCTAGGAGTGGAACACTTTTTTAACCAATGCATTTGAAGTGGTCTCTAGTAGGAATGAATGCCTTGTAAGTCGTACTCTGGGGAAGAAAAACACCGGTGCACCATTTCTCGGACCTAAAAGTTGCTCACATCACAGCTGAGCTTCAGACGGTGGGATTGGGAGTCTTACTTCCTGATATTTGGACATCTCGCCTCAGATTGGATAACAGCAACACGACTCTACCACTGACTTGCAACGTTGATGTTTTATCTCCACAAATAACACAAGCCTGGAGGATTTCTGCTGTGTGGTGGAGTTGCTAATGCTAACGGTTAGCTTAAACTAGCCAAGATGTTCTCTGCTGTATCCTGGATGCTAAACCAGCAACAGCCTTCCCCGTTGTGAGTCAAGAACGGTGAGTCCATTAATGCTAATTCAGTATGACGTAGATCTGTGAGGATTTTCAAATCCTAGCATTTCACCGTCTATTTTCTATCAGAAGCTAATGCAGGAGATAGGTGTAGGAAACAATTTTCATGTTCAGCCTGCATGAAAAACTCAAAATGACTGATTATAATCAGAAAAAACATAAAAAAGAAAGGGGTTTTCAGTCAACCACACCTTAAATGAGTAAAAGGAAAATCCAGTCTTCAAAAGCAGAAAAACACATTTCTTATGCAGCACAATTATGTAAAAAACAAGCAATTATGTAAAAAGAAGTCCAAATTAATTGTCAAAATTCATATCTTTAAATTATTTTTCAAGGACTGCAATGGTTAGTAAAAAAAAAGAAAAAGAAAGAAAAGCCTGGTCACAATGAAAATGAATATGGAAATTACAAAATAAATAAACAAGATTAAAGGTGTTTTTAAGGTCCGGGTTGACTGACTGATAAAAGAGAGAGAAGAAAAAAGTATTTCTGGTGTTAGCTGTTGGGTATGAGGGATAATCTTTGTAATCTTTCAATTACCCGAAGACAAATAAACTGTGTTGGTTTGGTCATGCTGGCAAACAGCACGGACCAAAGGCACATTAACCTTTAAAACTCACTTCTACGGAAAATTAAAGGACACTTTGTACACTTGAGCTCTTTGTTCACTGAGGAAAAAAGACAAAATAACTATTCATCTGTCTAATTAAATTCAGAGTAGTGTTTCTAAATTTTTATGTGACTAGGTTGTTCTTTCTTGCTGCAAAATGGAACAACCGCGTTTCATAAAGTGTGAAGATGCAACGTGATGAGATCCACTCGTGTAAATAAATGAAGAATGCACTCAGGATGCACTCAGCCAGACGTTTCAAACGTTATTCAAGCATGGTGCAAAGCAAAAGATCAAATGTTGACACTCGCTTTTGAATGACTTATTCTGGCAAATTTGGGCGCAGAGAGAAATATAACAATGTTGAAAAACTTCATTTTAGATTAGACCTTTTATAATAGAAAAGCCAGGAATCAGTGAAATTTGATTGTGATCCCAAACATTAAAAATCACAAGTTATTGATCACAGCCTGTTTCCACTTCTGGAAGTTTTGGGTAATTTTATCGGACCTTCGCAGCATATGTGTCTCTGTTTCACCAAGCCGGCCCAAAATGACCATTTTTCGGGCCATTTTAGGGACATAGTTGGGGTTTTTACTCAGAAAAGGCCCAGTAGAGTCGTTAGGCAGCACTGATTGGTTGTAATTTAGTAGGAAATTATATCAACAGATGTCGCCAAACAACAGGCATTTGTAAAAATGTCAGAGTTGCTAGAGCAGCGTTGATGCAGTCTTAAAATTTCACTGTTTCTAAACTACCCAACGGTAAAAAATTTCCCCATAACGCTATAATTTTCGCCACTTTGTGATCTCCTACTTCTTTGCCTCCGAATGGATTTAATTACAGCGTACTCTGACAGAAAAAAGCGTTAAAGTTAATAATGTCCGTTGACGCCTTTTGGCGATGATCAGTGACATCACTCATTCCCAAAATGGTGGCGCTATGCTGACATCTTAGCAAAGTCCTGAAAGTGCCAATTTTGTATGGTAAATGGCCTGTATTTGATACAGAACCCCCCAAGGCTCTTTACAACACAATCAGTCATTCACCCATGCACACACACATTCACACACTGGTGATGAGCTACAATGTAGCCACAGCTGCCCTGGGGCGAACTGACATAGGCGAGGCTGCCGAGTACAAGTGTCACCAGTCCCTCCGCCCACCAGCAGCAGGCAATGTGGGTTAAGCGTCTTGCCCAAGGGCACAACAGCAGCATTCTCTCCTGGGAGCTGGGGTCAATCCTACAACCCTCTGATTACTGGACAACCTGCTCTACCTCCTGAGCTACTGCTGACCCACGACACAACGTCTGAGAGGACCAAGCCAGCAGATTTTCCGACACCTTCCACCTTCCCAGACGGAACACCTGTAGTGGAAACACGGCTCATATTTTTTTATTTTCTAGACCTTGTATGATTAATAAATCTATAAAAGTTCAGAGAGGATTTGTTATCTACATCCTCGACAATCTACCCAAAACAACACACAGCTCACTACTTTCAGACAGATGTTGTGCTAATCTGAAATCTGCTGGACACAATAATCCCTGGATTGAAACTCGAGCTTCCCTTAGCTCCACTTTGTCTGTGGCAGGCTCAAACACTCTGATTCCCCAACTGTTGTTAAAGCTATTTTTGTCTTCAATCTCATCTTTTCAGCTTCCTCTTTTTGTGGGATCTCCAACTAATAATCCAGCCCTGAAAGTGCTCTCTAGCCAATCTCTGTCTTTCATTAAAAAATAAAATCAATGTCACCAAGCCATTTTTTCTGCTCCCCCTGAATCACGGTTTCCATTATACTATTTGTCTGGTTGCTCATAAATCTTGACTCACTCCTGCCTGCAAAGTTCCTTTAGGTCTGAAGCTTCTTTTTGTTGAGTCCTTTTGAATAATTTATTCTCCATGGCGCACACGTAAGATCTTGCTGTTTCACCCCAGGAGTTTCTGTTGTTAAGGACATTGGTCTAATGTTAGCCCCTCTTTACAGTCGCTCCGTGACTAATAAACAGTTAGGCCATGGCTGCAAATTTAGAAAACTCACTTCCGTGTGGAGGCGATCGTCATGCTGTTGCATTTTTAGTACTCACCAAATATATATTTCTTTTTGTGTTTCAAGAGGCTCTCATGTTGACGTTGTCTTGGTTAGCATGAATAGCCCTGGTCCTGTCATGGCAACACACCATGGAAGAAGTCTCTAGTCCTGGTCCATACGATTTAGATGTTTCTCTACTCAAACACACCTGATTCTAATGATTTAAGTATCTCCTCATCATCACATCAGGTGTATCAAAACTAAAAAGTACTCAGTTTTATTTCTCAAAATGTTACTGAACATGTCTATTTTATTCTTTTAAATAATCTCTTGCTTTAGTAGCTTACTATTCATGAGGATGACTGTTTTAATCATCCTTACTGTGGTTGACTTGTGGTTTTAAAAACAAGAGGAAACAGGTGAAACAGAAAGGAATGGCATGTAACATCAAGGGAGATGAGTGGTCCCTGTACGTGGAAGTAAATGAAAAGTGACTTTTGACCTTTTGAGAGACCTTAAAACATCTCCTGTAGGACGCTTAGTGAACGAATAAACAAGACAGCATGAGGAAAAAACATTTGAATGAGTAAAAATGGAACAGGGTCGTAGGCTAGGCATAAAGCCAGTCCTGCTTCGATCTTTCCAACACCAAGTCATGCTGGTCATGCTCAAAACTTTCTCGAACCCACAGGCTTTTTTTTTATTACCTGAAGACCACTCAAACTCTGCAAGGAGCATGCATGTTCAGGCTGATGTTTATGTATTAGTTGTAAATGTGGCCGAAAGATATATTATGAACAATCAAGGTGCAATATTTAAGAATGAAGTAAGAGTGACATCCTGTGGTCAAGTTTTGTTTACTGCAGGCCATGTTTCTAAGCAAAAAGTTACTTTCTCACTACCGTTCCGTGAGTTTCATGGCTGTTGCCAGAGACAGATCAGTGCCAGAAGACTCTAGATGACAAGCGAAGATGAGTTTTACACAGTAAGTTGATAAGTAGATAAATACATTGTCATAACACTCTGGTGTTTTACGGTAGGGTGCACTTACTACATTTTTTATGGTAATATGTCTTAGGCATTACAGGAAGTGCGGTTGTTTGTTAGCTTGCTGTTATAGTCCTGAATGACTCATTAAAGGAAGTAAAACACCACAATTGGCTCATTATACACGTCACACATACATTTTACTATAATATCGAGTTGTTAGTAACAGAAAAAGTAGCTTAAAATATTTTTAGAACCAACTTTTTCTAATTCACCGTTAGCATTGTTAGCTCAACGTTAGCCTCCAGCCTACTTCACCTGATAATAGAGTAAAACAAAAAGATGCTGCGGCTTCTTAGAGGTACAAGAAATAACTTCTGGGTCGCTCCTGTTTACTGGCTTCAGTTCTTTAAACAACTCTGCTGCTTTTTGACATCCAGTGTCGAGTTACAAATGCTGGCATTGCAATGTTAGCTTGGCGTAGACTCGGCAACCTCATGAGCTCACCGATTGTAAATAGTAACTACGTCCCCAGCCGGCTGAGAATGAAATCTGTTTTTAATGTAATCTTCCTTCCAACATGATAGAGACATTAGACTGTTTTGGGATTATTTCACTGTAGAAATCTTACATATTGCTCCTTTAAACCAAAAGCAACAATAGAAACGAGGAAAACACTGAAGTCAAATAAATAAAAACCTTTTTTGTATAAGTGGTCAGATCCATTACATGAAACTGGATTAGGATGTGTTAATTAGCTAATAAATCTTTGTCATTTGAGAAATCATTAAAAATATTAATTTAGACAATTCCAGCTATGTTTTATTAAGCCCAAAACACCAACACTGATACTGATCTCAATAGCTGATTTTATTTCTAACAAACAAAAACACATTTTCTTAAAATAAATGTTTCCTCTTTCTACCTATCTCATCGTGGTTTTCCCAATAACACTAATACAACTTATTTTCCTCTCACTTTGTACTTCTTTTAGCTTACTATTTTTAGTTCCTGTCATTTTACATCCTTGTGGGCTTTTTTCATTTAGAGGCCAATTTTAAAGGATCCCTTTATTGTTGCATTATCACTCAGCAATGTTTTTGCTCGAGGCAGGAGAGCAGCATCGCTTATTATCAAATCACCCAAAAATATAAAGTTAAGTTGATTTACAGGCTTTAAAAAAACACCGTGAATGCCTTCTGTTTTAAAAATACCTCACCTCAACAGTCTACAAAATAAAGGCACAGAGAGAACTCCGAAAAGTGGAGAAAAATGATGGTTCAATTTCACCGGGGCACACGCAGGACAAGGCTTAAAGCAGGCTCATAATGAGTAATGTAATGTGTGTGATAAGATCAGCTAGGCCTCGTCTGAGATGTAGATGGCACAGATAAGTTTTGTGATATTAACGTCAAATAAAATTAGGAGTAATTGTGCAGAAAGAGGAGAAGATTTCTAGTAACAACCTCAGATAATGAAAGTCTGTTTCAGTTACTGGTGATGTAGATTTGACACAAACAGATGTGCCAACGCATGAGGATCCACAGTTACCTCGTTAGCTAACGTAGTACTTCCTGTTTTTGGCTTCTTCCTCACACGTACCGATGCACGCGGCTTCTGATTAATTCAGTCACAGAATTCTGGGCTTTAGGTGTGAATGAAGCAAACTGTGTGTGATGAGGAAACACAAACATTTGATCTAAAATGGGTTGAAATGTGTGTCTGAAAAGTCTAAAGATGTTTACTGAATTCATGATTGCTGCAGAGATTGGATGTTTGACCTGAGAGAGGGCAAGTCAGAAATCAGAATGTGGTGAAGCTTGCATTGATTATGCCCGAAAAACTTGTGTTTCATGATGTTGAAAATAGGATTTCTGTTCACTTTTTCTGGCATTGCTACAAATTTTGCATTACATTGTTTCATAGTGCAATGAAAATATGGGTTGCCCGGGATTTCCACTGGATACATAAGCAGCACGTAACGTTTTCGATGCTTTTTCACTGCAACATCAGTGCATTTCAGACATGAAGTGGCTGCAAATGTGTTCCACTTAGCTGGTCCCATGTAGCCTAGTGAACTAGACCGAATTCTTGCCTTGCAGAGTTTGGTCTAGACACGCTTCATTGGAACCCTCGCAGCCTGATCCACTACCGTGGCTGTCCAATCACAGCTCGCTATAGTTTTGGTTGGGCCAATCACAGCGCTCTATATTGTGGGCTAATCACAGAGCGGGAGTAGCCGATGACGTCAGAGCTGCGACCGTGAACTCAAATAACATGGCGGCAGCGCAGGAACCACGTTTGTTTGAAACGGCTTTGTCATCAACATTGGATTATTTAGACTCTAACGTGCGTAAGTCTGTCTGATATACTTAGCAGCTTCTTATTTTTATCAAACAAAGTAGTGCAATGTCCCAGTACACCTGATATTCACATGTTTTTATACAAAAACGACAGAAATCATTGACGCCATTAGTGGGTCCCGCTTTTCCATCGCTGTGATTACGTCACGTTGTTCGTTACTCTGATTGATCCTAGCGCTATCCAATTGCGTGCTGACATTTTGAAAGACAACCGTAGATCCCGCCTCACGACTGAGAGCCGTCAATGGTTCGTGGCCAGACTATATATTCACATATATAGGATGGCTTTCCAGGCTAGGTCCCATGAGATCATGAAATTACCAAGAAATTGCAAGATCACGCGTGATTTCGCCAGTTCACATGGTAACAAGCAAGGAGAAAGATGACATGATTTATTTTCTGTTCTTTTTACCATGGCCACTGAGGTGTCACTGGTAATAATGTATTTTTTTATAGTTAAGCAATGGGAAATATGCACCTGTCTTTTATTTTGAAATATTATTATTTTTATTTAATATTATTTTTTATTTTCATAACATATAACCATAAAAATCAGGTCTAAATTATATAGGGTGCAAGTCTAAGTTTCTAGGGGACACCATATTTCCTTCTACATGAGCCGGCTCAGGGTCCTGCGCCTGCCGATGACGTCGCACTAGATGATTGGCTGGACGTACGACTTATGGAAGTTACGTTACCACAGTCGAAAACATTTAGATGTAAGAAACATGAATTTAATAAAAAAAAGCTGATAAACTCTTTCCAAAACCTATGTGCTATAAGCTAAAAACGTTAACGTACAGCCCTGTGCCCCCTATTGCCAGGAAACTACACACTGTCACTTTAAAGTAAGGCTTGAACGAGCTAAGGCAAAACTGAGTGTAAATATAATTGACATACTTTGTTTAAAGTGTAATATTTAAACAAGATATACTGTACCATGACCTTTATCATCTACAATGGAAATAAACTAAAACATGTAACAGAAAGGTTCAGGTTGTGTTTACTTCAAGTCGTTTAAAGTTCTGAAAATTCACCGGCTCTGAACAAACAACCGATTACCTCTAGAGAGAAAAAACACCATAGTGTCTCTGCTGACATTTACTGTTCTGTTGTTTTAAAAGAAGGACGACTAGAGGCCGTGATCAAATCTCTGTGCTGTTTTAATAGGAGCTAGTGACCTCTTACATCAGAACACTTCCACTTAGACCTGCCTGTTAGTCTCAGCTGGTTGCTTCTTCCTCCCCTAGGAGGAACTCCATAAAATAGGAGATTTCTTTGGGGAAATACGCACATGCATGTGCATCCATGCATGCTAAAGAAAACACACGAACACACAAATCTAGCTAGACAGGAACAGAAACATTTGATCTGCGTTAGAGTGAAGTCACTGAAAGTTAAAGCTATTTAAAGGGTAACTATGCATTTGATTATTAATTAGCTAAAGTAAATTTATTGATTAGCAGTTTTATTCTCAAACATCTACATTCTTTTGCAGTTAGACCACCAATATTTGGTATTTTTCGTCTTTCTGGGTTACTCTGGAGAAAAGTCACACACCACTGATGTGAAATCAATGCCCAGTTCAACGTTGATGACGCTATAAAAAATAAGCAGAGGCAAGCAACGTTTTGTCGTTTTTTAACGTTTTTCTTCATCAGATTGTAGAATTGAGTTTTTGTGTTGACACTGATTTATGAGATGAGTCAAAATTCTCAAACTAACAGTAAAATGAAAACAAACAAAAGTGATTTTAGGCCAATTTTTAGATAATTTCCACTTGTGTGATACTCTTTGAGGTCGGGTCGAGTTTTGTGTCGTGTAGTATACGAAGGGTTACAAAAAACGATTAACACCTCATGGCTAGCTCCCGACAAAATCAAACATGTTTAAAAATCTGCTCGTCCCTCGTGAGGGTATCACTGTTGAAGCAGCACCACGAACCAACTGTACCAGAACTGCTCACATAGTGAACGCGCCAACATGTCTGCCCAGCCATTTCCTTGTCCAAACACAATGGCCCACTCCCAATACTTGCACTTCCACTCTTGCGCCCTTCAATTGCGTGTTCCCGGTCAAGGGTGCGAGTGCGTAGGGTGTCCCAATTCTCAAGTGCAGAAGGCGACCACGTGCCTTTTGCACCCTTGATTCGCTCAAGTCTGCACCAATGCAGACTTCGGGCAAGGGTATTACCCACAATCCATTGCTGCGTGGGAATTTTGAGAAGAAGGCAGAGCAATGGTTCAAGTGCCTTTATCGCAAAATCTGTATTTTCAAATGAAAGACGTTCATTTTAAGATGATTAATGATATTTATTCATGCTCTGAATGTTTTAGACTAAGATTCAATGTGCACAGCAATGAATTTAAACTTAGTCAAATAAATGTTTGCTTGAAAGTTGTTAAAGATTTTTTTAAAAAGTAGCACAAACAGCGACCAGCATCCCGGCATGCGTCCCTGTCCCAATTCAGCACACTTGTGTGCAACACACTCGACGCCTTACTGCGCACCTCCTCTAAGTGCACTTCACAGAAGAACATAGGGTGCAGTTTGAGTATTGGGATTGGGCCAGTGTCTCTTTTTCTTTGTACAATTTTCTCTGCACGCAATGGCAACGACTGTCAAGAAAGCGTGTTTGCTGTGTTTATATCAAGTAAACCTCGTTTTACTTCCTACATTCCTCATTCTTCAACCTCCAACCCCTGTAATCTTTTGCAAGCCCTCCTACAACTATGGCAAGCTTCAAGGTCAAGGTTTTTGGATACAAAAGTCTTCCAGGGTGCGTGGTGCGGAAAGTTTCGGACCCATGGAGGCCACACGGAGGGGCGTGGTTGCTAATACGACGTAATTTGGTCACCCGGACCTCGCAGACGCTTCAACCATGAACCAAGCTTTACACAAAAAGTGCATGCCTGGCTTAAATTCAGTTTGGATCTTAGTAAGCTGATTTTGTCTCTTTAAAGTGTAAACTTACACAGAAATTATTTATTTTTCAACTGAACTGATTTTCCTGCTAATGTGAAAGTACTGTTTGTACTAAAAGCTAATTTGGATACCCCATTTTAAAAAGCACCATGAACAAATCAGGATTTAAAGCTGAAGATGGATGGAAAGAGGAATTGGGGCACTTTATTCAGAGTTTGGAGTGTGTCACTAGAATTGCCTGCAAATTTAAACAGCTCACAGAAAAATACATTTTCAAACCCAGAATCAAACTTTTATGAATTTTTGACAAGGTAGTGAATCCAGATATTCAAATAAAGTGATAGTTTTCCTCATATGTCACCTTCCGTGACTAAAATATAAAACCCGACTACTGCATCCATGCATGAAAACCGTCAGGAATAACCTGCTGTAGCTGATGTGTCTGTTTTCTGTTTTCACTGGTGTTTTGGCTCAAATGTATTTTGTGAAACCTGGAAAAGTGTGTGAGGAGGATGGTTTCACATGAGACTGTTCAAACCTCCTACAAAAATAAGTGTGGGGGGAAAAAATCAACAGTGCAAACTGTTGCAAACAGTTCGGTCTTTTTTAATATCTTCTGCACAACACGCTCAATGCCTCCATGCTTGTCTTCAGCATACATTGTAAACGCTGAGGAAAATCCTGCGTCTGAGTTTTATTGATTCCAGGGTTCCAGTCCACTGTTTATGCGAATGCAACCAGCGCGTGCTTCAGTGGAAATGTGTTTGTTTATACCGCTGTGTGCGTCTATGCCCCCGGCATCGATCCCCCACTTTGTTCCAATTATCAGTAAGGTTATGGGGCCTAATGCTGCTATTCACACACGCTTTGGAGCAACAGAGGCGAACACATCTGAGAATAGAGGCCTGGGAGAAAAGAAGGTGCAGGGAGGGGAGAAAAAGAGAAGATGCACAGCTGAGAGAGAGAGAAAAAACACCATGTGATGCAATAAAGAAATGTTTCAGGGTGTTTTCTTAATGCCGCTCTTATTTTTTGCAGGACAGATCCCTGGACAGCTTCCAGACTTATTATTCCCAACACCATCGTTTGGTTATTCACTCGAGACGTAACAAACATTGTGTTTATGTTAAAGTGACAGTGTGTAGTTTTCTGGCAATAGGGGGCAGTACATGCATTTCAGGGTAGTGACTATTGCTAGCTTAAAAAACATTACGGTAAATGTTAGCTGTCAAGCAGAAAGCATGTGACCTCGGCGTGACTCTTAAGACTTTGATAGTCCTTCAGTTAATTCCATCGAGAGAATGCAATGCTAATGCTAGTTTTCTGGCGGAGTAGGTTCCGGATCTGCTCGGGGTCCTGCGCCTGCTGATGACATCACACTACGGCAATACCACTCAGCCAAAATATAGTGCATCGCTTTTTTGATTTGGTTCTTTCACAGATTTTGGAAAGAGTTTAGCAGTTTTGTTGTTAAATTCGTGTTTCTTACTGCCTAAATGTTTTCGAACGTGGTAACGTAACTTCCGTAAGTCGTACGTCCAGCCAATCAGCTAGTGTGATGTCATCGACAGGCGCAGGACCCCGAGCCGGCTCATGTAGAAGGGAACATGGCGTATAATATGGCGTCCCTCAGAGACTTAGACCCGCACCCGATTTATTTTAGACCCGATTTCTATGGTTATATGTTACAAAGCCGCCAATATTTTTCGAGGACTGGACATCATGTTATTCATTTTAAACATTTCGATGGATATTTTCAGAGATTAATGGTTAAAACTACACATTGTCACTTAAAAAAAAAAAGATCCCCAGCCAGCACACATAGGTGGGTCCCATATGGGATATATATGGGCAAGCCATATGGGTCCCAACAGGGTTTGTCCACGGTTTCCACGGTGGTCCCATGGAGGTTTGCCCACATAGATTTTAACGGGCCCTACATGGGTTTTCAGAGGGTTTGATTCAAACACCGTCAAACTCCTGTGGAGCCACCATGGAAACCGTGGACAAACCCTGTTGGGACCCATACGGCTTGCCCATATAGATCCCATATGGGACCCACCTATGTGTACTGGCTGTTCTTGTTTATAAATGACTTTTTGACTTCCCCAAGCTGCTTTTATATAAAAAATGTTTCACAGAGAGGTTAATAAGTGGTAACAGTGTTTTTATTTATTTTTTTTTTACATGAATGTGCTTTCAGTCATCTCTGAATGTTTTATGAACTCACTGATAACTTCAGTGTGTTGCCCTCAAATAACTGGCTACCATCATGGAGCGTGATGTTGGCGACTGGTCGGCTCAGGGCAGGAAATGAGAAGTTCCACTCTTTAAAACGCCACGCTTTAAGGTTGTGGCGTTCACAGCGGGTTTGAAAATGATTTATGACCAACACGGTGGATTTCCTTGAAATCGTTACTACATTCTTCTCCCCAGACATTAGCTGTTAGTGCTTATGAGCATGTGTATTTGCTGACTGGCGCTTTTCTTTGGGCTGCCGATGGACACCCACAGCGTGAATTAAAAGATTTTGTGTTGTTACAGATTGATTTTCTCTTTACACGCAGTCCTGCCTGTATGTTTCCTGTGCATGTGTTGAGCGTGCAGCGCTACAGAAGTCAAGTGTGTAAACCCTGTTCTGGAAGTCAACAGTGCTGACGCATCGTGCGGGTATCGATCGTGTCAAGTTTAAAACAACACGCACGACTACGGGGACTTTGGAAAAATCTTGGGGTCAAATCTTGACCTGTTGGTGGAAAATTTCATGCATTGTGCAGTTTTTAAAGAAATAAAGGATACAACTAATGGAAAAGGAGCCTTATGCAAGGGGAGATGTGTGCATGCATGTGTGTGTTTGCAAGTGTGGTTGAAAATTTCTCTGGCGGTTCGAGCCGCATTGTTTGATTCCACTGATTCCACAGTAAGAGCCGCCAGGGGCTTGTTGCCAAGGTTCAGCCAATTGAATTAGGGATTTGCCGTTCCCTCTTCGGTCCAACCCTCCTGACCATTTCCTGTTTCTGCAGATCCCCCAGGACCTTTCGTCTCCATTCAGCTGTAGACTGTAATTGTATTTAGGATGCCTGTGCAGAGCCCAGTGGAGTACATGACGAGGAGAGGGAGAGAGACAAAGAGCAAAAGAAACAGAGTTGAAAGGATTCCTAAACATGACCAGGGGAGTTGAACTAAGTAAAAGAATGAGAAATCTTAAAAATGGATGCCTGTGGAGGCAAGCGGCAGGGTGGGACGGCGGGTGGTGGTGGGGGTTGTGGTTAGAGGAGCATCGACTATTCACCAATCCTAATAAAATACAATTTTCTCTTTTGGTTTCCAAACCTAGACCCGTTGGAGAGATTTCAGTTTAAAAGCTGCACCACCTGCTCTAAAGCAGAAATCCATCCACTTCTTTAGCACAATAATAGTCCAGAACAATGAAACATTGTTAGTATTAATCTTTTATCCATTTATTAATCAAAAAACAACCATAAATTAGTGATTTTGTCAAACCTATTGACTGTTTCCTGTCATTGTGTGGAAATGGAGTCTGCATAATGACTGTTAATAAATTCATGTGAGAATGAATTCATCACATTAGCGAAGCTAATAGACAAGATTTAAATGACAATACATTTCCAGTCTAACCGTAGCTGCAGGTGGAGCCCACTGGGGGGATTACAGTATAAAAAGCTTTTCTGTACATTGTTTGCTTCATGAAATATCACCTGCTCCAAAGACCTTTTGCACAGGGACCCCCTGAAGTTTTTCCCCCCATAACCTCCCACTGGTGTTTTCTGTGCATACAGACTCAGGGTAACAATACCACAGACGCTCGTGCCATTTAGGGGAGTCATTTCAATAAAAGTTGAGCTATCTTTATCGCTGGGGTGGTATTGTGAGGAGTTGGGTTTGGGTGGGCTGATTCTCACTCATCTCATTGAGATTTAAGTTTTCAGGGAATGTAGACGATGGGACGAAAGCAAATCATTCCTGTTTATCTCGGACTCATGAGGATGAATGAGTGATGAATTCACTCACACCAGTCGACATTTAGCAGCATACATTTTGGTATTTTGTTTTGCAACTTCCTCAAAATGCTGCAGCCAGATTTTTGGAAGGCAGGCGGACGTTTGTGATTCTGGCAGCTCTACATTGGCTACCTGCTGCGTTTAGAATTCTTTTATTTATTCATTTTTAAAACTTTGAATGGGTTGGTCGCCTTACTTGGCAGCCTTTCCAACACACAAGCCAAGGTGGGTGAGTCCATGAACGTTCATTTTCCCCTTTGACGTAGATTTTTGTGGCTTTTTGTGACCCGAGTGACACCGTCTATTATGTTTTAGCGGCTAAGGCTGCGAGGGGGTAGAAGACTATTTTCATGTTCAGCCTGCATGTGAACTCAGAGTAACCAATCGGATTTCAAAACTAACAAATATTATATGTTTCTCAGTGAAAATCAGCTTTAAACTAATGGTTCATATCCTATGAGTTGGATTTCTGTGGAAATTGAGGCTAATTAACAAAAATTGAACCTTCTTACTAGA
Organism: Aphyosemion australe; assembly: GCA_006937985.1. Classification (NCBI taxonomy): domain Eukaryota; kingdom Metazoa; phylum Chordata; class Actinopteri; order Cyprinodontiformes; family Nothobranchiidae; genus Aphyosemion; species Aphyosemion australe. The sequence continues at coordinate 390,360 of SSNS01000029.1, read as the reverse complement.
ACAAGCTAGCATCAGAAGCTAGCCATGGAGCAACGCATTGTGTAATGCATTAAAGAGGTTCTTCACTTATAGTTTTAATAATAGTAGAAATGTAATGCCATGAAAATCTTACGCTTGGTTTATGGTTGACGCGTCCGCGAGGTCCACACGGCTCCGCGTGGCCAAATTGCGTCATTTTAGCAACCACGCCCCTCTGCACGTCCAAAACCTTCCGCACCACGCACCCTGGAAAATTTCCAATGGCACGGACGGTCCCACGTGGAAAAACATGGCAGATTGGCAAGAACTCGTAGTGGCGGAAGTTCGTAAATACAAACATCTCTATGATTCGGCCCATAAAGATCACCGTGATCAAAATATTGTTAATAATTCGTGAAGCAAAATTGCTGTCATGCTCGAAAAAGACGAGGAAGCAGCAAAAAAATGTAAAACGTAAAATGGTGTAGTGTTGAATGCATGCTGTAGAGCCCCATGCCGCCCCCTACAGTCTGGGAGAATATTGGCTCACAGCGGAGACAAGCCACAGAAGGTAGGAAGGAACCATAAACGCTGCAAGTCTCATTTCCGTGCGGAAAGCACATGCATCAACCATAAACCAAGCTTTACTCAGAGGGAATAAAAGCTCCGGTGCACCTGTTTCAGCAGGGAGAATTCAGCTGGAGGAGAAAGTAGCTTCAGACGACAGGATTTGGAGTCTTATTTCCTGATATTTGGACATCTCGCCTCTGATTGGATAAAAGCAACTCGACCACTGACTCTATTTGCTCTGCAACGTTGATGTTTTATCTCCACAAAAAACTCAAGCTTGAAGGAGTTCTGCCATGTGGTGAAGTTGCTAATGCTAACAGTTAGCTTCTACTGGCCGAGATGTTCTCTGCTGTTTCCTGGACGCTAAACCAACAACAGCCTTCCTCGTCACGAGCCAATATGGGTGAGTTCATGGGTGTAGATCTGTCTGGCTTTTCAAATCCTAGCGTTTCACCGTGTATTTTCTATCATAAGCTAATGCAGGAGATAGGTGGAGGAGACTATTTTCACATTCAGCCTGCATGAAAAACTCAGAGTGACTGATCTTTTGACCTCATTAAGTTCTAAAATTTAAAGATTTCCAGCATGAAAATCTCTGTAAAATGAAACTGGCAGCTATGTAAAGGTTTATAAAATAATGTTTGCATCATCCAATGTCATGTTGGTACATTAGAGGAGCTCTGTTGCTAGTTTCCGCTGCAAGTTACCACAGAATTTGATTACATTTTGAGTCGTACACTTCATATAATCTGTTCATTCCAGCATATTCTAAATCATCCTGTCCAGTAGTTGTGGTCATGTCCCTGTCCATGACCCTCTATGTTTTCACCGCTTGGCTTACATCCAGAGGGACCATAAAGCTATCTTTGATGGTGTCCAACAGTTTTGTCTGACATGTGTTGGTCAGGGTCTGCCCTTCTGTTGCACCGCTTGGATCAAAGAGGGAATCTACTCCTCCCATCTGCGTCACACACACACACACACACACACACACACACGATATGGCATGAGCTGACAGAGCACCGATTCAGGTAAGCTGATGAATTGCAAAAAGAAGAATCAAGCATTAATTTAGAGCTGCAGCCCCCAAATGAGAAAGCATACGGTATTAGTGCCCCTCCATGCGTCTAACGCTACGGTTCCTTCCTCGGCCACTAAAGACGACGCCCTCCTTGGTCTTGCTTTGATGACCAGGTGCCGGGCAGGTGGTGCGGAGTGACAGGAGGCGGCTCTGCGTGTGTGTTTGTCTGATTTTATGTGTGTGTGTTGGTGTGATAGAGGAAAATCCATCCCCACAGTAATGAGCGAGGTGCCAACTGCTCTTCCATCTGGCATTGAGAAAACTTTCTCCCTCTCTCCTCCCTCCTTCATTTCTCACACATATATTTCTTATCATCTGTTCATTTGCCTATACTCCAGTATCATTCATGTTGACATTTTCGGGTGTAAACACTTGATTACCCACGCACAACTTCACCAAAAAACCAACACATTCGTCATGAAACATTCAAGCTACACCTCCTTCTGAATTTGACATTGCTACACCGACAATTTACAATTGAAGCAAACTAGAAAAGAAAACATCTGGGTTTGAAATATTTGTAGCTTTAAGCTCTGGAAGTGGATGACACATTTCAGACCAAACAACGGGAAGCATCTACGGCAACAAACGATGCAAAGATGTTATATGGAATGTTATAAATGTAATAAAATGCCCTTATAGGTAAAATGCAGATTGCACAAACGTCTATATATTATAAATGAAACCTGATGGTAGAGTAAATAAATTATTAAATGATCCATTAATTCTTCCTCTAATACCTTTATAATTACGGACACCATTATCATTCTTGGCTAATACAAAAAAAGGCCTCTTGGCAGTACAAAGGCTTTCAGAACATTGAATCCTACAGCCAATTAAGAGCTGGCTCATGTGCAGAAACAGCATTGCCATGCATGCAGATGCCACAGGATTAAAGCACATTTAATGAAATCTTCTGCAAACATTACCATAAAACCACCAAATAAATGAGCAAACTTTAGGGTAAATCTGCGTTATTACACTGCTGCAATGCACTGTAAATGTGCTTGGCTGTCAAAACCTGAGTACGTTTTTTGACATATTTAATATTTGTCATTTTTTATTTATTCTACTGAACATTTAGATAGCTGAGTACCAGAAAAGTTTTTTTAGATGAGATTTTTGTTTATTTAAGAATAATTGTTTACTTTTACCTTCACTCCAACACATTTAAATGATAGATATTTGATTTTCTCTTCTGGTTTATCTGTTGGAAAGTTTTGTTTGCACTTTTAGATTATTGGTTAAGACAACTTTTTAAAAAATGTAAGTTTCGATAAACGTTTTTGTTTATTTTAATCAAGTTACATTGTAATGTCACCTTGTTTTTTATGTTTCAATGCTTTTCTTTGGACATTAGTTTAAACCTTTAAAGAACTGAATGATCTACGAATCATTCATTCAGCTTTAAAGAAGCAAAATATAAGAATTCTACAGTGAAATAATCGCAAAAGATTCTAATCATGTTTTTCTACTTTCAAAAAAAACTAAAGAGGGATGTAGTCAATATTTACAATCTGTTAGCCCTTGAGGTTACAGTCTGCAGCAAGCTAACGTTGCAGCGCCACCATTTAGTTGCCGGCAGGCAAAAAGCTCCAGAGTTGTTCAAGGAACTTAAGTCAGTAAACAGGAGCGACCCAGAAGTTATATTTTATGTGCCCCTAAGAAGCCGCGGCATCTTTTTGTTTTACTCTAATATCGGGTAAAGCAGGCTAGAGGCTAATATTGAGCTAGCAATGCTAACGGTGAATTCGAAGCAAATACTCAGCCCTAAAATCTCAAGCTACTTTTTTGATGACCAACAACTGGATATTACAGTGAAATGTGTGTGTGAAGTGAATAAAGGGTCAATCATGCCGTTTTACTTCCTTTAATGAGTTGCTCAAGAGCACGCTAACAGCAAGACGACAAACAACACTTCTTCTAATGCCAGATGCATATTACCGTAGTACGTAGGGATGTTCCAATTACATTTTTTTGTTCCCGATCCGAGTCTGAGTCATTTGATTTTGAGTATCTGCCGATACCGTGTCTCGATCCGATACTTCCACAAAGCATTAAAATAAGAACAGAAAGAACAAAAAAAAAAAAAAACACGTCCAAGTTTTCTTTTAATTTCTTTTTATTATTATTTAGAAAATTTCTTTCTTTCTGTGTTTGTGTCATTTCCTTAGCTTATCTGCCAAAAAACAACACTTGTTTAGGAAGTACACTGTTAAAAAACATGTTAATATTATGAATATAGTTAAAGGTAGTGGAGTTGCTCATATTTCAAATTGTTTACGTCCTCATTATGCGGCTCTATGATGTGCATTCCCGTGATGGGGCAGGCATGTGGCGCCAATTCCGATCTTTAGAAAATCACGTGATCGGGCCAGATTTCCGATCACATGATTGGATCGCAGCATCCATAGTAGTAAATATAGTAAGTATAGCAAGTGCTCCCTACCATAAAATATCTAAGAGTGCTACCACCAGATATTGATAGTGTATTTAACTACTTAGCAACTTACTGTCTATGGCTCTTCTTTGCTTGTCATCTAGAATTTTCTGGCGTTGATCCATAACTGGCAACAGCCATGAAACTCACAGAACGGCAGTGAGAGAGTAACTTTTTGTTTAGAAAAATGGGCTGCAGTAACCAAATTTGACCACAGGGGGTCATTCTAACTTCATTCTTACATATAGGACCTTTAATCTTCATGATTATTAACATTATGAACATACTGATATGCTTCCATTTCTCTACAGTTTTACTGCATAAAAAGTGAGAGTATTAAATACAAAACACGACGCAAATTGGAAACGCACCATTCCGTCAAAAATCATTTTCTGACATTTCTGGGATTCAAAACTTCTCATCACCGTCACAACGTTCCCATTAGATGTAATGAGATGTTTCAGCATCAGTACTGATCACAGACAATCAATGATAACTAGAAACTCTAACAAAGTTTGAAAAACTTGAAGAAGCAAAGTGGGCGGAATAGCATATGGTTAACAAACTTAGAAATGAGAGAAAATCAAAGACTAAGAACATTTTAATAAAAACAAAGTAACTCCAAGTAGACTTATTGCTGTGAAAATGATGCTGCACCTAATCATTAATCATAAATAATGCATCATGATCATCAGCACACACTTAAAATCACTGTAGACATTTAGATGTACGATTTCACTCACACTGGCATTATTTACTCCATACACACAGTAACCTCCCTCTTGTGTTATCCATCTCTCTCTCTCTCACACACACACACACACACACACACACACACACACACACACACACACACACACACACACACACACACACACACACACACACACAGGAAAGCCGACAAGCCGACAAACATGCTTGCATACAACACACAATAATTGACTTTCTAGCTTCTTTCCAGACATTTTGAGTGACAGCGGCTGCCGGGGGAGATTGGTAATGATGAGGCAGCTGGCAAATGGGCCGATGGGTAATGAGGGACCCGGCGTTGGCAGCCGATAGTTAGAAGTTGAATTAAACAGCATCTACTGTGTGTTAAACATGCTATATATATACATTCAATATGCTGTTCCCCGGGTGGCAGTGACACATAAGTGGAACTTGGGTCATTTACAAAAACTTCACCTGTCACGTTACTTTAAATCTGTTTAATTTAGTTGTGGAGTATGGAAAACTGACCTTTTGAATGATTGAATGCAAGGTTGCAGATTGACTTAGGAAGCTGATACTGTTGCAGTTAATGTGATACAGATTGCATGGTAAGTAAATACTAGGCAGGTTTGTCTAAAATTAGTCCTAGAAATAAATATAGATAATGAGGTTTAATTGTCTCTATATTTAAAAAATGCAACTGATGACATTATGGAAGCGTGTGAATAATGCTCTTTTGATAATAATTGTTTTGAAGTTCTTACAAAACATTTTTATGTTGCCAATAAGGTTTTTTCACTTTATTACAATAAACATCCATCTATACATTGTCCACGAGTAGCTGTTTTTTTGTAAAACGAATATCCGCCGTCCCAAGAAACAGCGTCCACACCACCTCGTTTTTAGAAAAAGCTCCATCCACACGTAACCACATAGGTGCATTATTAAGCACATTCATAGGCATGCTAGACCTGTAGGGGGCAGTAGTTCCCCCGAATTGTGTCCATTTCATCTTCCTGCTCAACTACAATAAAACATGAAACATGGCGCCTAGCTCGCTTGTGGACCGATAAGGAGGCAGAATTGCTCTTAAACGTAGTTTCGGAGTATAAAGTCAACAAGCGCTTGGACGATTGATAACACGAGCACAGCTCTGAGGGCATCCATGTTGTAGCGTAAACACAGGTCGCACATGGGTTGTCAGCATTTTTGTCGCAGAAACCTAAAACTCCAGTTATTTCTGTCCAAAGAAACACTGAAAATGGAGAAAACGCAAATCTTCACTTTGGCCGGAGTTTAAAAAAAAAATGTTTTTGTTGCAGAAATCTGTGTTTTTGTATGGATGACAGGCCGAATCGTAGAAAAATATCTTCATTTTGGGAGATATCCGGCTACGTGTGGACAGGGTCTTTTTGAAAAGTGAAACAAAAAAACTTGTTTGGTGCTGCCATGTTGCCCTTTTGCAACGAGTGTTGGGCCACACCAGATATAGGGCTTAAATTTTCCACCTGCACACAATATTTGAGTGCATGATGCACAATGTGGGACTAAACAGGAGTTGTCACATAGAAAAATCTTCTTTTTAATCAATAAAATATCCCATTAATTTGCATGATAAAGACAAGATGTAAAATGTATACTGGAACCAGCCACTAGAGGCCACTAGAGGGACGGTCACTTGTTGAAGATCCAATCAAGTATCTTGCAAATAACATTTCTGGTCAATGGTTACAAATAAAATAAAACGTCTCTAACAACATGACAATTTTACATGCTTTAAAAGCATTTTGTAAAATAATTATATTCTTTCTTTCTCCAGTTGCACAGACTCTCGTGAACTACAACACGGTGTATTCCTCACGACCTTCTGGTAGTCAAAGAGATAAAGGGAGACGCTTGTTCTTGCTTGGAGACAGCAGCAGACATTGGTCGTTTAAGATGCCGTTCCAATGATGTAGTGCTGGACTTTCTGCTGACAAAAGCAGGGACCTTATTTGTTCTCTGTTTACTATTGGCCATTTCAGATATTTACTACAACCACCATCGAAGGCTTGGCCCCTGAAAGCTTTCTACTAACTCCTAACCAACGACGCTATAACCACACAATGCCTCAGCTTCCAGATATAACTAGATCTTGAGCTACTGCTTTTTTACTTCGGCGCGGTTGAATGAATGACACATTTTGCTTAAAGGTATGTCGTTTTAATTGCTTGTACTCTGCAGTCACATAGTGCACCTAACACACTTCTTTACAGTCTAAGTGTTCAGCATGATCAGAAGAATTCTGCTGTAATTAGTTTTCTTTGCTCTTTTAAATGCCTTTGGGTCCAACCTATTTGCACTTGCACGCAGCATAAATAGCTTAAGTAGGCGAGATAGAAGGAACAAACATCTTTGTGTTTATTTATATTCATAACTACTGGGCATAAAATGGAGGAAGATGCTGTTGTCTTTCTTTTAAGAACTCTGACATTTAGTTGTTGTGTGATGTTTTTGAAGGATTCGATTTAAATATTTTACACCAAATGCATCTTGGATTACAGCGAGCACATTGAAATTCGAATTTTCAGCTCAAATTGACTTTGCCTGGTATTGAATCATTGAAACATTCATTTTTTTAGATTATCCATAGACACAGGCCGTTTCTCAATACTCAAGGACGCTAGTACGTTCTTGTGTACTTGACAAGTGTGTTCTTGGCTAGTACAGCAGAAAGTCCGTTCTACAGAGTACGGGAGGACGAGGACGGCATTTGGAACAAGCGTATTCCTTTGCGTCACGGCAAAAAGCGCGGCTTGTTGTTACGGTTAAAAAAACGACCTGACATAAAAATAAAAGTCTCGTTTGTTCCTTAAATAACAAAATAACAACAAAAACATATTTTTTGTATTATATTTGGTCCACTTTTGATTAAAACTGATAAAATACCAGCATTTCCCGCTGTTAAATGAAAAAAGTTTCTTTTTCATCAAAACAAAGCAATGATGCTTTTATTTTGATAGTGGGTTTGCTATTTAGCATTTTGAGGGATCGTGACGAGTCTGAAAGAAAAAAAGACCCAAATACACAGCAAATTTTACAGGTTATACGCAATTATTTACAATAACAGACAACTTTATATTGATTTATTTGTATTTCTGATATAAAACACAACAGTTATAAGCTTTCTCCTCTGTCGTTCGCAGGATAACGGTTAGCGGCACAATGCATTATGGGAAACTTTGCTGTCCCAAGTCCGCAGAAAGACGCATCAGTGCATCCTCGATACAATGGGAGGAGCAAGAACATTTCCGGGAACTTTGAGCGAACTTGCCATTATATGTACTTAGGATTGGAACAGTACTTGGACCATCGTTGATGACGTTTCACAAGGACGGGAGAACACAAGTACAGACAAGTACACATATTGAGAAACGGCCACAATCTGCTAAAAGATAATAGTTTAAATAACAACAAACCTGGGATATATTGAAAAAATACATGCACTTATGTGTGATTTACTATCCTTACTACAGCTTTAGTACAACAGAATCAATAGTCAGTACTCCTGTGAGGTAGAGTACGTATATACTTCATGTGAGTGCTTGCATGTGACTTTGGGGTCTGGACACTCCTGAGGAAATGAGAGGTTAACGGCAAAAAGTGTGGAGCCTTAACAAGAAATCCGCCAAAAAAAAAGCAATGAAATGGGTACTCAGGAGAGCTAAAGCCCGAAAATCCTGTGGGTGATTCTGGACATAGTTCATGCAAGTGACCAAAACAAAACTTTAAAAAAGGACTCCTCCATCTCCACTAAAAGGATTTATTTTATATACTGCAAGGAAAAAAAAAGGTTTTAACTCAAGTTCTCACTGCTAAGGACTGGAGCAGCATCACCAGTGTGAGGCAAAATGCTTTTATCGAGTGGAGGACAAATGGATGCATAAGAGTGGAGTGAAACCAAGTCAAATGGTGGACTTCCAAAGGAAATTGTGTGCTTACCTGTTGATGAAACAGCGGTGGTCAGGAAACAAGTCGGGCCGGCAGGGAGAGGAAATGGAAGACAAAATGAGAAAAGGAGATAGATTTAGTTTGGATTGCTCTTCTAAAATGTCAAGAATAATGAAATAATATGCAATTTGTTTCCTCAAATCACAAGGCTATTAAATCATTAAACCACTAAAATGGGCCATTCAACAATTTGTTCCTTTTAGCAAATGCTTTTGTTCCAGTCATACATACAATTTACCTTTTTGCTTTATTACCAACTGTGTGTTCGAATGTAAGTGTGGTTCTAATTTTAATTCAACAGAAATGCAAAAATTAAGAAGGTTTAAAAAAAGAACATTAATCTGTTAAATTCCTTTCAAATGATCTTTTCTGCTAGCCTAGAAATCTGGACCAACCGTAGCAAAAGCAACCCTAACCCTAACCCTAGCCTCAGCAGGTCTACCATTGGACCAAACAGCCTTAGGTCCAGCCAATCACAGCGCTCCATGTTTGCAGAGAGATGTTGGTGAACCACCAGAGCTGCGAGTAAGAAAAACTACAAAGATGGTGCAGCTCAGGAACGGCGCTCGGTTGTAACGCCTTTGGACGACTTAAGATGTTTTTCGAAGGGCACTACTCAGGCTAAAACAGCTCTGAACAGCGTGGTTTAATACAGCCCACTAGGGATGTGTATTGGTAAAATTCTGGCGATACGATACGTATCACGATACAGGGGAGACAATACGATATATCACGATATATTGCGATACATTCAGCCAGACGATATTAGTGATTTTTTTAGACTGAATTTATTGTAGGAAAATTCAATAAACAGTCCAAACTGATACGTAACATGTTTAACGTAAGGTATCTGAACCATAACAGAGGGATTTACATTACAATGGTGGAAACAAAACCCACTGCACACTACTGCCAACTAGTGGTCGGCGTTTGAATTGCACCAAAAGAAAAGAAAATACACAAATGTTTGCATATAAATTCTTCCCAAAAAATCAATACACAGCTTTTGAATATCGATATAATATCGCAGAAAAAAACATCACGATATATTGCCATATCGATATTTTCTTACATCCCTACAGCCCACCATAATGTAGTTTTGTTTCCATGCCAGCTCCGTGACAGAAAGCGGGTGCGCCCCTCATAGGATGGTGGGGGGCCACTCCGTGGGGGCAGGGGCTCGATTTTTACTTCACACAAAAATAGCATGAGATGATCAGTAACGTTTTGCTCAGTTTTATGGCTTTTTGCCAGACCCTGAACCAGGAAATCCGGGGGACAGGATCTTTACCCGTGACAAAAATAGCATCAGTAAACAGTGTGAGGTAACCTGTATGCTCCACAGAAACACAATTCAGCAGAAAAATGGTGGTGTTGTTGGACATTCTGCTCAGTTATATGGCTTTTTGTCAGACTCTGAAACAGGAAATGGCTGCAGGGAGTGACGCAGGAGGCAGAATGCAGAATGCTTCAGAGCAACCAGTGACTCCGCCCCCTAGCCTCGGTCCGACTCAGCCTTGCCAGGGACTAAAAATTGGGAAGAAAGTAGAGGTAAAATACCAAACTGTGCTCTTAGAAACTGTAGTTGGGCTGAGCTGCACCAGTCCGAGTTACTCTGAGTAGTGCTCTTCGAACACTGGCTTTAGACTTGGGCTTTTCATTGAGACATGAGCAGATAGAGGTACATTTATTTCGACAAAGGTATTTGCTTCTTCTTCTTCAATGGTGAATGATGGACTGCTGCAATGACTGATTTCCAGAGCGATGACTATGTCACATTGTTTGTTGCTCTGATTGGTCCTAGTGGTATCCAGTAGTACCATGGATTCCGCCCCACAACACAGCCCTGTCTATAGGTTGTGACCAGATTACATATTTACATGTATAGATGACTTGCCAGGCCACTCTTCTGCCCCATTTTCTCATGAGTGAGCCCCAGCAGAGCTCGCCCATACTTTGTATTCTGGGTAAAATTCTGAGGTGACTTGCAAACTTCCCAGTGTTGAAAATTCAACTGCAGTGCGTTGGTGAAAACAGCCACTGTCTGCTTTGTTCTGCAGCAAATTCATCACCAGGGTACCAATGGATAAAAGTTTACTTTCAGCCATGAGCTGGTTTTCTCTGCTCTCATTTAAGTCTCGTTTAGCAAAAACCTCAAGCCCAGAATGAAGTTTTCTCCAGGACACCACGAAGAGCAGCTTAGACGCTACGACACCAAGCTGTGGTGCCTCCCCAGTCTTGATTAGCTGCTTTAAGAGACTGGAGTGTAACTTGCTGGGAACAGCTGTTTTGTTGAAGCCCATTAGTTTTTTGGTGAATAATGTCTCTAAATGAATTATGTTGTGGAAATGAGTGGCTGATCTCCTTTGGATTCTCGAGGAGGGTGGATGATAATCCAGCCCGCCGCTCCCTTTCTTCATACTCTTTCTTTTGTTTACACTAAGCTGTGCCCCCAAAGGAAGGATAAGAGGGTTTAGTGAAGGGTTGCTGAGTCTGATGTCACACACACACCCAAGGTGCATGCGTGTGCAAACACACACTTTCATGTGCTTTCATTAGAAAGACGTGATAACTGTAAATACTATAATTAAAGAACAGATGAAGCAAATGATTTTCAGGCAAAACGTGGGGGCTAAATAAGCTTCCAGCACAAGCAAAGTCATTAGACTAAGAAATCTTTCTGTATACATCTTATCCGCACCAATTCCAACGAGCAGGTAATTCTCTAAATTGTCCTGATTACTTATAGTTCTGTCATCAACAACCTTCCTGGCAGCGCTCCTCCACTCCATTTCCTCTAGACAAAAATACTCCCTCTTAAGCAATAATAGCATTTCCTCGTGTCTAATTGGACCGCTGAAAGGCTGAGAAGGCACAAGCAGCTTTATGATGGCGTCACGATGCTCCTGATCGCAGAAAAATGTGGCGTGGCTTTCAAAAAAGATGGGTATTTTAGAGGGAATTTGATCATTTTTATACATAGCCCTAACAAACAACAGTTTTCAGGCTAAACATTAACAGAACATTTTAGAAAACTAGCATAGAAGCTCACTGGGTTTAAATGATTCTTGTAATGTTTCTTCAGCTACCTGTTGGTACAGCACTGCTGCAAGGTGATATTTAATAATCACAGTAGTAGAGTATGTGTTTAAAATGCGCCTACACTCATTATTTAAAAAAAATGCTGCACTCTCTAGTAAGAATGAATGCCTAATGAGACGTTCCTTGAAAGAAAGCTCTGGTGCTCCTGTTTCAGGACGTAGAAGTTAGTCAGAGGAGTAAATAGCAGGATTTAGAGTCTTACTCATTAACATCTTGAATCTGATTGGTTAACAGCAACACAACTCTTCTGCTGCTATCTGTCGGTCTTCTGTCTTGGATAAAAAATGCAACGCTGATGTGTTATCTTCGCAAATAACAAGCCTGAATGTGTCGTGGAGTTGCTAATGCTAACGGTTAGCTTAAATTAGCCGAGAGGCACTTTGCTCTCTCCTTGCCACTAAATCAACACAGCCTTCTACGATCAAAAGCCAAGGTGGGTGAGTGCATGAATGCAAATATTTCCCTGTGATGTGTAAGGGCCGTGATACTTGCTGTTTAGCGACATGTACGCGTGTTTAAAATGGCTGCCACGTGTAGCTTGCGTTGATTTGAAGCGTCGTTTGTGCGCGTCCCCCGAAATTAACGCGACGCGACACAATGCACCCAAATGCTGTAATTTACAAGCAACCAGTAGGTGGAGTTGACAAAACAAGCGACACACACTCACCATGGTGACTCCGTCTCTGGTTTAGAGGTCTTTCACACCATCTACGATACCGCTGCTGTCTTTTTTTCTGCCGTAATTTCAAAATGAACCAGTTACTGATTTCTTTTATTGACGCCATGTTTGTTTTGGTTGCCCCGGCTCTCTATCCGGTCTGAGTACTCTCGTTTGCCCCCTAGTGGAACACTCCGGTACTACATGCAGTACAGTGCCGTGTAGCAGCAAGTATGTGAACAAAGACGCAGCTTGCTGCCTGCGCCAATACGAATATATCACGGCCCTAAGGGACTGGCTTTTTCTGACCTGAGCATTTACCTGTCCAATTTCTTTCGGTGGCTAATTAATGTGCTAGGGGTTCAAGACTATTTTTTAAAATTATGCATGCATGTAAACCCAGAATGACCAATCGAATTTCAAAAAGAACCAGTATTATACGTTTAGGTTTGTTTTAACAGCAGCAAATGCACGTGGCAGCTACATTCAGTTAATAAAGCGCCACAATCAGTTGGCAAGCAAAAAGACCAATTATCCATCAGCGGTTTGTAATGAAACAAAACCGGACAGAGCTATTCACACTGCCATACGACTGTCCCTGTCTCTTCCTTGTTGGGGGAGGAGGTGTACAACCGACAGGCACTCGGCTGAAAGCAGAAAAAAGAAAAAACAGCTCTCATTAAGGACCCTCACTAAATCGAACCACGGGGGGACAGACACGACTGTAGCACTCTTTGCTGAAACACGGCTTTGAACCTGAGGCATGTTTAATAGCTGTCAAAATGTGTATTTCAACATCAAAAGCAGTCCCTTGCACACTCGCACACCCGTCTGTGGTTTAACTTACACTTTGCTCAAAATGCAATTTGTTTTTCATGAGCAAGATCAATTTAAACAGCAGCAAGCAGAGGAACGGGCCAGTTCTGTTTCCCTGAATAAAATAACACTTATTCAGTTCATTAAATGTTTGACAAAAGTGGGGGCAAAAGCCAGTAATTGTCCACAGTCAAACGTAAAAATAAAGTTATTCTGCAGCACAGACGAGGAACACCATGTGCACTTGACACTCCTTTTTCCACCAATTTTGACATAGATGGGAATATTATTTTTTAACCACGGTAACCAGGCAAATGAATGTGGCAGCTGTAGATACAACAGACTATATAAATAAATAAATACAATTTAAGGTCACAGAACTCAAAGAAACAAGGCTTCCTAAATGAATAAATATTTAATAAACGTTCAAAACTAATTTTCTGTTATTCTAAAGAAAATTAAATTTAAATGGTTTACCTACATAAAGTACCTAAATGAACCCTGTCCAGATCATCTCTAAATCTCATATCAAATGGATTATTAGATATTTTTCTTAGAAGTATATTTTTCTAAACAAGCCTTAAAAATACACACCGTAAGCTGAAAATATTAAAAAGTGGCTGATTTCAGCAACATGCAGGACTGATTTAATTAGCATGTGCACAACTTTTGTTCACACTGAAGCAGAAAATTCAAGTTTCCCCATCTAAGTTAGTCACCATCTTTTGTTCTGCACGTTGCAACCTAAAGTGGGTCAATGGTGGTGGTGATAATAAAAATGCAGGTGCATGAGAACAGAGGGAGGATGTCAATCCAGAAAACGAGATGCAGCTTGTTAGAACATTTATGGTTCACGGGGAAGATTTTGCAAACAAAACAGAATCAATTTATCAAAGAAAAGTGTTGACTTTAAATTAGGGATGCTAGATATCGGCTTTTTTACTGATATCCGATATACCGATATATCGGATATCGTCTTTAGTTTCCGATTTCCGATATAAACCGATACTAATTTATATGCTGTGTCCCCCTCTCATAAAAAAGAAAAACAAAAATCTATCTAAATCTAAAAACTAAATATCTCCTATCATGCTTTCATTTTAAATATTTTCATGCAAAATGACAACTACTTCGTAATAAAAAAGTGCCTTATTTCAGCGTTATTCTCCCTTAGCGTGACGCTGAGATTTGTGTATTAGTTAGTAATTTTTTTATATATTGCATTTACTGTGATAATACATTTATAAAAATCTCTAAAAAGCCTTGGGTGAAGATTCTTGTTTCTGTTTTAGTCATTTGTTAGCTGTCTAGCTACACGTAGCTACGTGCTGTGAGGACCGCGTACGTTCATTACATACGGCACATTTCTACTTCACAAGTTGAGCCAAATAAACTAAAATATCTAAAAAAATTTACCTCAGATCTGTCATATTCTGACATTTTGAGACATAGACATGAATACGTAGACGCCCCATTGGGTGCTGGAGAGCGTAACAGTGTCGCCGCCATATTAGATGGGTCTCATCAAAGTCAATGCAGAGTGAGCAACTATGCCCGTTTTTGTGCAGCCTATGTTGCAACAACCGGTGTACTATTGAAAACAGATCACGTGAGATTACTATTGACTTTTATAGCCTACCTGATGGGATTATATATTTACATTTTTTTTTGTTTAATTATATTTGTGTTTATTAATGCAATTAGTGAAAAAGCGTGATAAAATGTGTTTTTTAGCTGGGTAAGCACCTTCCTCAGTAGAAATGAATGCACTGGGGGCGAATGGAGACCCATCTAAGATGGCGGCCGGCCACTACGGTGGCTCCAATAGGCAGTGCCAGGCCACGAGGCGTCTACGTATATATGTCAGTGTTTCGAGGGAGAGAAGTAGCATGAAGAGTTTGATGTATAATATGTGTATGGTATGTAAAAGTTGTCATTTAAAGACTGAAAACCAATATTTGAATGCCAATATTAATGGTAGACCGATATTGAACATCCCTACTTTAAATAGATTTTTGGCCTTATAGGGCAGAAAGGAAGAAAATGCAATTTTGTGTGTTTAACACTGTGTTGGTGCTCAAATGTAAATGGTAATATGGAATTCATTAAGCCGCGATTCCCATATTGATGTTTTATAACAGCTGTTGCCGTGGCGCATCACGCCTAAAGTGGAAGTTCAGTTTTGAGTGTAATCAATAGCTTTCTAATTAGAAACCATCCAGGGGACAGCTGTTAGTCACTTAAAAAGAAAATAGAATGTCCCCACCAGATGCTTCGATGTGTGTGTGTGTGTGTGTGTGTGTGTGTGTGTGTGTGTCTTCGTTCAGGTATTCATGCATTGTAGACAATCCAATTTTTCTGTTTTGTTTGTTGGTGCGTCACTTTGATTTTCCACAAAGTGAGTTTGCTAATGTCTGAGCTGGAGCTAAACCTAATCACTGGGAATAAACAGGCTTCGCATTCCAGAGGCAAAAAAAAAACAGTTTCAGGTTGATTTCACTGTTTATCAGGTGAAAAAAAAGAAAACAATCCTAAACGAAACCATCTTGCCAAAAGAAAAAAGAGAACAAAGAGAGGAAGGAAAATGTTTTCCAGCTCTCCTGCACCATCACTGATGTTCTTTTCACACAAAACAGGGGAAAGAAACCCAGAAACATGCAACATTCTGTGTATAATCACCAGTCCTGCTCCGCTTCCACATGGAAACTCCACATCAACAGGGCGGTAAGTGAATTAGACACACGCTGGTTAAAGAGCACAATGAGTCAGCCTCCAGATTCTTCTGATATCCATCTGACCACATCTGACAGCATCTATGGGTAGCAACTCCCTTCTATAGACACCCCCCACCCCCCACCCAAAGGGTCCCCTGATAAAATCTGAGTACCAGACACCTCAGGACACCCTCAGACGCTCTTTGTCCTGATTGTTCCCAACTGCTTTAGATGACAAAAGGTTGACCTACTCGGTATAAAGCACATGAATAATATGTTAGTAATGTGTTATTTAACACAACCAGATGCAGTGATTAGAGTCTTTAAACATTTATGCCAGAAGAAGGTCAAGATGTTTCTTATGTTAAGGGCCCGCATCAGAAAGGCAAAACAACTACGGAGAAAATAGAAAACTGGGATAAAAACTGTCCATTGCATCGTTACAGCCTGGGAGTGTAGTAAACCATCACTGTCGAGTAAAGAAATAACCATTATTATTGTTGATAAATTAATAAAATTGTAAGAAGCAACATTTTTGCAAGACACCTCCCCCCAGCCTAATGTGCTAATGTTATTACACTAATTATTAAATTATCTTTTTTATTATGCAACTATTCAACAATAATAAATGGAACTAAAATTGCCACCTGCAGTACTTAATTCCCTCACCTCGCCATTTTTTTTATTACCAAATTTATTGACATGGGAAACATGATATTGGTTAGAGTCAGAAATTTCGATAACGATCAATTTTCGATTGATCTACTTAAAAGGTTTTTAATCTGGATGTAGTCATGTTATTGTTGCTGTTGTCTTTTAGTTTTTCCCCAAGGGACAGTATGTAGATGTCAAAATCTTGGATTTATTTACAGCTTGCATCCTATAAATCTCCCAGGCTCTAATCTCTCTATATCTGATTAGAAATTAGACATATTAGACTACGTTGAAATAAAAATGAGTCTGAATCCAACACAAAGGCAGCAGGAGTAATTCACTACTGTTCAGCAACCTAACAGTTGTTATTATCAGACAAACAATGCACAAACAAAGATTTCATGAGCACTTTCAGCTTCTTGGATTTGAGTTTGGTGTACAGCTGGCGTGCCTGTTGGAATTTTATTTTATTTTTTTATAATTGCACATTTTTTTGAGTGTTTCTTGGAGAAGCAAGCTGCCAGTATCTAAACTGGAGAATTCATTTAATTGAAGATGTGTTGTTTTGTATTTAGAATCTGGTCCATCAAACAACGTGGTATTTCCATTTCCATCCCTGTGTAGAACACTCAGCTGTGCAGCCTGCAACCTGGCTAACACACGTGGTCAATTCCTGAAGTATCGAGAATGAGGAAATCGTTAAAAAAATTCATAGTGCTTTCCTTTGTTTTGCCTGTTGCTGTATCTGTTAATTTACTTTAGTTAACTCCTTCTAATCGTTTATGGTTTGAACGAGTCAATTAATCCTATGATTCATGTCCTTCTGTCTGCCAGCAGCAAATGCAGCATCATTACTTCCCATTACTGTCAGTGCTGACATCTAATCCCATTAAGAATTTGTATAGTTGCAAACCCAAAGATCTAATAACGGGAACATGATTCTAAAGATGATGAATGTTTTCTGAATCCTTCCACACTGACTGTGGAAAACAAGGAGCACATACACAAAATGACCTGTTCTTATTGGGGTTGGGCGACTGGACAAATATATCGACCATTGGCCTTCGGCCAAGCCTTTCACCAATCGTTTTTTACCAGCAATTTTTTTTATGCTCATGAATTAGTCTCGCGGATGAGACATTAAACAACAATGTCAAATCAGCATCTTTTTAAAAGTACTCTTCTATTATACATATTATTATACATATTATACATAACTCATTAGAAAGCTAGGATTCTTGTGATATATGGCAATCAAAGATACAACCATAACTGTAGACACAGTAAATGCTTTTGTCAGACCACTTGGAAATTCAAAATAACATCTAACTCAGACTTTGAAGCCTCATATCATTGACAAAACAGAGTCAAAATGGTCTTTTTCCAACCACAAGGGTCAAATAAAAGTACTTCAATAAAATTGCTAGTCCTTAACAAATCTTACATCCACAATCCAAAATAATCTACTACTGAAAACATTCAAAATATCCTTCTGATGCATCTCTTTCTAATCCTAACCTTTGTTAGCGTCCCTATAGTAGCATCATACTTTTTGGCGACACCAATAAGTGAAGGGTTACCCCCTCTGCTGAGGCAAACACCTCAACTATTGGCCATTAGATCAGAATTGCCCCCCCTATTCTCACGTGTGACGTGAACCAATTGTGGCCCAATATGTTGTTCATTGATGCATTAAATAGCCAATGAAATTCAAAAAACAACAATCTCAAGCACAAGGAACCCTCGTGGTCTGCTTCCACAAACTAAGTAAGAAGGATTGTGATTGGTGGATTTCTCCACGCAGTATGTCACGCCCACAAAATGTCAAATTGTCAACGAAGTGAACATATCGTAATTCTTTGAGTTGACGAATATCACTTGGAAAATTTAAACATATCTCCCAACCTTAGTTCTTGTCATTACATGTTACAGTGGTATGTTACAGTGTTATGTTACAGTGTTACGTGACAGTGTTACGTTTCAGTGTTACGTTACAGTGGTATGTTACAGTGTTACGTTACAGTGTTACGTTACAGTGTTATGTTAGTCTTACATTACAGTGTTAGTTACATTGTTACGTTACAGTGTTTCTTTACAGTGTTATGTTACAGTGTTACATTACAGTGTTACAGTGTTACATTACAGTGTTACGCTGATTTCTACGCCAGAGTGTGAATGTAAAGATAAAAGCAAAGCGAATACATCAGTGTTTCTGTGAACGTGTGAACAGGAGACCAATTTCAAAGCCTTTTTGAACCAAGACAACATGAAAAAGATGGCATATAAACGTGCTTCATTTTCATCGATACAAAATAAGCGTCCTCCCATCACCTCAAGAACAGCCTTTTATTATTGTGCAGGAGCAACTGACAGGATAAAAATACCCAAAACAAAAAGTGAGGAAATGTTTGGCCATACCCATTTGTTCCATACAAGCGCCAATCAACCTGCTGGATAATTTTAAATAAAGGTTTGTTATAGGTGCGATAGTTTTCTTTGTGATTCCAAGCTCAAAAGTGGTAATTAGTGTCGGCAGGGCTGTCAGGGAACACAGAACAGAGTTGGCAAAATTATACATTTAGACACATCTGGAAACACCATCACAATGCTTTTTCATGTCCTTTTATTTTTCTTTTCATATTTTCAAGTAAAAAAAGGCTTTTGATCAAAGCAAATACTACTTCTGTTTGTGTATTTGTACTTTCATCGCTGTATATGTTGCTATGTTAAAATGTTTTAGCTGTTTGTTAAAGAAAAAAACATAAAAATAGCAGTGACACCCCAAAAAAGTCTGAACTGAATAAATATTACTTTGGAAAAAATAATAATGTGTGTCAATCAGGGGATTTTATCAAAGCATTTAAATGCTTCTTGTTTAGCGTAGATTTGTTTACGCATTTTTTTATTCAATTGTGAAAAATTGTTGCAAAGATCACAATGCATTGTATCGCCCCCCCCCCCCGCCTACTGATATTTACCATATTGCTGGATTCTTGCCAATACACACCACTGCATTAAAAGATTTGTGACTTGAAGGAGTAAGGGCAGCAAAGTTGTGATAAAAGGGGCAAAGTTCCATTTAGAGGAAGTTCTTATTAACAGTTTTACAGTCAAGCAGCTTTTACAGCTGCAGAAGTGGAATGCAGCCCTCGTAATTACTCCTGTGCTATCGAGGCAAACTATCCATTGTAAAATACGCCTGTTTATGAAAACGATTGCAAGCAACAACACCCCCCCACCACCACCACCACTGCACGAGTTATAGCCCTTACTCCATTTTACAAGTGTGAAAGCGAGATCCTGAAAGAGAGATGTGTTGCTCTCTGTTGCTGCTGCAGCCTTCCTGGCTTGTGGCGGTGTTGATGTGACACTGGGTTTGAGTTAGCGTGAGGTTGTGTGAGCGCCTTCCGGAGGGTGACTCAGCAGGAGCCTAATGAAAGAACAAAGACGAGGCCCAATGCAGTTCACGTCTGGAGCTGAAGCGCCACCGTGACCCCTTTTCACTCCGGTTCCATGCACAGTTCACGTACAAACCCGGCAAAGGGGCTAAAAAGAACCAGAAAGATGAAACAGCCCTGCCGTGACTCCATTATCGGTTTCCATTTCCCCTCCATCATTCTTGTCTTTTAGAACCATTTCTTCCAACTGAATTCTTTGTGGCAATGTGCTTTCACCCATATCCTCACTGTCTCGCCATGGCATTAGTGCTTTTCTCTCTCTATTTGCTGCATCCACAGCCCCTCTGGGCTTTTACCCCACCCCCTCAGACAAGACAAGCAGCCCAACGCCTCGTCTGTTCAATATTTCACCACTGGTGGGAAGATGTTTTATTTACTGTGACCGGGACACCTGCAGTGACTCCCTCACAACAGTGAAGCGCTGCATGACACAGTAGCTGGAGAGCCAGGGTTATAGGGCTGCAGCTGGGATATCCAAAGTAACAGAAAGGAGTCAGTGTGTGTGCATTGTGTATGATGGAAAAATACTCAACGGTTGAGGCAAAACAACACCACAATTAGTTTTGAAATGCCATATTATGTAGATTTTACAGCAAAATTGGCAAAATTCATCACAGTTGAAATGATGTAACGCGTAATATTAAAGAGGAATAATTAGGGCCGGAATATACTTGCTTTTAACCTCGCGTTGGTGCAGGCAGCAGGGTGCGTCTTTGTTCACATACTTGCTGCTACACGACATGTAGTACTGGAGTGTTCCACTAGGGGGCAAACTAGAGTACTCAGACCGGATAGAGAGCCGGGTTTGTGGGTACAACCAAAACAAACATGGCGTCAATAAGAGAACAGAAAAAAAGACAGCAGCGGTATCGTAGATGGTGTGAAAGACCTCTAAACCAGAGACGGTGTCACCATGGTGAGTGTTTCACTTGTTTTGTCAACTCCACCTACTGGTTACTCGTATATTGCAGCATTCGGACGCATCGTGTCACGTTAATTTTGGGGGACGCGAACAAACAATGCTTCAAGTCAACGCTAGTTACACGAGGCAGCCATTTTAAACACACGTACGCATCATTAAAGAGCAAGTATATTCCAAAGGAATCACTGAGATGTTCAAATATATTTCTATTGACATAACTTTATTATTAAAGTATCAGTAGTAGCTTTCATTTGATACATTTAATTTATGTTTACTTCAAAACTGATTCAGTTAAGAAAATCTCACCATCGTAATTAGGAATGCACGAAAATATCGACACACTGAAATGTCGCAATATTTCGTGTTATGATACTGCATTGTTATTTAAAAGCAGCGTATCAATTTGTTATTGAGAATTTACATGCAAACATTTACTGTATTTCTGTTGTGTGGTGCAATTCAAACTCCGACTGCTAGGTGGCAGCAGTTTTTACCGCCTTCATTTTGACCAAAAAACTGAATCTCGGGATAAAACTGGAAGTTTCCGACTTTTCCAACAAAATAAAGTCTTAAAAATTGCAAATATCATCTTGCTTTTAGTATCGCAATATATCGTATCGTCTCCCTGTATTGTGATATTTATCGTATCGCCAGATTCATCCTTAACAGAAACCATTAAAACCTGTAACAATTTCCTCCCAACTTTACATACCAGAAAAACAGGAAACGTGTCAAAACTAAACACAAATAAACAAATCCAATATGAAACAAGTTGATTTCCCATAACCTGCAGCAATTCTTTGTTGGGAATTATCAGCAAAAGTAGTTTTGGTCTAGCAGACACATCTATAATTGGCAGCAAATATGGCTTTTCTGACAGAGGAGGAGTAACTTTATTTTATTGGGTGAAATTGCAATGTTTCTCTCTGCAGCACAATAAACACTAAGCCAGAGGCTGTGAAAGGGGTCTGATTTGTTTCCCGCAGAGTCTGACAAACACAAAGTTGATCAAAATAATGTAGAAAGCGTCAACTCAAAGGTAAAAGATCAAATATGTGTTTATTTCTATACGTACGAGGAGAGAAATAACTTCAGCGAGGTCACGTATGGCTAGTTAGTCATCATCGGAGCAGCTTCTGAAAAAGGTAAAGACCATAGGAAAAGGAAAGAACACATAATTGACAGGCTGAGAATCCTCTCAGTAAGATTATCTACTGAGTAAGTGACCTTTCATTCAGACACCTCATAATGATTTTGCTTCTTTCAGGCTTTGTTAGTGTTAAATCCCCATGTAAGAGTCTGTAATCCAAATGCCTGAATCCTTTCATTCAAACTGACTGATGATTCGTCAAAAAATATGGTAATAGTAACACACACACACACACACACGCACACACACACACACACACACACACACACACACACACACACACACACACACACACACACACACACACACAAGAACCCAATCTAAGTTTTCTGATATTGTTTTTCCCTTCTCTTAAAGTGGGCAAACACTTGATAATTCAGTAAATGTGCTGTGGTCTCTAGTATGAATGAATGTCTTTTGAGTCATCTTCTGTGGGAAAAAACTCTGCCTCTGATTGGCTAACAGTAACGCAACTCTTCCACTGCCCCTAGCCCTTTTTATAAGACACCCCATGCCGGAAAATCAGCGCAATATTACCGTAACGGTGTGTCTTATGAACGCGCCACAGCGACGTAACGTTGCCGGAATTTTGCGGCATTCGTGCCGCCACGCTTGATAGTAATATTGCGGTAATATTGCGGCTTCGCCGGTCTTATAAACGCACATTAAGCCATGGCGCAACAGAAGGTGGTGTCATGATCACGTGATGAATCAATGCCGAGCTCCGGCCGGCGGCGGCAACTATATAGAAAATGAAAGTAAACACGGGCATAAGTTTTGTTTTGTAACAGAATCAGCTGAGACGATAAACTGGAGCGATGCAGAGCTCCGGGAGCTTCTCTCCATTAGATCTGCAGCTCAGATCATCTGACAGCTCACTGGGACGGTGGAGGACAGACACCCGTAGCTGCTTGTGAAAAAAACGTAACAAGTGCGGCTTTGATCGCAAAAAAAAGCAAGTTATGTCCAAGATAAACGGAAGTCCGTGACAGCGCAGAGACCGCCCCCATACCTCCTTTATGCCGCCATCGCGAAATCTTTTATAAAAATGACACAATTGCGCCACATTACCGCCACGGTCTGAACTCTTATAAACGACCTTAGGCTCCCAGATGCCGCCTCGGCGTTGCGGCAAATTGGCGGCATTGTTTTATAAAAGAGGCTTGATTGGCTAACACTAACACAAGCCTTCCACTGCATTGTTTGCTCTGCAACGTGTGACAAGTGAATAATGAGTCACTTGTGGTGTTTTACTTCCTTTCATGAGTCGTTCAGAACTATAACAGCAAGCTAAAAGCAAGATGACAACCGTACTTCCTCAAATGCCGGAGGCATATTACCGTAATAAGCGTAGTAAGTGCTCTCTACCGTCAAACACCCAAGAGTACTAACACCAGATATGACAATGTATTATTCTACTTATCAAGCCCCTGTGTATGACTTGTCTTCATATTTCATTTACAATCTTCTGGCACTGATTCATAACTGGCAACAGCCATGAAACTCACAGAACGGCGAGGTGCTACTAACATTTTGGTTGAAAAAAATGGGCTGTAGTCACCAAATTTGATGACAAGATGTCATTCTTACTTCATTCTTACATATTGCACCTTTAAATAACACAAGCCTGAGCGTGTTCTCACGTTTTGTGTAGTTGCTATTGCTAACGGTTAGCTTTTACTAGCCGAGATGCGCTCAGCCAATGTCTCCTTGCAGCAACTCGACACAGCCTTGTGCGGTTGCGTGCCAAGATGGGTGAGTCCATAAATGCAAATTTTCAGTGTGATGTAGAGCTGTGGCCTTTTCTGACCAGAGCATTTCCCCATCTGTTTTCTTTCTGCGGCTAATGCAGGAAACAGGGGTAGAAGACTATTTTCACATTCAGCATGCATGTAAAACTCAGTGACGAATTGCATTTCAAAAACAGCAAGTATTATATGTTTTTTTGTGAACCTCCGCTTTAAGATTATGTTTCTGGTTAGCTCAACTACTTCTACTGACTTTGCACATCATCTTCACCATTACATTATGCAGCCTAGTTTATTTACGATAAACCAGTTTATGACAGAGCGTCTAGTTTTATTTATCGTTTGCAACTTTTTCAGATCCCTTTAGTTTAGTTTACCATAAAACAAAACTGCTTTTTTAAGTGAACACAAAAAAAAAAAAACGTATTCATGGCTACATCAAATAACTGCAGCTTTAATGCAAATCCACATTATATGAAGAAGAGGAATGAGTCTCAAAAAGTTCCCTCACTTATATGAAAGTTATACAGAAAAACACTCTCAACTCTACAGTCAACATATATTGTGGTATTACATAAACCTTTCATATCTTTTGTGGTATCGAAACCCTGTCGTTTCCTTTTCAGACATGTTATAAAAGTTAAATCCCAACCGTTATGAAAAGTCTAAGCTTCAGTGCTGATTAATAAGGGCAAGAGCCCTCAGATAAAGTAAATGCGGTGGGTCACCGGGCCAGCGAGGGAGGGTTATCACTTGGGTGTTTCGAGCTGAAGCGGTAAAAGAAAAGGTTTCACCATCTCTATTGGGTATCAAGGCCCTTTGCTCCTCCCAGACACACTCTGCCAGCTAATTACTGAGCCTATTGAGCCGAACGACAAGGAAGAACAAAACCTGTCTCGTCTGGTTGAAGACGTTTATAAGCCACCAGTGTCCAAACACTGACAATTGTAGGTCAGAACTAAAAAATTTCACCAATTAGAATGTATTTTGTACCAAGAGACCTTCCGGAAAACCCACTATGTTGTTTAGGAATACAAAAAAAAGATAAAGATTATATCTTACATTTAGCATTAATGGCAATGATTTAAGGTGCTAATAATTAGCTAAGAAAATCAGAGTGGCTTGAGGCTTTAGCATGCTTAGCTCATAAATGCCCTCTTTTATGGAGCTGATAAACAGGGAATCCGGCTCCAACGTGCAACTAGGCTGCTAATGAGATTAAAGCAGAGAGCTGTTTCAACAGTCTATGTGTGATATTTCAAAGAGCTAGCCACATGTCACAAATTAGCTAGTGACATGCCTCAAATTAGCCTTTGTTCTGTGCTGAACCACACTGACTTGGAGTAATTGGGAGACTATGATGTAGGACAAGCGCACTGATGAGTGTGAGGCTCATACTGCGTAAGTGACACAAAGAGGGAGAGGAAGTTAAAATCCTTGGTCTTCATCGGCTTTAAAAAGAGTTTTTTAGTCACACAGGGACGCATTTGTGCCAAAGCACATGTTGAAAACCATTTTTTAAAAGGAGATCAGCAATTTTGTGTAGTTCCTGCTGAAAATGTGTCTTTTTTCCAGCCCTTTAATAAATAACCAAAGACAGAAAGGGCAGTGAGTGAAAAGAAAGCAGAGCACTATGGGGCAACCATTAATGTGAAGTATGCATGCAGATAGCACCTTTTGCATCCAATAGCCACGAGAGAAATTAGATCAGACTGTGAGGAAATCAAGCAAATTGAAATTAATGAAGGAGTAGCTGAACAAAGACAGCACAAACACCGAGTATGAATTTTATTTTATTTGGTGCAACTTTGATTGGAATTAAAATCCTAGCATTCGTCAAAGGGATGCGTTTTGCTAGCTATCTTTCAGGCCAATGTTTTCAACTAACTGCTTCATGTTTTTTAGCCTTGAAATCTAGACAAACCATAGCAGTAGCAAAGGTTTTTGCTTCGCAGGTGCATCTAGCTACACTCTTGTAGCCTCAGCAGGTCTACCATTGGCCAATTTTAGGTTGAATTAATCTATGTTCGTAGAGGGTCATTGGGCGGGCTTAGCACCAGAGCTGCGACGGAGAAAAACTGCAAAGACAGTGTTGGCTCGGAAAAGGCACGTCTGAAATGGCTTTGGTATTAACTTTGGATGATTTAGACTTGGGCTTTTCTTTGAGACATGAGCAGATAGAGGTACTTAAGTCATTTATTTGGAAAAAGGATGGATTTGCTTCTTCTTCTTCTTCAACGTTGTATGTCTGACTGCCCTGCTGACAGATTTCTGTAGCGATGAATACGTCACGTTGTTCGTTTCATGCTTGGTTTTAGCACTGTCCACTTGCGTGCAGAGACCAAAGACAACCATAGAGTCCACCCCATAACCGAGCTTCGTCCATGGGTTGTGGCCAGACTATACATCTACACATATAGGATGGCTTGTCAGGCTAGATGTTTTTGGTCATCATCAAAATAAGGTTATATATGATCTGGTTGTGGATGACTGTCAGCTACTACCACATAACATGAAACCTCCGTATCTGTACAACTGGTAGACTTATACTCATTTTTGCACTTCCCAAGGCTGATTAGCTGTGGTAGCTACATTTATCTGGACTGAATCCAAATGCTGTGCAGCTTTAGATGTTGATCCAATGATTGCTTTCTAAAAGTCTCATTAAAATCCATCCAGTGGTTCATGAAATATTTTACTAAAAGTCAGACACGGTTGACTCCTTAACAATGTTTTAAACAGAGATCTTACATAATCAGCCAGGGCCAATGGTCGATTATAGATGTGTATCCAATAATTCCTTGCAGAAAGAGCTGTCTTTGGTTGAACAGCTGTTGCTTAATTCCTGGATGTAATTGCTTGTTTTGTTCTTCAAACTGTGTCTTGTAGGTTGCCATGCTCACTGCTCTCTTTAAGGTCCTCCAAGCTGGTTTAACTTGTGACCCTTGAGTCATTTAGCTGTTTTATGCAGCATTGTCAAATTAGTTATGACCTACTGACAATGACTTACATCAGTGACAAGAAAAAAACCTCTTTTTGATTTCCAATCAATGCGAAGCACCCTTGAGGAGGAAGATTTGTGCCTTAGGCCCTGTCCACATGTAGCCGGGTTTCTTATAAAAACGAATGGTAACACTTTAGTTTAGGGAACACAAATTAACCATTAATTAGCTGCCAATTAATATACATATTAGTGCACTACTAAGTCTTAATTTGTCATTATTAAGTACTTATTAACTGCTTATTACTAATGCCCTAATTCTAATATTAACACGCCATAAATTAAGAGTTTTATCATAATAAGCCGTTAATAATGGTTTATTTGAAAGTAAATGATTTGTTGCTGGTTAATGCAGATACTAATGAGCTCTAATCAATAAAGAAGTAATTCAAGGGAAAAAGTTATTCTACATTAATAACCAGAAAAATGATGTTCTGGTATTATGTAACTAAACACCAAACTGCATGTGTTAATAGAGCCTAAACAACAATTAATTAACCACTTATAAGCAAGAATATAATCCCCATTCTAAAGTGAGCTTTTGTTCATACCTAATGAGTTTCTGCGTTAATCAGCAACAAACCGTTTACTTTCAAAGAACAAACCATTATTAATGGCGTATTATGATAAAACTCTTAATTTATGGCCTGTTAATATTAGAATTAGGGCATTAGTAATAAGCAGTGAATAAGTACTTAATAATGACTAATTAAGACTTAGTAGTTCACTAATATGTATATTAATTGGCAGCTAATTAATGGTTAATTTGTGTTCCCTAAACTAAAGTGTTACCAAACGAATATCCACCCTCCCAAAAAATAGCGTCCACACACCTCATCTTTAGAAAAAAACTCCATCCACGCGTAACCGCATAAGTGCATTGTTAAGCACGTTCATAGGCATGCCAGACCTGTCCAGATCCTATCCATAGAATTGCTCTTCATGGCTTTAATCCTGGCAGTGGTGAGTAAAAACATTATATATGACATCAAACAGCAATGTCAAACGTGATTTCCTTCATGTTGGTTTAATGGCGGACGGCATAAACAAACCGTGACCTTTGAAGTCTCGAGGGATCTTGTGATCTTGCGAGTCGAGCGAGGAGCGCTGCAGTGAATTCGCTTCGCCGCTGACTCTCCCGGTGTGCACTGGAGTGCCGCGATTGTCGCGAGTAAACCGTTCCGCGCCGCTGATGCTTCCAGTGTGCAGCAGGCGTTAGACTTTAAAGGAAGCTTAAAAAACCATTAAGCCCATTCTGTCTGAATACAAACAAAGCGCTGAGAGATTTGAATCAGGCACCTCAAAAAGGAAGTAAAACCTCCAGATGAAAGGGGAGGTTTGAATGTCCTGCCAACATAAACAAAGCTAATGGCAGATCACCAGGAGAGAGGGATCAGCTGACATTTTTCATATGTTTTACACAGTTGTAAAAAAAAACAGAAGTCACTAACCACCTTGTTTGCTTTAATACACCAAGTGCTAGCATTATCAGTCTAAAAAACAGACTACACAAGTCAATACCAAGCAAAAATAACCAGAGTCATCATCCATAGATGTTTAAAAGAACCTCAAAGCTGCTCAGACATCATGTGCTGACATAAAACATCCAAATTTCACCTCAGAAATGATGCTTTATGGATGTATACCCATCCTATAAAAGCAGAATGTCCTTAACTATCTAAAGAGGAGCATTAAACAGTTTACATCAAAGTCAACATGCAAAGACTCTTCCTCACACATCCGACACTTTGATCTGATAATCCAGCATTTTTTACAGGTGTAATTCCTTCTATGAGGTGGTGGAGAGGAAAATGTCTCTACTGAAAGCCCAAGAACTAATGGCATAAGATGCCTTGCTGTTCTTCTGTTGTATTAATGTGGTCTCCTGCCATCCAGCACAATTGCTGTGATTGTTGTTCTGTCCGGCTGCACGGAAGGCAACAAAACCCGGTAAATTATGAGGATATTAGCAAAGGAAATTCTGGCAAAAATATCACATTTCTGCAGGGTTTAGTGAATGCTACGGTAATGGTAGTAAAACATTTTCAAAGACCAAGAACTAAAAGAAAATGGGATTTCTTCTCAAAAGGAAGCAAATCAAAGGTTTGGTATATCTGGGAAGCTGAATGTTAACATTACCTCAGACCTTAGCTCTTATGTTGCTTATGTTAAATGAGGAATAAAGAAAAATGCTATTAAATAATAGGTTGGACATATATTGAAGTAGGGGTCAGTGTAAAGGAAAAATCTTTGATTGCCGCAGTTTACGATAACAAAAATGACATCTGACTAAACCGACAAGCTAACGGCTAGTTCAAAGATCAGTGGATTGATGATATCTATAAAAAATTCCAAATTCTCAAAGGAATGAATGCCTTGTAAGTCGTACTCGAGCGAAAAAAAGCTTCAGTGCACCTGTTTCAGGAACTAGAAGTGAGCTAGATCAGAGTTGAGCTGAACACGGCAGGATTTGGAGTCTTATTTCCTGATATTTGAACATCTCTCCTCTGATTGGCTAACAGCAACACGACTCTACCACTGACTCTGTTTGCTCTGCAACGTTGATGTTTTATCTCCACACATAACACAAGCCTGGAGGAGTTCTGCTGTGTGGTGGAGTTGCTAATGCTAACGGTTAGCTTCCGCTAGTCGAGACGTTCTCTGCTGTTAACTGGACGCTAAACCAACAACAGCCTTCCCCGTCGTGAGTCAAGATGGGTGAGTCCATGAATGTTAAGTGACAGTGTGACGTAGATCTGTCAGGATTTTCTAATCCTAGAGTTTCATCGTCTATTTTCTATCAGAAGCTAATGCAGGAGATAGGTGGAGGAGACTGTTTTCATGTTCAGCCTGCATGAAAAACTCAGAGTGACTGATTATAATCAGAAATAATAATTAAAAAATGTTTTTTTTTCAGTGCAGTTGACCATTAAAATAATAAAAACCTGCTTGAACAGACCAAACCCTCTTAAAGTCAACACTTGCGAGAGATTTAGCTTAGGAAGCGAGTCTGCTAGGCTTCACGAGGTTTAGAAAGCTAAGCCGAGGCGGTACAAGAGTCACAACTGCTAAAAAGTATTTTTCATAACCTCTCAACATAAACCCCTACTAGAAAATGTGTGAAATAAACTTTTAAATGCAGCTGAACATTTATGAGTAAATTCAGTTCCTGCATTAGAAGTGGACTGGACCGGGGTCGTAAAGAGGAACTTCAGCAGAGCTGCAGGCATGAGAGGGATGCTAAGAGGTGACCGATGGGGGCATGAAACCCCTAATGCACTTCCCTTTTTAAATAAGCTGCACATTAAGTTTTCATAGGATTCCCACTGCTCCCCCGATCTGAAAATAAATAGTGAGCCAAACTGCATGCATGCACACACAGAACCAAACCACACATGTAAACACGGTAAACCGTAGACACAGGAAGGTAAATGAATCAAAAAAGATGTAATTTAGCTACTTAGATGTCATATTTCCATCACTATGGTGTATACCAGGAATATTGTTTTTAATCTTGTTGGAAAAAAAAATTTTTAAAAACCTTCCTTCATGCACTTAACCCCTGAAATTAACTATATGTCAAAAATTCCAGTTTAAAATAAATAACTTTATTTACACTCATGCTTGAAACTCCCATTGCAACGTGTCCTTGCTTATTTAAAAAGTATTTTTTTTTGCTAAGAATCTGTCTGAAATAATTCAACTAAAATGTGTTTTACAGTCAAACACTTAAATTGCAAGCCTCTAAAACAGGGGTGCTCAATCCTGGTCCTGTGGGGCAGCTATCCAGCATGTTTTAGTTGTTTACCTGCTCCAACAGACCTGATTCAATGGTTGAATCACCTGTTCAGCAGCTCATCGAGCTCTGCAGAAGCCTGTTAATCACCTGCTGACTGAAATCAGGTGTGCTGAAGCAGGGAAACAACTAAAACACGCTGGATAACGGCCCCCCGAGACCAGGATTGCACACCCCTGCTTTAAAATGACCGCTTATTTCTACATTCAGTCTTGTTTTCACAGTAGATGCTTTTATTTTTTCCAAGTAGTGGATGCCCTTTTTTCTGTTTTTAGACCTTCTGGGAATTGAGGTCATTCAGGAGACTCAAATATGAAAAGCAATGAGAGGTATTGTATTCTTTTTTTTTTAGATTTCAGATTCCAATTGTTTACAGAACCTGAAATAGCATCGTGGCATCACTCCATTTTTTTTTTTTTTTTACTGGACGTTTTTCAGGGTCAGAGGTTCAGTCAGCTGAGTTTTGAGAATTCATAACTGCTTCACTAGCAGGGCAGAGAAACTCTGGAGATTTAGAAGTATTGATTCAGAGACCAGTTAAGAGAGCACGGAGAGGCGCACACACACACACACACGCACGCACACACACACACACACACACACACACACACACACACACACACACAGTTTGTGTCTTTATGTCAATAATTCTATGGAGCCTGGGCTCAAAATTGAGTTTGTGATATATCTCGCGATATGATCTGTTGGTAATCTTAGAAAAGATGGGCGTCTCTGATTTAATTCAAGATATAATTTAATAACATTTTGCATTCAGACATGATATAATATAATAAAACCTACACAAGTTTACATGTTTGACACAGAGTAGACGAATAGCTTTGTGTGTATTATACATGTGTGTAGCCATGTTTATGTGTGTGTACAAGCAGGTTAGCATAAAGGAGAACTCTAGAAGCAGACAGGGTCTAAGCGAAGGTAAACCCTGTAAGTCCAGACGTGAAGACTGTAGCACGAAAACACGGCCGCTGCTGCAGAGCCGCTGCCAGAGCTCCACGTGTCTCTCGCTGCTGCTCGCTCAGTCTCTGCACTCCTGTTTTATTTATGCTCCTTCTGGGAGAGGAGTAACACAAGATTAGGTGTCTATGTGTGCACGTGTACAAATCCATGAGCTTATCTGCTCAAAGTTCATGCGTGTTCATGCTTGTGTGCTCAAGTTTCACCACAGAAATATACTCAGATTTAGAAAATGTACTGAATTGTTCAGGAGAAGAAAATGTAAACAGAGATTCTATTTGTCCTAAAACTTCAGCTTTTAGTAGAGGTGACTGAAGCGTGGCCCACAGGCATTTTTGTGGCCTGGACGTGGAATTCGACTGGTGGGATGTTGGTCCAGCGGCACAAGTCTTTGGTGCAGATAGAAACATTTTTAACATGTGAGGCCCAACAAACATTCTGATGGGTTAAAATAAATTTGAAAGTGTAAATATGAAGTGATTTGTCTTTTATGAATCATGCTTTTTGATTTTCACGTGTAGAAGGGTCACCATACCGCCCGTCACTACTAGAAAGGCCTTGAGCGGTCATTTTGACTGCTGCATTTAAAGGTCAACAAATTCACATTGTAAGTTTATAATTTTAGATAATATTTGATTTAATTAGCTAAATAAAGTTTTTTCAACCAAAAATAACTGTTTCAGAATCATAACTGTCCATGTTTTCAGGCTTTCTAACGCCATTGCTATGGTCCTATTGTCTGTCTTTTAGTTATAAAAGACAGAAATAACAACAACACAAGAAAGAGAATGACTGACCAAACACTGGAAATACTCTTTGACTGACTCTCCCCAGCCACTTGGGCCAGCTTCTCCGAGGAAATCCCAAGGTGTTCCCTGGCCCTTTGGGTCTCCTCCCGGTTGGACGTGCCTGGAAAACCTCACCAGGGAGGTGTCCAGGAGGCATCCTAACCAGATTCCAGAGCCACCTCAACTGTCTCCTCTCAATGTGGAGGAGCAGCAGATCTACTACAAGCCCCTCCCGGATGACCGAGCTTCTCAATCTATCTTTAATTTTCTTGTCTTGTAACTACAAAAAATTAAAGGACCTTCTCTGTAGAAATTATTGCATGTTTAATTTATTATAGATCAGGTTAATTAAAAACATAAGATTTCTGATAAATCAGATCTAGCCATGGCTCAATAGATGAGGTCATCACAAAGAGACTAAGACCAAAGTGGGTCGCTATCATCTTAAATCAACTTCAGTGTCATGGTCACTTTGTAATGCTCCAGGACAAGTGTTCCTGAGTGTTACACTCTGAAACACAAGTGTTTATAAAACAGTGTTTGATTGTGCAGTAACCCTCTTTTGTCCCTTCTTGGACTAGCTTTAGCGCATCTGTCTGAACAAAACTGATCTTTGTTTCTCCAAACTGTGGCGCTTCAAAGACCTGAGTTCCATGTCTAGATTCAAACTTCTGCTTCAAGCAAAAACTGCTCAACCAAATTTAGCCACACCTAAAGTCTTGTAGCTGTCCATGCGTCGTTTCACTTAGCTCATCTGCAGGAAAAATAAAGGTCAAAACATGCCAAAGAGATCCAGACTAAGTAGTGGAAAAACAGAAACACAGATAAGAACACGGAGAAGAAGAAAGACAGAAAAAGACAGAGAACAGAGTTAGAGGCAGAGTGATGTGAAGAGAGACTGAGAGGCAGAGAGAGAGAGAGAGAGAGAGAGAGAATGAGCAAGCGAGTGGGGAAAAGGAGTGAGAGGTTCCTACTGAGCAGTGGCTGTTGAGTGAATTTATTTGAGCTGTGGCCTCTCAAGTGAATCCCCTGAACGAGAGCAAATAGACAGCAGGCACTGCGAGGCGGCCTTGCCTTACAGCAGCTGGTGAATAAGAGAGGAGGATGGCAACAACGAAAGGGATCTAACAGGTTCACAGGCAGTGGAGACTTTACACAAAAAAAACAATATGGCGGCGCACCTAAGTGGTTAGGTTATAATTAAATAAGTAGAAAAAGATTCCAAGTGACTCATTAGTACCTGTTAAAGAGCTAATGAAGTATCTTGGGGTCTTGTTCACAAATGAGGGGAAAGATGGTGGATCGGTGCTGCGTCTGCAGTGATGCGGGCGTTGGACGTTGTACCGGTCTGTCGTGGTGAAGAGAGAGCTGAGCTGGAAGTCTCGTCTATTTACCAGTCGATCTACGTTCTAACCCTATGGTCACAAACTTCGAGTAGTGACCGAAAGAACGAGATCATGGATACAAGCGGCCGAAATTAGTTTTCTCCGCAGCGTGTCTGGGTTCTCCCTTAGAGATAGGGTGAGAAGCTCAGTTATCCGGGAGGGGCTCGGAGTAGATCTGCTGCTCCTCCACATCGAGAGGTTAGGAAGCCTCCTGGACGCCTCCCTGGAGGAGTTCTGAGCGCGTCCAACCAGGAGGAGACCTAAAGGAAGACCCAGGACACACTGGAAGGACTATACCAGCCTGTACACATAGGTGGGTCCCATATGGGGTCTATATGGGCAAGCCGTATGGGTCCCAACAGGGTTTGTCCGTAGTTTCCATGGTGGCCCCACAGGGGTTTGATTGTGTTTGAGTCAAATCCTCTGAAAACTCATGTACGGCCCATTGGGCAAAAATCTTTCTGGGCAAACCCCCATTGGACCACCGTGGAAACCGTGGACAAACCCTGTTGGGACCCATATGTCTTGCCCATATAGATCCCATATAGGGCCCACCTATGTGTGCTGGCTTGGATGTTTTCTGGTTTATCCTGGGAATGCCTTGGAATTCCCCTGGAGGAGCTGGCCCAAGTGGTTGGAGAGAGGGAAGTCTTGCGTGGCAAACATTCACTCATATCTCCTTGTTATGTTCTTTCTGTGGTTCTTTTCTAACTCCATTGGTTTTTCATGCTCAATACAGTGTAGCAATGTTATTTTACTTTAAATTGCTGACAGTTTCTGCAACACACAGCCGCCATCTTTGGAGTCTCACTGGCGGTGACGGGGTCACTTCCACTGTTTATCCGCGGGCAGTAGGGGGCGACATTGTCCCCTACTGGCTGCGCCTTCCGGTCAATCACCACGATCCAGCATATAAACTCCTTCATCCATATTCATGGTCCAGGGTCCACGTCTCCTTATCGTGATCGCTTCTTTTATCCATCATGAACGCCAGTGAGGCTCTGAAGATGGTGGCTGTGTGTCGCTGAAACTGTCAGTAATTTAAGGTAAAAAAAACATTGCTACACTGTGAGCAAGAAAAACCAATGGATTCACTCATATCTACTTCTGTTATTATTAAATGAATCTGGACTTTATTCCTGTTGTGCATCCTTGACATTATCTCCACAATCTATAAAACAAGAGCCGTATTCAAATTTTCTAGGTAATCCCCCTCGTGTGTGTATCTGCAGAAAATAAACCGACACGTTTAAGGTGATTGCTACAGTGTCCTTGCAAGGGGGGCACCATGTTCTGATGTACCTTTGTGGCTAGCTTGATGAGGCTAATGCACAAACACTGATGCTGCATTCCCTAAACTGTGAATTTGCACCAGTAAGAAGCCATTAGGGAGAGCTGCTTTAATATGGGAACAATAATGACTATAATGCCTCAATCATAGAAGACCGACTGACCTTATCATAAGAAATGCATTGGTGAGCACTGTAATTATCTACAGTAATGACCCTGAGAGCTGAAGGATTATCAGCATCCAGGCAAGATGAGTATAATGAATTGAAACAATCTTCCTCTAATGACTAAAGAGGAAGCGTTGCTGTTGTGGTCTGGAAAAAAAAAGGAAAAAAGCAAAGTTACAAAGCCGTTCTCCATGCAGAGTTTGCCAACTTGGCATCTTCACAGCGGGAAGCCAAACTCCTAAGAATAGACGGACTGTTTACAGTCAGAACAGCTGCATTCCTGCTGACACCATCAGTTCAGCACCACTAGCTCAGCTCTTGAGATAGCACTTCAACATGAATGTACCACGCTGTACTTTAACCAAACGGCCTTATCTCAAAGGTCCAATAACAGCCCGGGTATTGACAAGCTGTTCCTGAAGAATAAGATATTGTCAAAAGGTAAACCACTTATCTAATCTGCAATATGCCCTCACACATTGTTGCGCTGTTGCCATCATGATGAAAAAAAAATACTTCCTGTACTTGATTTTCTGAGGGAAACACTGAGAAACCAGGAAGCCAACCCTTCTTCCCCGTCTGGGTCGTCCGTGAAAGGCCGTCTGACATTCAAGGTTCAAGGACCCCCAGGAAGCATCACTGATGGCGTTCAGAGACGAGTCATAGAAACAGAATTCTTCTTTGACCGATCATTTTGACACGTATTGATGAGGAAGTGATTGACCTCTGAAGGAACTACAGACCTTGTGCCAAAAGCCATGACAACCACACAAAGCAAGCAAACAGAAGAGCGCTGGAAATAACCAGATGGCTACAGACATCCTGCTAAACTCTCAGCTCTTCAGCAGCAGTGAATGGAGCCACACTGCTGTCCCAGGAAGTGGGAGAAAACAGAAATTTGCAGAGTGTTTAGAGGATGGTTCAATATATTAGGGATCATCAGTTTATGGGATTAAATGCAGTATTCCTTGTTTATGCGTCCCACACAGGATTAGCAAAAAAAATCTCACAGGAGCATTTTTTACGAGTTTTAAGGTAGCAACAAATAGTTTTTTAAACTTTAAGCTAGAGCTTTAACATTGACTTCTGACCAGTTTCATACTTGACTCCACTCTGCAGCCCTCTGCTGGCCAAAAACTGCACTAGATAGTTTTGTGGAGCGGGTAGGTGTTCTAGGAGGCTCTCCTATACCTGCTTTACAGCTGTTAGCTGTAATGCTAGCAGTTAGCATTTTTGGTTCGCCGATCGTCAATAAAAAGCACAAGAAGAAAAAGAAGTTCCTTTTTTCTGTTGGCATCATGGGGGAGCCTGAAAGTAGACATAAGAGAGTATGTCTTTGGAGGTGAAGCAATAAGCTAAAACCAGAGTAAACATCGTAGTAGCCTACACTAGTTTCAGGAAGCTTAAGGAGGTTAAAAAAATCACAGACTGATGGTGACCTGGCTTTGTTGCTACTGGACTTGTAAGTAATAATATTTTTGTCTAACTGTGTGAATCTTTTTACTTCGTGGTTAATTTTAGTATTAGTTGGCTCACGTTAGCGTTAGCTCGTTGTTAGCGCTAGCTACAGCAGGCTGCAGCAGGGTTGTTTACGGTAGGTGTAATTCCACTTTCAACCAATAGGGCGGAGGAGCAGGAAACTCCTCTGAGTTGTTTTTGCCCGTGTGTTTGTGCGTATGTTAGCAAAATATCTAATAAACCACTCCCAGATAAAAAATCATCGGATGTACAACTGATGCTTTCTGATTTAATCTAATTCAAAATAGCCACCACAGCTCGCCAGAAACACAAATTTAAAATTGACAGATTATTGAGCTAACATTTAGCATAGCATTTACATCCCTTCAAAGAATGCATGGCTGTGGCGTTATCGATTACTGCTACATGACACTTAGACTTAACTTCCTCAGAAGAGAGGAGGAGCATCAGGAGAAAAAGATCCTGGCTCCTTTACCTCTAGAGCAGTCACAAGCTCTCATGTGTGAGTTGCTCATTTCTGACATTTAAATCGCTCCGGTGTGTTTTTGCTCTCGACCTCTTGTTTTCCCACCGCTGTCCAACCTTGAGGTGCCACTCCGTCCTTGTCTTTTTTCCTGTGCACAAACGTACGCCATACAAGGTGACTGTCCATGCTTTTGTGACTAAGTGACTGGTGCAGACAAGCGACAGTTTCTTTCTCTCCATTTTTTTTTGTATTTGTTGGAAAAGACTGTTTGTGTGTGTACTCCTGGCCTTATTTTCACTTTTGCTCCTTCTGTCTCGGTTTCTGACTCCTTTTATCTGTCTACCTGTCTGCCAAGATTCCAACTTCCTTCCAAAAAGAGAGAGAGAGAGAGAGAGAGAGAGAGCGAGGATACGGAAAAAAAACTTAAGCTCAGATTGTGCAGACACATTCGATACGCCCACGAGTCCTCATTCTTTCACTCTTCATAACTGCATCTTTCAAAATAAATAAACATACAAAAAAAGTATTGTGACTCTTACTGGCATGCCATTAGAATCTGCATGAGCCGTGTCCGTGTGCGCATGTTTCGAGTTAGAAATCTGGCTGACAACGACAAAAAAATCCAATAAATACGTCGTCTGTCATGAAACATGACATATACGGCTGCCTCAGTGTATATGTGAATGTGTTTGTGTAAACACGGGGTTTATGTCAGCGGGAGTGTGCTTCCGTGTCACTCGGCACAGACAACCACGGCATTAGGATTTTCAGATTTAGCTAATCTCAGGGCGACCATTCTTTTGAGTTGCCATTTAGGAAAAACGACACCAAAGAGGCGCTTTAGAGCCACCGCGTGAGACGCACTGGGTCTCATGGCTAGGATGGAATAAAAAAAAAAACAGTAGAAAAGAGTGTACGCGTGTGTGTGTACGTGTGTGTGTGTGTCTGCTTGGTAGTTTCCTTGTTTTAGGCATCATGCACCCCGGCTGGCGGACGGCGCCTTTGTGCCGCCATCTCATCCATCTTCGTCAGAGTCATTCTATCAGACAGCTGTTTCAAGGCCCAACCCTCACACACACACACACACACACACACACACACACACACACACACACACACACACACACACACACACAGGTGTAAAGCAGCTATTTGTTCTACACGCCCAGCAGGATTAACCCGCTGAGCCAACAGTCCTGCTGACCTCATGCTAACCCTCCTAAAGTGCGATCATCCTTCTGTTTCAACTGTTTGATCCCAACGCCGTCCTAAATATTGCTGCCATCATGTAATCGTGCAGGTGATGTTTATTTTTAGCTTTTCTTTTTTATAATAGCCCAGCAGGTGGGGCTTTCACTGGCAACATGTAATCTCATTCACACAAACACAACACCTTTGTGTGTGTGTGTGTGTGTGTGTGTGTGTGTGTGTGTGTGTGTGTGTGTGTTTTCTCATTTAAAGTAATCCTGAACTCCTCTGTTGCAACAGTACTACTCCTAAAACAAATATGTTAGTAGAGCTTGTAGATGCAGCCTGCAGCCTTTTTCTTCTTCTTCGTTTCTTTATTTCTGACCTGATGTCAGGTTTTTATTGTTTGATCAGGAAATGTGAGAAATCTGCAGGAGACGATGACGTTGATTCAGAAACGTTTGCATATGCATCTGTGTCCATATCTGAGAATCTTCAGCGGGGTGAAAGGAGACGCTGCGTAACATTTGTTGGATGAAGATTAGAGAGTTGAATAAAGAGACTGAAGACAGAATAAAGAGAGTGTGTGGATTAAAACCCAGCAGTCAGAGAGGCAAACTGAGATTAGCCCACACTTAAAGGTCGAACAGCTTTACGAGAAATGGGGACAATTCCACAGAGGAACGAATAAATCGAGGCAGAAAAAAAAATCCAAGATGTTTTTTTTTTGTTATTCTCTCTCTCTCTCTCTCTCTCTCTCTCTCTCTCTCTCTCTCTCTCTGAGCATCTTTCTCAGGGTAGATTATGGAATGTTGTAATTTTAAAAAACACTAAAATACCTGAAAGCATTTTCACTCTCATCAACTAACAGCTGCCCCCCTCCCCCATCTGATACAGACAGCTCATGTTAGAAAGGCTGTCACATTCAGCTGTCATTTTATTAATGCTGGTCATATATTTCTTTAAAAACATCTCTCTGGCAGGGGAATTCGGTTTTGCTAATTATCTGGATTTTTTTTAAAGTGCATCTTTAACCATCCTTGACAGCTGCAGACAAATGTCTTCCCGTGCCTCGCTGCTTGGGTTTCCTGTCCTTTTTTCTTCTTCTGTAAACTTGATTCATCACACGATGAATAATTTACATTTTCAAGACATGTAATCTCTTTCTTATAAATAAGATACATTTTCAAGAAGATTTAATCAGGATAGCAAACTTGATATAGGCTGAAAAATGTCTCTTTTTTCATTTTGAGATTTTTTTACTGTTTAAACATTTAACAGTTTTACAATTTTGCAGAAAGGCAAAAAAAGTTTTAGTCTTTGTTCATGAGCCGAGTATCTTCAGAACCACTGGGTGGATTTTACATAAAGCTCCCAGAAACTAATAACTATCGGAACCTCCGGGTTATTTTACCGGATCTTTGCAGCATGCATGTCTCCATTTACATTTTTGGGTCATTTCAGAGAGCAACTGAGTACCTGAACTGGGATATGGAAATGGAAATGGTCCGGTAGAGTCTCTGGGCGGGACTTGTGGTTAACTCATGCTGATTGGTTCTAATTCAGCAGCCAAATTGGAAGGATAAGAAAACATTTACACTTTTGCCATTTCCAAACTCCCAATGCTGAAAAATGCAGCGACCCACTGTTGTCTCCTACAGAGTCTCAAAAAAAAGCAGCGCTTCTTCTGGTCATTGAACGCCACTTTTTACATCACACAGTCACTCTCCCGGTCCCTGAATGGTTTAACTTAAGGCGTACTTCGACAATAACACTTTTCAGTCTGCTCCACTGGAGCATAGCAAAGGAAACTACATAGACCATGATCCTTTGCTTCCGCATCATCTGCCAGTTCGCCAATGGGAGTGCGTGCAGCCCACACAGCAAAGATAAACAAACATGGAGTATGGAGGCTACATCAGTGAACGCAGCACGGAGGATTCCAGTCAAAGTATTTTATGTTGTGAGTCTTATTATCATTAGCCTTCCCACAATATCGCAATAAATATTGTATCGTGAGATTTGGATATTGTTACCCCCCTAAATATGACACTTACACATTAGCATTGACTCCACGCCGCGCCACCCGTGTTGTAATTGTTAAACTCAATGAAGTCGGTGAAATCAGAGCATGAAAATCAAAGCTGCCATATTTGATCATACGCCCTGAACAAGTAAAAGAAATTATGTATATTTTTAGGTAAAATCTGTTGTTTTTTAGACATAATCTTCATGATCATGGTTACAGTAATAATAATTATTATAATATTGAATATATTTTTCAGTTTTAAACTAAGATTTCTATAAAAAACAGAGGGGGTCAGTTATTGTGCCAGCGAGTCTCACCATCAGTGATGATGATGAAGAGGAGGAAGATGACACTGAGGCAGATCCTCAAATACATAATATTCTAAAATATTCTAATAATCTATATTCAATCAGAAATGGCATTTAATGTTCTAAAACTTCGAAAAATATTCTACAGTAATCTGTTTTTATAAAAGTATTCTGTATTGTTTAATAACTGTGACATTTTCAGTATTATTCTACAGTGATGTAATGTTCTAAATTAGCTAGATTATTCTAAAGTGTCTCATAATTATCTCTATTATTAAAAAATATTGTTTGTTTAAACTTGCACTTCGTTTTTCTCTAATTTTCTCCATGAAAATAAATATTTTTGAAAATTGTAACAGAAAAATACTTTTGTTATAGACCATAATAACACCCTGGGGTTGAAATTTTAAATTTTAAACTACTTCAATGATTGCCCTATAAAGGGTTAATATCGGCCGATATCGGCATTAAAATTTAATATTGGAAAATATCGGTATCGGTTTTCAATCTTTTAATTACACATCTTTTAAATACCAAACACACGTTATACAGGGTGGGCCATTTATATGGATACACCTTAATAAAATGGGAATGGCTGGTGATATTAACGTCCTGTTTGTGGCACATTAGCATATGTGAGCGGGCAAACTTTTCAAGATGGGTGGTGACCATGGTGGCCATTTTGAAGTCGGCCATCTTGGATCCAACTTTTGTTTTTTCAATAGGAAGAGGGCCATGTGACATATCAAACTTATTAGTAATGTCACAAGAAAAACAACGGTGTGCTTGGTTTTAACGTAACCCTAACCCTCATATATACTAATGTGCCACACACAGACGTTAATATCACCAACCATTCCCATTTTATTAAGGTGTATCCATATAAATGGCCCACCCTGTACATCAATATGTATAATGAGGTAAAATGTTTGAGATATTCTAGTTTATTTATGACAACTTGTGTAGTGAACGTACACTGTCCTCACAGCACGTAGCTACGTGTAGCTAGACAGCTAGCAAACCACTAAAACAAGAATCTTCACCCAAGGCTTGCTTTCCTTAAATGAAGGTTTGTATAAATGTTTTATCACCATAACTGCATTAAACAGGAAATGAAAACATACATTACTAACTAATACACACATGTTAGCGTCACGCTTAGGGAGAATGAGATTCAGCTGCTGTTGGAGACTAACTTCTCCTATTACTAATTTAAATTTAAGTCATTTTGAACAGAAAATGTATAAATGTTAAGCATGATATGAGATATGTGATGTTAGGAACCTAAATTATTTTAGTTTTTCTTATTTAATGAGAGGGGGACACAGCGTATATCGGTATCGGTTTATATCGGAAATTAAGAGTCAGATAATATCGGTATATCAGATATCGGTAAAAAAGTCGATATCGAGCATCCCTACAGAAATGGTTCAAACATATACTGAAATTATACCTCTCAATTTTGTTTAGGTGAGATGATGTGCCACACACACTTTTCTTTGTCATGAATAAAAAACCCTTTTTTGTTTGATTAAAGGGATTTTTGTATTCTTTCCACTCACATCGCTTTCCCATTCCTGAAGAGAAAAACCATGTTAATTGTGCTCGATACTTAGATGAGCACCGAATCTGGTTTCCACTTTTGTTGCAGTGTTTCATAATTAACTGGTTCCCTGCAGCAAAGTAGAACATTTAAACAGGCTCACCATTAAATTTCCCGAAACTGCTAGAGTGTTAAAAGGGGTTCGTGGTTTAAATGTCAGATTCACGTGGCAAACGCCTTTGCCTCATGTGTATTTTAAAAGAAAAGCGAACCCATACGAAAACATGAATGACAAATGTCTTCCAGCCACATTAGTATGAATATGAAACAAAGACATTTGTTTCTTTGGTTCACATCAGCGCTGCTCGGTTGAAAAATACATCAACACCAGAAACAAAGAGAAACACATCTAATGTGCTCAGAGTATCACAAATCCGGCTGTTCATGCGTGTTTCACCGCTGATAACATGCCTCACATAGCTGCATCAATGACACACTGTCACTGAGGAGGCTTTTTGTAATAAAACACTTTTAAATGATGAATGGAACTCTTGTTTCTATATTAGAACAAATGTTTTGTTCTTTCTACGGCATGGTGTCTTCTGCTAAGGCTGTGACTACTAATGTCTAGTGTGCCATCCATCATCCTTATATGGTATATACACACATGCACACACACATATACATACTATATATACACACATATACTATATATATATACATATACTATATATATTTACATATATATATGCATTTACACACAGTATATATACATATACATATATACATATACATATACATATATACATTTATACATATACATATATATGTATGTACAGTGTATTTGTGTCTGTATTTATATTTGTTGAGGGGGAAAGTATTTATATGTGTATTTGTAATCGAGTAAAACTCAAAATAGGTGTAGAAAACATTTCTTTTTGCGTTACACTTCTACACTATAACATAACCGATGGGTCAAATGCGGAGAACAAATTTCACACACACTGGTGTGTGTGACAACTAGTGGGACATTAACTTTTTTAAAATAGAATTGTAACGCAAAAAAAGATTTGGAGTTTTACTCAAATACAAATACTTTCCACCCACAACAAATACAAATACAGATACAAATAGTGGCTGCTTTGCCCACCCCTAATACACACACAATATATATGTATGTATTAGTGCACTTTAACAAGTAAATACCTAAAGGCAAGAGTGGAAGCATGGCATCATAAAAGTAAAAACTCAAGACTTTATTAAGAGCTTTATTTCCGAAAGGCCAATTTTCGAAGACTGCCTTAGGTGATAATTAGAGCTCGGAATGAATGCCTAATTGCTGTCATTGAACAAAATCAGAGCAAACAATACAAACAAATGATCTTAAGTTAAGATGTCTGACTGTTGCTGCAGACCTCTTAGTCATCTTACAGGTGTGCAGTCTCAACACGGAGATAAAGATAAATGGTTTTCTCAGAAATAGAAGCAAACACAGGTGCAAGGTGTATTTGTTAGACATGTACGATTCAGTACATTTATTCTTTAAGCAAGGCATGCATGAAGAAAACCCACTCAGCACCTGTAAGGTATGAAACTGAAGCTGTAAGCCTCTACTCCTGTGTTGCCTTAAGACTCTGGTCTAAGCTGCATTTGTATGTCTTGAACCAGAAGGCATAAAGGATTCATGTTGACAGACTCGACTTAATTTACGGAAGTGAACAGTCAACCTTTTATGGCCTGTTAAAGTAAAAACCTGATTTGAATGGACAAGTGAAACTTTCATCTTTACTTTTTGCACTAAACCAGTTTTCCTTTCATTTCTGTTCTTTGTTTTCTTAGTCTTCTGGTTTTTACTTGATGAACTTTACTACTCATGACTAGAATGGTAGACTAAATCCATAGCCCATTGTTACAGTTGTTATTCAGTTGTAATGCATAAAGTGGTTTCCATTTCTTATGCTGCATGTGTCAAGATGCCACTAAATCCTGCAATGAGCTTCTATCCGCCAACATTTTGCTAGGGAGTTTTGTGCAAAACTGGCAGACTTTTTGCCAAAACATCAAAACTACAGACAACATTTCTGTTGAGAGGAAAGCTCTTGGTTTATAGGCTAACACTGCAAATGATGGGAAGCAGTCCAATGACTTTTGGCATGGCACAGCACACTGTGGCAAGATTTTTGACGAACCAAGATTTGCAATTCCCCAAGATGCGTTTTTCTAAAGTTGGAGCAAAACTATGTAAAAAAAAATCTCAGCTTTTGGTCTGCAAACCTCTTAAAGTGTCAAAAGAAAAGAAGACTAATCCCACCTTTTCATTTGAAAAGGCTACTAATATATATTTGGCAATTAAGGGACAATCTCCGGCTGCCAAAAGTGAAGCCATAACGGAAGTGTCCCCCCTCATCCACTGGGGCCTGGCTCTAGAAAGAAACAAGTTGCCATTGACTCCCATGTAAAAATTCAATACT
This sequence comes from Aphyosemion australe, assembly GCA_006937985.1. Taxonomy (NCBI): domain Eukaryota; kingdom Metazoa; phylum Chordata; class Actinopteri; order Cyprinodontiformes; family Nothobranchiidae; genus Aphyosemion; species Aphyosemion australe. Next base: position 345,502 of record SSNS01000029.1, on the reverse strand, counting down.
TCACAGCAGAAATAAACATGTTTACAAAAACCAATTTTAGGTTTATTAGTTTACCGTCATGACAAGTCTGAGGGGGTGAATTTTTTTGGTAACTCATTTGTTTAGATGTAATGAAATCCTGAAGTTATGAATAATTAGGGTTAGGGTCTTTTTGATTGAAAGGTGTTAACTGAGTCGTCAGTGCTAGCGCTAGTGCTAGCGCTAGCAGGTTGCCCCCCTGCTTGCTCCAGGGAAGGCCTAGGCCTTGCATTAAAAGTGTTAAAGCCTAGAAAGCAGAGGGTAGCAGAGTTGCTCAACCGCGCCCAACAACCTCCATTAGCTCATAGCTACATCGTCACAGAGTTTGTTGGGTGTCAATCATCTGCCTCTACCCTCACAGCCCCGCTCTCAGCTCCATTTTTGTATTTTCCGGGAGTGACAAGACGTGTGACTTGGCCAAGATGGCAGTGGACCATCAGCTTCATTTCAGCTATTCAAAAACCTACAGGTGATGGTGCAAAGGGTTTGTACATCTTATATTTACAATCGTTGTTGGCAACCCATTCATGTATTTATTGAGTATTTTGTTCACTATCTACAAAAGAGTTTTTTATCCCTGCTGAACTGAATGTACCATGTCAACATGTTTAAACCAACTAAAAACACACCCAAAAAACCTAAAGGAGGTCATTTTCATGACAGTGACTACATTACTGCATAAACATAACTATGACCATATGGGCACACTCCCATTATTATGATTACAAATGCTGTTTTACTAAGCAGAAGTTCTAATGAGATTGATTACTGCCTTGAAGGAGTCCATGATTACTTGAAAGTAAATAATAAAATAATTTTAAGTGTCACATTTGCATTTCAAACATTATCTCTGCTAAAATGCTGAGCTAAACCTACAAAAACCATCCTTTATCAGTCACAGAAGAATCCCACACTGTTGCATGGTGAGTTCTTACAGTTGGGCTGTTTTCAGCTCTTCTGTTGCAACACAGAAGAATTTGCTTGATGCAAAAAAGTGGTATGTATTGCAAAAAAATAAAGATGGAGGGGGAATAAAGAGTGGGAGAAAGTAAAAAAAAGAGAGAGAATTATGCCTTATGAGGAGATGAGAACACATTTTTTTACCCTGAGGATAGATGGGGAAGAGGATACAGGAGAATATAACCGAAAATCGGTTGAAGTGCGGCACTTTGAGGAGTGCTGAGCACAGATAATTATACATTATATATGCTAAAGGAAAAGATATTGAGTATGCACTTAGATAGCTATTGAAGAGTGTGAGAGAAGGACATCAAAAGCTTACATATTGGACACAGAGAGAGCCATTTATGTAAAGAGTCCTTTTCCCACCATCCATAAAATGAATTTGTAGCTGGTATTGTGCTCCGTAATGCATTGCAATTAGTGAATGATACGTATGGCTATGACAAGCAGCCAGTGCCTATGACAAATCAGTCTTTTTGCTCATTGCAAGAGAACAGATTTGAGCACAGTAGAGGCACACACACACATCCGTGCACAATCAGGCACGCGCACACACACACACACACACACACACGAAAGGCCGCTGGCAAATACACAAGTCACACACAGTGGGAAGCCCCTTGGTGGATCTAATTGAAGAGATAAGATGTTATCCATTTATATCCAAGCCAATTTCAGCTCATAGCCAAAAGTAATGCTTGAGAATTCAGAGGTTACAGCAACCTCCACACACGGTAAAGCTGTTCCCTTGGAAACAACAGCCAGGCAGTCCATAACAACCAGCCTAATAAACTCTTTATCTCTATCTCGCCACCCTTTAAGCTCTCCTTTAAACTTTTGCTTAACGAAATTTTCACATTGAGTTTGTTATTCGGTTTTTGTTGGTTTTTTTGCCTCATTAATTCTTTAATTTTGGATTTATTGCTCAGATAACTTGCATAGACGATAGCCGAAAGGCAAATCTCACCATGAAAACAAGGAATGCACATTTTTGGTGGTGCTTTGCAAATACTCACATATAATAGCGTGTTAAATCAATATGCAACTACTTTACAGATTATTGATATTTATTGTTTTGCAAAAAAAATTGCACAACAAATATGTGTTGTGAATCTCTCTCAGCTATTCCAACTAGGGATGCACCGATCCGATCTTAATTTCTGTATCGGTAAAGATATAGAAGAAAATTCTAGATCGTATCGGAGACTATGGGCCCGACCCGTAAGAATTGATCTATTCAGTATATTTCTATGTGGTGTGAGTGACGACGTCATGCGCTAAAGTCCCATGCTGTGCAGAAGCTCACGTTGATTTCAAAAGGGATCATTTGTTTATTAATGCCTAATAGCACACTAAGTAATGTTAATAAAGGGATCATTTGTTTATTAATGCCTAATAACACACTAAGTAACGCTAATAAAGGGATCATTTGTTTATTAATGCCTAATAACACACTAAGTAACGTTAATAAAGGGATTATTTGTTTATTATTGCCTAATAACACACTAAGTAACGCTAATAAAGGGATCATTTGTTTATTAATGCCTAATAACACACTAAGTAACGTTAATAAAGGGATTATTTGTTTATTAATACCTAATAACACACTAAGTAACGTTAATAAAGGGATAATTTGTTTAATAATGCCTAATAACACACTAAGTAATGTTAATAAATGGATAATTTGTTTATTAAGGCTCAATAATGCATTAACTTTAATAAAGGGACCCTTAATTTAAAGTGTTACCAAGATTGCTTTTCAACCACTAAAAACAAACAGCATGATTTGTGTCAAGTTTCCTGCAAACTATGGCAAGGAAGTTAAACAAGCACAGATGAAAAATGCTTGATATAAACTATTAACTCTAATGGTCTAATGGTGCAAACATAGGAGGACTTATAGCGGTGCTCCGAGTTTGGCTGATTATCAGTGCTGCCCACTTATAGAGTGAATGCATTAAAGCCAGCAAGGACTTGATAGCATTTTTTTATTACTTACATATTCTTTTGAACATGTTTAAAAGGTTTTTAAGTATTAAATTTGAAAATTTATTCATAAAGTCTGACATTTTTCAAAGAGTTTCTCTCTACTCTCTGCTTTAACAGGCTCGGCTGGAGGATTTAACAAGAAATGAGCTTAGGAAGAAAAAAAATACTACATCAGTTAGAAATAAAAATAACTTACTGGTCTGAACTTTAAAAGGTTAAGACATTTCATCATTCAACCAAATGGTTCTTTTTGGTCTAATGGCAGGCGAGAACTACTCAGCATTCATTCTATAGAGATGCTTGTTTTACTGTGGCCCATATAAACGACAAATAAAACTGCTTTAGAAAAAAGAAAAAAGATATGGGGTTTTCCTTCAGGCAAGCTGCTAGTGCACAATAATTTCAGTCCAACATCACCACTGCAGAGCTGATGAAATTAGATTTCTTTTTCTTTTCCTTCATTTTTTTGCCTGTGCAGCTTCAGAACGAAATAGGAAAGACAGTGCATGTTGACAGCAAAACAGCCCACTCAGTTCAAATAAATTCAACTTAAGAAAAAAGTTTGAAAAGTAACATTAATGTAAGAGCCTCAACTAAATGTTATCAAGACTTCACGCCTAACTGTGACTGTAAATTTACTTTTAAAGGAACACAGACCTGCTCCTCTGCCCTACTGGTTGAAAGTGGAATTACAACCCTGCTGTAGCCTGCTGTAGCTAGCGCTATCAACGAGTGTTACGGACGTCCCTCACTTCATCCACCAGAGGCCCTCGCACACAGCTCTACCACGCCCTGCCCACAGCTCCTCTGCTGGTTCCACACCTGTGGGACATTTTAATTAGGAGTCCTCCTAATATAAAGACTCACCTGGCACATGCAAAGGGGGGAGAGAACTTTCACTGAGCCTTGAAGACACGGAGGTGCCTTCACTGCTCTCTCTCTCCTCGCGCTGGGCTTACTTACAACTTCTTTTTAGAAGCTCCTTGACATTTTGGCTATCCCTCAGTGGGATATTTACAAGGCTTTCGCCTTTCTTTGTTTTACTTAAAGCTTAGAGCTTTAATTGATAAACTGCTGCAGGCTCTTTACTGAGAGCTCTTTCCTGAGCCCTGTTTTTAGAAGGCTCTGGTCTTGGTTTTCTCATTTATTTAATTCTCTGAGTTAATCAGAGCTCAGGCTCTTCGGAGGCCTAACCTCCTCTCCCTTCTGGGCGTCCCTGTAAAAGGGACCTCTTCTTTGTGCTTTAGCTTCCCTGCCCCTTCTGGGCTGGTGTTTTTTGGTTCGGCGTTTGATTATTATTTTTTTTGCCAGTCTCCCCTTGATTTAGGGGCCTTTCCTCCCTCTGGGAGTTTAAACGGGGGTTCTTTAAATAAAATTCCTCTTAAAAGCAACACTCAGACTCTGGTTCTTGCACATGGCCTTACAAGTTTAGTTATTTATTTTTATTTATTGCATTACTCCCTCTAGGCATCACTCCTAGCGAGCTAGGGGGACGTAATAGAGTGGGGGCTCGTCCGGGATCTATTTGCCCGTTCTAATCATTTTAAATGTAAGTGCGTGCTCTAACATTGTTTTGTGTGTTCCTTAGAGACTGAGCAGATGCCTACCTTTGACTTGGCTGCTTTTGTGGCGGCCCCTTCTCGCCGGCTGCTGGAGAGCTGCCTCAAATCCGACCTGCAGCAGGTTGCCGCCCACTTCAGTTTAGATGCCCCTGAAAAGCTGCTGAAAGATGAACTCCGACAGCTCATCATGGATTTCCTGGAGACCGAGGGGATGCTCCCTCCTCCTTCTGACCATGGTGAAGCCCCGCCGCCTTCCAGCGAAGCTGAGGAACGGCGTGATGAAAAGAAGGAGACCCCCGGCTTTCACGCGCCTTTACCCGGAACTGAACTAAAAGAAAACTTTTCTCCTGTTCCGCCTTCACCGGCTCGCAGTCCTCCTTGTTCCCCGATGTCGGAAACCCGACTAAAAGTTCGACTGGCTCGCCTTCGGATCGAAGCAGAGGAACGAACTCTCGAAAGGAATCTGCGCCATGAGTTCGATATGAAAAGACTAGATACGGAAGTCCGCCTCCGAGAGCTGGAGCTGGAGGCCCAGAAACTCGCCGCTGCAGCCGTCTCCACTCCGCCTCCTGTCGTCTTGCCTCCCGCCGACGAGCGCCGGACGGAGGTGACCCTACCTCTTCCATCGGATGAGACATCCACCGCTTCGCCTTCACCGAGCGCTGCTTCTCCAGTGCCGGGGATTCCGGCCATCGACGTCAGCAAGTGCCTTGCCCTCCTTCCCCCTTTTAGAGAAACTGAAGTGGATGGGTATTTCCTTGCTTTCGAGCGGATTGCGGTGGTTCTGCAGTGGCCGCGTGAGATCTGGCCCCTGCTCCTGCAGTGTAAGCTAACAGGTAAGGCCCTTCAGGTTATTTCTGCTTTATCTTTAACGGACAGTTCGAATTATGAGTGCGTGAAAAACGCTGTCTTAAATGCTTACGAACTTGTCCCGGAAGCCTACAGGCAACGCTTCCGGTCAGAAAAACCCAAACCTAACCAGTCCTACGTAGAATATGCCCACACTAAATCTGTGCTATTTGAAAAGTGGTGTGCTGCGTCTAATGTTAAAACCTTAAGTGACCTCAAGGAACTTATTTTAATAGAGGAGTTTAAAAGACACGTGCCCGAGAGGCTTCTCCTCTACCTTAATGAACAGAAAGTTGTTTCATTTTCTTCTGCGGCCCTTTTGGCCGACGAGTTCTCGTTGACGCACAGGTCACGAGAGCCGAGACAAGATTCTGTTAGGGTGGTGAGACCTTCTGAAAAGTCTCCCCGTTACAATGTGCCTCCCGAGTGTGCTTATTGTCACTACCGGGGACATTCCATTCATGAATGCCGCCAGTTACAACGGAAAAACCGCCGGAATGGAAATACTCCCCCTGCTAAAGATGTAGCATTATGTTCACCGGCAGCTAATCACGCTACAACTTGTGTGAAACTTCATTCGTGTTTTAAACCGTTTTTATCCACGGGACTTGTATCCCTGCGTGGTGGTGAGACACAGCACGAGGTAGTGATTTTACGGGACACGGGAGCATCTCAAACATTGATTAAAAAGAGTATTCTTCCATTTTCTGATGTTAGCCGCGTCGGCTATTCAGTCATTCTGCAGGGCATTGAGATGGGTACTATTCCTGCTGACATGCATCATATCCACCTTTCCTGCCCTCTAGTTACAGGTGACCTAGTGGTGGCCATACTGGACGAGTTGCCTACTCAAGGTGTGGACCTGATTTTAGGTAACGATGCTGCAGGTGGACTAGTTCTACCTCCTCCTGAGCTCATCTTTACTCCAGAGGTTCATGATGAAAGCTCAGATTTGTTACCGGCATGTGTTTTAACTCGAGCTCAGCTTAGGAAAGATCCTGACGTTGCTCTTAAAGACACTGTTTTATATCCGCTTTTATCAGATGATGGGTCCTCTGTATCTGTTCCAGACCCAGCTGAAGGTCATGATGTGCCCTCTAGAGGCCCCCTCAGGGATTTACCTATCAACTGTGACACCTTAGCTGAGGCCCAGAAGTCTGACAAGTCTCTGCAAGCCTGTTTTGCATTAGTGGATGCTAACTCTCCCTCTAAGGGTCAAACTACTTATATGGTAGAAAAAGGTATTTTATTTCGGTGTTGGACTCAGCCCTCTGCTAAAGGAGCGGAATGGGGGAAAACAAAACAGATTGTGGTTCCGGAAAAATTCCGTCCTCACATTTTATCATTAGCTCATGAGAGCGAGTGGTCTGGTCATCTGGGGATAAATAAAACTTATTACTCCATCTTGAGACACTTCTTTTGGCCTGGTTTAAAGCAACAAGTGTCTGAGTTCTGTAAAAGCTGCCCAACCTGTCAAACAGTTGGTAACCCGAACCAAGCCATTCGGCCTGCCCCTTTACATCCTACTCCTGTGGTTGTGACTCCATTCGAACACATTGTTATTGATTGTGTGGGACCTCTTCCTCCATCTCGTTCTGGAAAAAAATATCTACTCACCATCATGTGTTCAGCCACCCGGTTTCCTGAAGCTGTGCCCCTGTCTTCCATCACCACTGGAAATATAATAAAGGCACTAACCAGTTTCTTTTCGGTTTTTGGTTTACCTAGAGTTATCCAGTCAGATCAGGGAACCAACTTCACCTCCCGGATCTTTGCTCAGGTTGCAAAAACTTTGAACATCCAACATGTCACTTCCACCAGTTACCATCCTGAAAGTCAGGGTGTTGTTGAGCGCTGGCATCAAACCCTGAAAAGTATGCTCCGGAAACATTGCTCCTCATCTGGTCGTTCTTGGGAAGACGGTCTTCCCTTTGTTTTATTTGCTGCCAGAGATACTGTTCAGGAGTCCACTGGTTTCAGTCCCCACCAGCTAGTGTTCGGTCATGCCCCTAGGGGCCCTTTAAAAGCGTTAAAGGAAAAGTTCCTTTGGCCTGTTCCCCACGTTGGGGCTACTCTTCCAGCTTATGTTAGCTCTTTTCAGAAGAGGTTAAAAGATGCTAACCTTTTAGCACAACAGCATTTAACTCACNCTGCTGCTAAATCCTGTTGTTGGCTCCTCCTTGTCCCCAAAGTTCGAGGGCCCTTTTGAGGTCCTTAGCCAACTTAATGAGTGCAATTACGTGATTCACACTCCGTTGCTTCGCCGAAAGACAAAAGTCTGCCATATTAACAGACTAAAGCTGTTTCAGACTCGTGACCCTGCTGTCGCTCTGCCTTCGGTAGCTTCTGTAGATAGGAAGTCTCCCCTTCCTGAGGACTTTGATAAAAGCTCTGTGTTGCAGGCTGGTCCTCCTGTCACTCCCCGCCTCTGTAATACTGAGGCTCTTAAGAACCTGTCCACCAGTTTAAGTCATCTCACGTCTTCCCAACAGGCTGAACTTTCTAACCTGCTTCATTCTTTTCCTGAGCTGTTTTCAGATGTCCCTACTCAAACTCATCTGGTGACCCATGACATCTCGCTCACTGACCCGACTCCCGTCCGGATGCACCCATACCGGGCCAGCCCGCAGAAACGGGAACTAATGAGACAGGAAGTGAAGTATTTGCTTGATAATGGATTAGCTAAGCCTAGCTCTAGTTCGTGGAGTTCACCCTGTTTGTTAGAAAACAAACCTGACGGCACTTACCGTTTTGTTACTGATTACCGTAAGTTAAACGCCGCCACAGTTCCTGATTCATTTCCCTTGCCTCGTGTAGATGACTGTGTGGACAGCGTCGGTGCCGCCTGCTTTGTCACCAAACTGGACCTGTTAAAAGGTTATTGGCAGGTTCCGCTAACTCCTTTTGCTTCCAAAGTGTCGGCTTTTGTGACACCTGACAACCTCCTACAATACACTGTGCTTCCTTTTGGCTTACGTAACGCCCCTGCAACTTTCCAGAGGCTCGTCAATCAGGTTTTATATGGGATTCCGCATTGTAGTGCATACCTTGATGACATTGTTGTTTTTACCTCATCTTGGGATCTGCATTTACAGACACTTCAGGGTGTCTTTGACCGGTTGAAGTCGGCTAACCTCACCTTAAATCTGGCCAAATGTGAGTTTGTGAAAGCCACCGTTCGTTACCTGGGGAAAGAAGTGGGCCATGGACAAGTAAGAGCTTTATCTGATAAAATCCAGGCCATGGTCGCTTTTCCTCCTCCTTCCACCCGGCGAGAGCTCCGCCGATTTCTAGGCATGGCTGGTTTTTATAGGTGTTTTTGCCGAAACTTTTCCACTGTTGCAAAACCTCTCACCGACATGCTAAGTACTCGCCTGCCATTTTCTTGGACCACTGACTGTCAAACTGCTTTTGTTTCACTTCAAAACCTGCTCTGCTGTGCTCCAGTTCTAGCAGCTCCAGACCTTACCCGGCCGTTTAAGCTGGAAGTCGACGCCAGCAACACCGGGGCTGGAGCCGTTCTGCTCCAGGAAGATACCAATGGGATTGATCACCCTGTTTGTTATTTTTCCAGGAAGTTCAACCATGCTCAGCTGAACTACTCAACCATCGAGAAGGAAACATTAGCCCTTATTTGGTCACTACAACATTTTCATGTTTACGTTGGCAGCAGTACTTTTACCACTCTTGTTTTCACAGATCACAATCCATTAACTTTTCTCAGCCAGATGTTCAACCACAACCAAAGATTGATGCGGTGGGCCCTGTTTCTGCAGGAATTTTCCCTGGACATCCGCCACAAGAAGGGCTCCGACAACGTCTTTGCTGACGCCTTATCTCGCAGTGTCTGAGGAATTAATCTCCCTTGTAGGCCTAATGAACCTCACCTCTTTAGGTGGAGTTCCTTTTTTTGTTTTGATAGTGTTGGGGGCCATGGGCCATGGAGGTTAGTGTTGGTCGTTCAATGCCGGCCATCTCGGTAACACCCTTGGTGCTGGGGAGGTGTGCTCTGGGAGAGAGCCCCTCCTCAAAACCCTGGTTATTTGTGTTTAATACGCCCGCCTTTCCGTCCCCATGAAGACTAGGGGGGAGTTAGTGGGGTTGATTTTAGATAGCGGGAGTCCTCTTAGTTTTTTTACTGAAAACAAATCATTTTTATGTTTTAACATTTCCTCATTTGTTTTCTCTTAAGGGGGGATGTGTTACGGACGTCCCTCACTTCATCCACCAGAGGCCCTCGCACACACCTCCACCACGCCCTGCCCACAGCTCCTCTGCTGGTTCCACACCTGTGGGGGCATTTTAATTAGGAGTCCGCCTGATAAAAGGACTCACCTGGCACGTGCAAAGGGGGGAGAGAACTTTCACTGAGCATTGGTGACACGGAGGTGCCTTCACTGCTCTCTCTCTCCTCGTGCTGGGCTTATTTACTGCTCCTTGTGGAATATTTACGAGGCTTTAGCCTTTTTCCTTATTTAACTCAAAGCGTCTAGCTTTACTTGTTTAATTGCTGCAGGCTCTTTATTGAGAGCTCTTTCCTGAGCCCTGGTTTTAGAAGGCTCTGGTCTTCATTTATATTGTTTGGTTAATTATCTGAGTTGCTCAGGCTCTTCAGAGGCCTAACCGCCTCTTCTTTCTGAGCGGCCCTGCTAAAAGGGACCGCTCCGTTGTGTTTTAGCTCCCCTGCCTCTTCTGGGCAGGTGTTTTTTGGTTCGGCGTTTGATTATTATTTTCCCTGCCGGTCTCCCCTTGATTTAGGGGCCTTTCCTCCCTCTGGGAGATNGAGTGGTGAGACCTTCTGAAAAGTCTCCCCGTTACAGTGTGCCTCCCGAGTGTGCTTATTGTCACTACCGGGGACATTCCATTCATGAATGCCGCCAGTTACAACGGAAAAACCGCCGGAATGGAAATACTCCCCCTGCTAAAGATGTAGCATTATGTTCACCGGCAGCTAATCACGCTACAACTTGTGTGAAACCTCATTCGTGTTTTAAACCGTTTTTATCCACGGGACTTGTATCCCTGCGTGGTGGTGAGACACAGCACGAGGTAGTGATTTTACGGGACACGGGAGCATCTCAAACATTGATTAAAAAGAGTATTCTTCCATTTTCTGATGTTAGCCGCGCCGGCTATTCAGTCATTCTGCAGGGCATTGAGATGGGTACTATTCCTGCTGACATGCACCATATCCATCTTTCCTGCCCTCTAGTTACAGGTGACCTAGTGGTGGCCATATTGGACGAGTTGCCTACTCAAGGGGTGGACCTGATTCTAGGTAACGATGCAGCAGGTGGACTAGTTCTACCTCCTCCTGAGCTCATCTCTACTCCCGAGGTTCATGATGAAAGCTCAGATTTGTTACCTGCATGTGTTTTAACTCGAGCTCAGCTTAGGAAAGATCCTGACGTTGCTCTTAAAGACACTGTTTTATATCCGCTTTTATCAGATGATGGGTCCTCTGTATCTGTTCCAGACCCAGCTGAAGGTCATGATGTGCCCTCTAGAGGCCCCCTCAGGGATTTACCTATCAACTGTGACACCTTAGCTGAGGCCCAGAAGTCTGACAAGTCTCTGCAAGCCTGTTTTGCATTAGTGGATTCTAACTCTCCCTCTAAGGGTCAAACTACTTATATGGTAGAAAAAGGTATTTTATTTCGGTGTTGGACTCAGCCCTCTGCAAAAGGAGCTGAATGGGGAAAAATAAAACAAATTTTGGCTCCGGGAACGTTGCTCCTCATCTGGTTGTTCTGCCGATTCCTAGGCATGGCTGGTTTTTACAGGTGCTTCTGCCGAAACTTTTCCACTGTTGCAAAGCCTCTCACCGACATGCTAAGTACTCGCCTGCCATTTTCTTGGACCTCTGACTGTCAAACCGCTTTTGTTTCACTTCAAAACCTGCTCTGCTGTGCTCCAGTTCTAGCAGCTCCAGACCTTACCCGGCCGTTTAAGCTGGAAGTCGACGCCAGCAACACCGGGGCTGGAGCCGTTCTGCTCCAGGAAGATACCAATGGGATTGATCACCCTGTTTGTTATTTTTCCAGGAAGTTCAACCATGCTCAGCTGAACTACTCAACCATCGAGAAGGAAACATTAGCCCTTATTTGGTCACTACAACACTTTCATGTCTACGTTGGCAGCAGTACTTTTACTACTCTTGTTTTTACAGATCACAACCCTGTGACTTTTATCAATCGGATGTTCAACCACAACCAACGATTGATGCGGTGGGCCCTGTTTCTGCAGGAATTCTCCCTGGACATCCGCCACAAGAAGGGCTCAGACAACGTCTTTGCTGACGCCCTATCTCGCTGTGTTTGAGGACTTAAACTCCCTTGTAGGCTTAATGAACTTCACCTCTTTAGGTGGAGTTCCTTTTTTTGTTTTGGTAGTGTTGGGGGCCATGGAGGTTAGTGTTGGTCGTTCAATCCCGACCATCTCGGGAACACCCTTGGTGCTGGGGAGGTGTGCTCTGGGAGAGAGACCCTCCCCAAATCCCTGGTTATTTGTGTTTAATACGCCCGCCTTTCCGTCCCCATGAAGACTAGGGGGGAGTTAGTTAGTGGGGTTGATTGTAGATAGCGGGAGTCTTCTTAGTTTTTACTGAAAACAAATCATTTTTATGTTCTAACATTTCCTCATTTTGTTTTCTCTTAAGGGGGGATGTGTTACGGACGTCCCTCACTTCATCCACCAGAGGCCCTCGCACACAGCTCTACCACGCCCTGCCCACAGCTCCTCTGCTGGTTCCACACCTGTGGGACATTTTAATTAGGAGTCCTCCTAATATAAAGACTCACCTGGCACCTGCAAAGGGGGGAGAGAACTTTCACTGAGCCTTGAAGACACGGAGGTGCCTTCACTGCTCTCTCTCTCCTCGCGCTGGGCTTACTTACAACTTCTTTTTAGAAGCTCCTTGACATTTTGGCTATCCCTCAGTGGGATATTTACAAGGCTTTCGCCTTTCTTTGTTTTACTTAAAGCTTAGAGCTTTAATTGATAAACTGCTGCAGGCTCTTTACTGAGAGCTCTTTCCTGAGCCCTGTTTTTAGAAGGCTCTGGTCTTGGTTTTCTCATTTATTTAATTCTCTGAGTTAATCAGAGCTCAGGCTCTTCGGAGGCCTAACCTCCTCTCCCTTCTGGGCGTCCCTGTAAAAGGGACCTCTTCTTTGTGCTTTAGCTTCCCTGCCCCTTCTGGGCTGGTGTTTTTTGGTTCGGCGTTTGATTATTATTTTTTTTGCCAGTCTCCCCTTGATTTAGGGGCCTTTCCTCCCTCTGGGAGTTTAAACGGGGGTTCTTTAAATAAAATTCCTCTTAAAAGCAACACTCAGACTCTGGTTCTTGCACATGGCCTTACAAGTTTAGTTATTTATTTTTATTTATTGCATTACTCCCTCTAGGCATCACTCCTAGCGAGCTGGGGGACGTAATAACGAGCTAACACTAACATGAGCCAGCTAATAGTAAAATAAACCACGAAGTGAGAAGATCCACACTGTTGGGCAAAAGATATTATTAAAAAATATATATATTATATCAGTCCATGATTTTGTAGCCTCCTTCAGCTCCCTCAAATTAGCGTAGGCCGTGCCGATGTTCCCTCTGGTTTTAGCTCTTTGCTTTGCTTCCAAAGACATTACTGTTACTTTTACTTCCAGACTCCACCATGATGCCAACAGAAAAAGCAAACTCTTTTTCTTCTTCTTGTGCTTTTTATTGATGATCGGCGAACTGAAAATGCTAACTGCTAGCACTACAGCTAACAGCCGTATAGCAGGTAAAGAGCTCCCACTATAGGGCACCTACCCACTCCCCAAAAGTATCAAGTGTGGTTTCTGGTCAGCGGAGGGCAGCAGAGTGGTGTCAAATATGAAACTGGTCAAGTTCCTAACTCAACAATCACTGAGATCAGTGTTAAAGCTCTAGCTTAAAGTTTAAAAATCTTTCTGTTGTTAGTTTAATGAAAACCATTATTTGTTTGCAGTAAGAGTTATGGTTAACAATAATGCACAAATTGTAAATATAAAAGTTGATTTTGAACTGGTTATTGTTAGTTTTTGCTGCAAATGTAAACTCTTTGAATAAGTGTTTTTCTTTAGTTTTACGGGATGTTGTGGGCGGGCCTACGGAGTGAGGGGTAAAAAAGTTCCGGAGTAAAGTTCCCTCTCCTTCTTTCATGGTCTAGTCAAGAAATTTACCCCATTCATAATTTTTTGCTGTACATGTTCCTTTACCAAGTAATCAGCTGTTTCTGACTTTTATTTTTTTTCAAATCTTTTGGATAAGAATTATACTGGAAGAAAATGGCAGCATCAAGCTAAAGCTTCACTCATTCAGGATCTACAATTAAGATGATTCAAGGACTATAGTTACTGTTAAAATATAACATTTAAAATAAACATGTTTGAATAAATGCTAAAACTTTGCACACATCAAAACAACAGAATCATAGATTGATTTCAGATGAATTGTTCAACATTGAGTTTCGTGGGAGTGCTTTCCATGAGTTTGGCGAGGTAAATACACGTTTTAGCCAAGCCGTCATATTGACCTGTAATGAGGGCAAAAAGGCATAAAAATCCATCACCATCATTGCAAATTCTATGATTACTATTGATGCTGCTCATCAGGGATCTCATTGCCTCTCTGAGAATGATTGGTTCTGTCTGGTAGAGAGCTCCGTGTGGCTGTGGGCTCCTGTTAGATAGTGTGTGTGTGTGTGTGTGTGTGTGTGTGTGTGGGAGGTGATGGGAGTGGGAAGTGTTGCTGAGGTTGTCTCTTGATTAATACTCCTATTTGCTGCTGCCTCTCCTTCCTTAGCGTCTTCCTGGCCCAAGGTTAGTTGGAAACGGCTGCGTGTTTCCACAAGAATATTGGAAGAATGATACACGACAGTTCAATATAGGAGAAAATATAAATAAATGGGCGGAAGACTGTATGTGGTAAGTACCTGTAAACTAGATTTAAAGTCTGGCAAAAGGTTAAATCCTGATAATCGGCGTGAAGAGGAGCCCAATCCTTAAATATCTTATTATAGTTGACAAGTCAATGAGTTTTTAAAAGTTGCAGTGGATGTTGTTTTCGATTGGAGGGTAATTGCCACTCTGCGCGTTCATTCTGAACCACTGAGCAGCTGCCGATGAACGCTGAAGCAGAAATAATATCAAATAACTCATAAGTGAACAGGTGTTTCAGAAGGGAAAAAAAGAAAAGAAGTCTTCAGTTTGACACTATAGGAGTCAGTCCTCCGATGTTGCTTTGTCCTTCATAATTATTGCAACAAACCCAGAAGCCCAAACTGTCTCCCAGGACATCTTAACTATAATCAATTCTTCCGTGGCCTGAATAGCAGACAGTAATGGCTCCGTTGCCCTGTTTTAGTGAGCGCTTCATACTCAGTTAATGATAAATGTCACAACTTTATCCCACTCTTTAATGCAATCGGGATGTTCACTCAGGTTTACCAGAGATTCATTTGCAACACTCATCATATGGCATCCCTTCACTAAGTGCCCATATTGAGCGCATCTAAAGGTTTTATTTTTAGCGCCAACAAGATTTTATTTTATTTATTTATTTATTTTTGAACTGCTGCACTTTCCTCCAGCATAGTACAGGCAAGGTTTATTCTGAAATGTGGTATTGTGGAGTTGGCTAATGGCTAACCCATGTGGGGCCAGGGCCGAGGTGGATTCATGTTTTTTTTTATTTCACGTTTTCATTACACATTTATTTACAAATAATTTTATTGATAATTAAGCACAAACAGCTGCAGCAGTATTTCACGTTGGCACCACCCATACAGCTCTGCTATATGGAATATTATATTTCTGCTAGAATAACTGGGTTTTGTTGAGCTTGTGACGGTATTATAGTTCATAAAATGGGTTTTGCATGAACTCATGAAATTTTCAATATTGGAGTTGTTTAGATGGCATACATCAATGTTCTGCTTGGTCCCAATGTGACTAGCTCTTGTCTTAGCTGCCACTAGGGGGTGCGCGAGGTAGAAAGCGTAATGGCGGTGATTACGCAAAAAAAAAAAAAAATTACACATAAAACAATGCCACCAATTTGCCGCAAAGCTGATGCGGCATCTGGGAGCCTAAGGTTGTTTATAAGAGCTCAGACTGTGGCGGTAATGTTGCGCAATCATGTCCGTTTTATAAAAGATTACGCGATGGCAGCATAAAGGAGGTATGGGGGCGGTCTCTGCGCTTCCGTGTATCTTGGACATAACTTGCTTTTTATTGCGATCGAAACCGCGCTCGTTAAGTTTTTATTTTCAGGAGCAGGTGTGTGTCCTCCACCATCCCAGCTGTCAGATGATCTGAGCTGCAGATCTAACGGAGAGAAGCTACTGTCATTGCAGCCCGCAGAGACCCAGAGTGCAGCAGCGCATCTCCCCCTCCCCCCTCTCACTGTGCAGAGGTGCAGCGGCAAAAATCAAACCCGTGTGCCCAACTAAATTAACTTGTTTAAAAGTGAATTGAAACTGCATCCTGCAATGAAAAATACCGCGCGGAACATGGCGTTGGCTCAGGAACGATGCTGGTTTGAAACGGCTTTGGCTTCATCTTTGGACGATTTAGACTTGTTTTTTTCTTTGACACATGAGCAGATAGAGGTACTTAAGACATTACTTTCAAAAAAGGATGTATTTGCTTCATCTTCTTCTTCATTGATATGTATGGTGGACTGTCCCGTTGACCAATTTCTGTAGCGATGAATACGTCACGTTGTTCTGATTGGTCCTAGTGCTGTCCAATTGCATGCGCAGGCAGTTTGAAAGACAACAGTAGATTCTGCCCAGGGTTCTTCCATTGAGTCGTGGCCAGACTACTGTATAATTAGTAGGGCTGGGCGATATGGCCTAAAATCAATATCACAATATATTGAGGAGTTCACCTCGATAACGATAAATGGACGATGACTACATGTATGCGCACAAACAAAAGTTGTCCGTTAGCTGTAATGTCTAATCAATAAAATTATATCGGTTAGAGTCAGTTTTTTTTATCTCCCAGCCCTTATCTATAGGATGGCTTGCCAAGCTACCTATATGTTATTTTTTATGCATTTTCAAGGGAACTCGAGCTATCTCTCTATTGCAGAAGTCTCAGACTCCAGTCCTCAAGGTCCTCAACACACTTGATTCAGTGACTGGATCACCTGTTCAGCTGTTGATTAAATACAGGTGTGATTAGGCAGGGAAACAACTAAAACATGCTGGATTGCAGCCCTGAAGGAACAGAGACCTTTGCTCTGAAGTCCAGTTTTACAGGAAATGTTTGTGAGATGACTTTTTCTATACTTTTTAAACCTTTTTGAAGCCAACCCTTCCCTTATGTAAAGGCTGGATGTAGCTGAGCTAGTTAAAGATTAAATGTGTTTATTTAGCCGCTATAAGGATGTCATTCACATGAGCTGTAGGCCTAAATTACAGAACTGCAGTTCTTACCCACCTGACCAAATGGGAACGTATACTTGTACATCACTTATGTCCCTCCGCTGCAGAATGAAAGGTTTGTCCTCCAAATTGGGTGTTACAGACACCTGAAGATGTATTTGAGCACAAGCAACCGCTTGCTTGCAAACACCACATTTGCACCAGCTACAAATAGCAATAAGCTGCTACGCTGGAAGAATCCTGTCAACAACTCTGGCTGCATTTCCTAAATAACACCCCAAGAGGATATTTTTGATTTGACCACTTTTGCTGTGTCATTTGTGAATTAATCTTTTCAGAATAAAACATAAAAAATAAAATGCAAATCCCATTTTGAGTCTGTATCATCTAAAACCTTTAGTATAAAAGAATCCAACCTTTTTTGATTTGTTAACAGTCAAAAAACGACCAATACGATTATTTTTCAAGAAAACAAGCTGAAGTAGGCAGATATAAACATAATATAGTTCCCACCTCACACTCAAACTGTTTATGTTAATTTAAATCGTAACGTGTAGAAAGTAGATCATTGATGTGCCGTTTAAATTTACTAGTGTGATTAAAAGTGAGAAATCATAAAAAAAATGAAGAAGCGTTGCATCTCTTGGCTGTAACCAAAGGTTTCCAGACAAAATCTCCCACAATACTCAAAAAAATATATAAATAAAGACAATATTCAGCTGAATCCTGGAAAAATAGGTACAAATCTGACTAAATGTTGCTTCTTTCAATAATTACTCCTCAATTAAGTTGCCTGTCATCATCCGTTATCTGTCACATGGGGTTGTGTTTTTTTTCCGCTACATTATCATGTAAATTAACGACTCTTCAATCAATTAACACACTGATCCTGTTCAGTTAGAGCTTCAGATAATCAGGGATAATAGGAATTCTTCAAAAGCACAACGCAAAGCTGTCATCGTTGAGACGGAGACATTTAAATGGTCTCCCCCAGCTTTGCTCATTACTAATATTGTTTTATTGGTATTCTTATGATTATAAGGTATAAAAATGCACTCACATGCAGCACAATAACTCATCAAGTTCCTGACAACTCCCATGTGGTGTCATTCACTCACATTCACTGTATAGAGCAACTTAACGGGAAAAAAAAATGGATTCTCTCTCGCGCTGTCTCTCTCTAACCCAATCCCCCCATCTCAATATTTCTGCCTGATGACAGCTTGATTATGCAGAAACAGTTTGAAACATGAGAGGTTGGGGATAAATTGATATTAATAACTGTGATTTGGCTGGCGGCGTCTTGCCCGGCTATTTTCGTATTTTGCTTACATTTAGAACATCCTTCAGCAACAAAATGAACACTTGCTGGTTTGAAGAGAAGGGGGAGTTTGGGGATAAAAATGGCAGCTATATGCTTGTAAATCAAGCCTAATTTTTGAAGATCTGATATTTCAATTGCTCCACTTGACTAGGATTGGGATTTACCGCCATGTTATACATCCAGACAGACATATAGGGCCCAACTTAAGGACGTTTTAATTAATGATTGCGTATCTGAAGAGGGCTCTTGAACCAAGCAATCACTTTTGGAGGAAATCTGAATGAGAAAAACATTTCTGGTTGATGGGAGGGAGAATGCTGCAAAAAAAACTAGATTTACTGACATGTAGCTATGTCAAGCTGCTCTTTCCTGTGATCAAGCGTTCTGATGAAGGCTGGTGTCCTTGTGTGTCTGACACCTGTCTAAGCTTAGATAAATACCATCTGAAGGCAGATATAATCAGCGGATGGAAACTGTCTCATTCCCAGGTTATTTTATCCAAATTAGTAAAAATCTAAATACTGCCCCCTTATTTCTTTTGCTGTGACAATTTCATGCAGACATTTAAGTGATCCTAGAATTCAAAACCACATTTACCTTGTTGTTGTCTAATATAGGCAGCTTGGAGTGTCTAATTTAGCATAGGAAAATGTCCGTGCCGTTTATGACCTGCTTTTCTAGGCTAATTAGTAATGATGAGAAGAGCTGGAATAACACATCCTGAGCTTAGACACGCCACCCTACATTTGCATCTGCCAACCTACTTCAACTTTGGTAATATATAAATATTAGTTGTGGTAATTGTAACTGCAGAACAACGCTAGCCTGAGCTACTAGTAATGCTAGCATGAGCTATTGCTGATGCTAGCCTGAGCTATTGCTGATGCTAGCCTGAGCTACTACTAACGATAGCATGAGCTACTGCTGATGCTCGCCTGAGCTACTTCTAATGCTAGCATACGCTATTGCTGACTCTAGCCTGAGCTACTACTGATGAACTACTACTAACGCTAGAATGAGCTATTGCTGACGCTAGTCTGAGCGACTACAAACGCTAGCATGAGCTATTGCTAATGCCAGGAATGGGATGAAAATTCAGCCCTGGCATTTCTCCAGATGACGCATTTCGCTGGCTATCTGGGGAGGGGTAAATGGGTTTTATCAAACCAGCCCGGCATACAACTGCCCACCAAGAAATGCCCGGCATGGCAGATGGCCAATCCACCCCTGGCTAATGCACTTGTTGGATGAGAGGAAACCAACAAAGAAGAATGTTGGAACACCACTCACATTCCAAGGTGTACTCGAATATCCAGACTATGAATGAATGCCATATAGATCTCCAGGTTGCGGCCCTTACCCTCTTTTTCATTCGTTCACAAACCCCCTGCTCCACAACCCGCCTGACACTCTCTTTGTACCCCATTCCTTTACACACACACACACACACACACACACACACACGCACACACACACACACGCGCACGCACACACACACGCACGCACGCACACACACACACACACAGAATTTGATTCAATTCAGTTTTTTTATATAGCACCAATCCACAACAAGAGTCATCACAAGGCCCTTTACAAGTAAACATTCCAATTGGACCTACTTATCAGTGCACTGAGTTCAGTTCATTATTCCAATTAGTTAGGCGTTTCCTGTGTAAGGAAATTATTGCATCGAGTCACTGACTTGTTGTGTCAGTGATTTTACAGCAATCCCCATACTAAGCAAGCATGTAGCGACAATGGAGAGGAAAACTCCCCTTTAACAGGAAGAAACCTCCAACAGAACCTGGCTCAGTATGAGCAGCCATCCGCCACGACTCACTGGGGGTTGAGAGGACAGAGCAGACAAAAAACTGATGAACTAGTAGTTAGTACACAGAGTTACTAGCTTCAGGCAGCATCATAGATCCATTGGGGTAAACCGGCCAATCAGCATGCAGCTCATTTGATATTCATGTCCTGGTCGATTGGGCGGGGTAAACCAGTCTTTCCATTGTAAGGGTTTTATTTTGGGATTGTATTTGGTCATTTAATGGGAGTCAATTTGAGCTGTAAAACAGTTTCATACGTAACGTAGAGGATCAAAGAACAGTTTCCAATTGTAAAAAGGCCTCTTTCTAGTACATCCTTTAATGCTCATGTTCCAGTCTGTCTCTAATTCTTCTACTTTTACTTTAATTACCAAAATGCAAAATTAAAAAAATGCTAGATTTCACACGTAAAGCACACACGTGGAGCTGTATGAAACAGTAGGACTAATAACAAAAGATGAAACTGTACTAACAGAAGCCGAGACAAAGTCTCACCAGGCAGAGCTTAAACTCAGAGGCAAACACGAGCTTTCTGCACGGCGGGCAATTAAGAGAACAAATGAGTTTAACAGCATGCATCGTTTTCAAAAAGATTTCACTTCATTTTAAAGAAAACTGTCTTAAATGGGCCACACATACAGACTCAAACACGCATACAGTTAAGCATGACTGTGCATTTTCACAAACAGTTGCACATAAAGCAGAGTATAAGCGTAGCAGGATGCAAATGAGTGGATAAGATGATAAATACAGTGAGAACAGAGGCTTCATTAATCTTTGAGGAGATGAGGTGTAGTAATTAAGGTTGCTGACACATGGCAGACTCCCATAGGGAGGCGGTGAGAGTCGGAGAGGTGAACAGCGAGCCCCTGCAGACGAGCCCAACACCCTGTTAGTGGGGCGCAGAGGTGAACCTGTACATGACAGCGCGCCTGATGCATCACCTCAGTTTAGTTCTTCTCAACCTTCAACTCTGAACAATTATTTAAATTTCTGCAATAGCGTCTTTTTTATTCTTTCTACCCTAGCAAACTGTGCAGTTTGTGATAAAAGAAAAAAGTTAACTTTGAAAAAGCTATTTTTATGTCTTCAATGCATAATCCCATTAAAAGATTCATTGAATCCAAAGACATTTGTGCACAAAAGACAAGGTCAAAAAATTGGTTCTGAATGGCAGCGATCTCGGAGTCTGGTAGGAAACCTGAACAGGTTCAGCTGTGGTGATTACTACATAATGGCCTGTATTTGTATAGCGCCTTCTTAGGGTTCTACAACCCCCCAAGGCGCTTTACAACACAATTAGTCATCCACCCATTCACACGCTGGTGGGGATGAGCTACATTGTAGCTACAGCTGCCCTGTGGCACACTGACAGAGGCGGGGCCTGCCGTACACTGGCGCCACCAGTCCCTCCGACCACCACCAGCAGGCAAGGCTACATAGACATGAAAATAAAAAAAACGATTTTCAATGGGTTACTTCATCCACAAATACAAAATAAGTAGGTTTAGAAAAGATCCAGACGGGAGATTATTGGTTCTCAGGCTTAAGAGTACCAGAAAGTAATTCAAAAACCAAATTTATTAGGTTTGGAGAGGTATTGTCTGATATCTGATTATTGCTAAGATAAAACATTTAGAAATGTATTAAATTCAATGTCTGTAGAAACAATATCTTAGTACTTCCAATCGGGATAACATTTTTTAAAATTCTTTAGTATTTAAAGTGACAATGTGTAGTTTTTACCATTAATTTCTGGAAATATCCAATGAAATGTTGAAAATTAATAAAATGATGTAGAGCCATAAAAAAATATTAGCAGTTTCGTAACATATCAAAATATAAAAATCGGGTCTAAAATACACTGGGCGCAGGTCAATAGTCTCTGGGGGACGCCATGTTCCCTTCTACGTGAGCTGGCTCAGGGTCCGGCGCCTGCTGATGACGTCACACTAGATGATTGGCTGGACGTACAACTTACGGAAGTTACGTTACCACGTTCAAAAACATTTAGGTGGAAAGAAACATGAATTTAATAACAAAACTGCTAAACTTTTTCCAAAACCTATGTGAAAGAACAGAATCGAAAAAGCCATGCACTATATTTTGGCTGAGTGGTATTGCCGTAGTGTGACGTCATCGCAGGACCCCGAGCAGATCCGGAACCTACACCACCAGAAAACTAGCATCAGCATTGCATTTTCTTGATGGAATTAACTGAAGGACTATCAAAGTCTGAGGAGTTGCGTGCTTTCTGCTGGACAGGAAACATTTACCGTAATGTTTTTTTTAAACTAGCAACAGTTACGGCGATATGGTGTAAAACTACCCTGAAATGTATGTACTTCCCCCTATCGCTAAGAAACTACACACTGTCTCTTTAAAGGTTATATAGTGTCAGACCATGATGGTAAATATGCTACACTTTTGTTAATTTCTTAAGTTCTGATTGCTATATACATCTAAAAGCACCAAAATTTGGTTAGTGATGATGCAACTCAAGTGTTTTTTTTTCACTGCACACCAGGAGATTTTTTGGATATGCAGAGACGCAAAAAAAGCTTGTGACTGACAGACAAAACTTGATTTGTGCTTGTGAATTAAACAGGAGTGAGCTGTGTTTTTATGGACTGAATACATTTGCACGGTGCCAACGCGGCATCAGAAATGTCTGCTGGAGTCCACTCAAACAGAGGAAAAAAAATCTGCATGTTTCTACTGGCACTGCTGCGTGTTGATTGGCGAATGCTTTGCTTGAGCTCTTTAGTAATGTTTGCTTGCATTGAAAAATCTTGTTTTTTATTATTATTTTTACCAAACTCAACAGAACCAAACCTTGTCTTTTTGTGAAGGTGGACTAAAAAACAAACTCAAACAGCTCAGGCTGATTTCACGTCACATCAAACTCAAATAAAAAACTGGATTTGTTGTAGTTGCACCTTCTTGTGGTTAGTGTGATAACATTTTAGTTCTGGATAGACTCAACCTAGGTTCTATTTTCCGGGTTTTTGGCGTTCAGATGATTTATTCCATTCATTTCTGCCTCCAGATATGCAGAAAGTAATTAACACTAATATTTCCTCACATACAATATTAGTCATGCTACCAAATTTATGCTGCTGTTGGAGATTTTACTTGATTTAGTAACGCGTTACCCTAAAGAAGGCATACACTCATTATTTCTATATATTTGCGGTGGTCTCTAGTATGAATAAATGACTTGTTAGTTGTTCTCTGAGAAACAAAAAGCTCTGGCACTCTTGTTTCAGAAAGCAGAAGCTAGTCAGAGAAGTGGGAGGCGGGATTTGGAGTCTTACTCATTAGTATTCATGATATTTGGAAATGTTGCCTCTGATTGGCTAATAGCAACTTGACTCTTCCACTGCCTCCATTCACTCTGCAAAGTTGATCTCTACAAATAACACAAGCCCAAACATGTTCCGTCATGTTGCGGAGTTGCTAATGCTAACGGTTAGCTTTTACTAGCCAAGACGTGCTCTGCTCTCTCCAAGCCAAGATGGGTGAGTCCATGAATGATAATTCATGGTGTGACGTAGAGCTGTGTGGCTTTTTCTGACCGGAGTGTTTCCCCATCTATTTTCTTTTGATGGCTAATGTAGGAAATAGGGGTAGAAGACTACTTTCACGTTCTGCTTGCATTTTCTCTGTGAACATCATCTTTAAAATATGTCAAATTCTGCATGTTTTCCCACAAATTTTAAAGTATGAAAAAACCCTCAGACATAATTTTGACATCAGACGTGGAGTTCACTCTTGTCTTCACAAGGAGGAAACAATCTTTGACCTTTGCATCCCTTCGTTTTTGGGTCGGTGACTACTTTGACCAGGATGATTGAGCCTCAGCTTCATTCTAAAAACAGGAGCCACCCTCTAATGAGAAAAGACCTGACGTCCCACTAAACATGTCACTATCCCCCTGCCCCACATCACTGGTTTCATGCTGAGAGAAATCCAATCTATCATAATTACATGGATGTCTGCCTATATTGATCACATGTTAGTCAGGCAAGACTGACACTGCGCAGCAGAATTAAAATAGATGTGTGAGGAGCGGACATGAGCTTAGGGACTTCCACTTCACTTTGGCTGAGCAGCTCATGTATCTACAAGCCTTTAAGTGTCATTTTGATAGATCCCTTCCCGCCTCTCTCACTCTTGCTCAGCCTCTCTCGTGCCCATACATCTTGTTTCATTGATACTTGTGACCAGACAGTAGTACACATAGTTTCATTCAAACGAAAGGAATTTGTGATTGCAAAACTGGTAAAAGTATGCATGAGGTGTTTAAAAATGAAAAATCAGTCGTAGCACTATATGACATGGCTTGTTAATCTGCAACAAAGTCTTGATTAAACCCTGGAAAAATGTTTTGGTTTCTATTGGAAACATGACGATGATTAAATAAGACTGATGCTAGAAGTGAAAACTTGAAAACGTTTGAGCAACAATACTGGTTCAGATCAGATAATACAAATACTCTAAAGTAGGGATAGACCATAAAATCATACACCATTTTTTAATTTATGCACACTGACTGATATTCATCTTTAGTAGAGTTGATTTAAAGTCAGGCACATCCATGGGCAGCCCGGTGCTGTTGTATTTAATGTATATTTACATTCCTGAAAAACATATACTGACATTTTTTTTATTTACCTGTTTTGTATATGTAATACTTGATTAGTTCTTTCATTTGTTTGATTAATTTTGGTTTTTAAAACTGTTCAGTTCACAAAATTAGGATTCAACAGTTGGTTAAATTTGGTGTTGCAAAACTGATTCAGGTTCAAAATGTAATTTGTGACATTTTACTATGCAGATACAGTGGAAAAACGTCTGGATATCGGTCGTGAAAATGGGCCCAAAAAATCGGTAGCACATATCGGCCATCGGCTGACCGTGACCTCTACATATCGGCACCGGTATTGGCAATAGATAAACCCATATCGGTTGATCTCTACTCTAAGGGCCGGAATATACTTGCTGTTTTAACGATTATGCATGTTTAAAATGGCTGCCTTGCGTAACTTGCGTTGATTTGAAGCGTTGTTTGTGCATGTCCCCCGAAATTAACGCAACGCGTTCGAACGTTGCAATATACGAGTAACCAGTAGGCGGAGTTGACAAACGAGCGAGACGCACTCACCATCTACGATACCTCTGTGACTTGAAAACTAACCAGTCAATGATCTCATCTATTAACGCCATGTTTGTTTTGGTTGTACCCACAAACCCGGCTCGCTATCTGGTCTGTGTACTCTACAGCGCCCCATAGCAGAATCCTCCAGTACTACATGCCGTGCAGCAGCAAGTACGTGAACAAAGACCCAGCCTGCTGCCTGCACCAATGCGAGGTTAAAAAGCAAATATGTTCCAGGTCTTAAGTAAAAGGACGAATAGACTTGGCTAAGACAGTTTTACAGTTAGGTATTTTTTAGAAGACGTTCACAACAACCCCTTTAATTTTAAAACCAGATTAAATATTAAAAAAAATCTTCACCATGATTCAACTGCTGGAGTTTTAAAAATTCCTTGGCCACAAGGTGGCGATAATGTTGACAGTAACATAACATCAAAATACAAGAAAAGGGAGAAGTATGGGAAGTGGTTCAATTGAAACAATTGTAGCTTTTGGTTGAAACTGTTAAAAATATCCCTTCAGTAATGGGTTTGAGTTAGGGTTAGGGTTAGAGCTGCACCGCTGTTACCAGTGTAATGTCCAAAATTGGCTATGATATATTTGTTATATCTTTTCTCTCACCAGGGAGGCCAAGTGAAGGGTCGGGGCAAACGCGCAAAAAAAAATCTTCATAAATACGACAAAATCTACAGTAGTGTGGAGAAGGGACAAGAACTTGACTAACACTCGGCTGTTTTAGTCCAGAAACAGTAGGATTATGTAATCTGGCTGCAGCTCCATCTCCTGTTTGTCTGCATGCGGCAGGATTACGTAAAATATTGACTAAAGGAAGAACCCATTACACTCTGGTCAGAGATCTGGATCTCTGTTTAAAGTTGCACAAAAGCAGATTCGGGCGCTCAGGAATTCTTCTTGAGAACTGATTTCCATCTGTCTTATAGATATAACTCCAGCCTCGTTCACTAGCAATGCTTTTTTATTTATGTTCTGCTACTCTGCACACTTTTTGTCTGCAAGTTCAGTAGCTCCTTCGTTGTTTGCAACTTAGTGACTATGGGGAAACAGGAAAACCGCCCAAAAGTACACAGATAGCTTCTCATCAGCTGGGATTGACCCGGAAAGATGGTGGAATAGAAAATTCACCCCAAATCACTTAGAAAGGAATTTTAATTGTGCCGTGGTGTCTCACTGATGAAAAGCAACAAAAACCTGATACATTTTCATCTTTTCACTAGGATCAATTTTAGTGAAGGTGTTATGCACCATTCTGGCACCTTGGTCAAACTGAGCACACTTTTTTCATCATCATTTTTAAGCTAATACCGATTTTAAACAAACATTGGCAACGTGCAACACGACTCAGCATGAGCCCACTTGTCAAGCTTCCAATATCACTTTGCAAAGAAACAACAGCAGAAAATAACTAATAGCTAAAGTTAAAAATGTCTATTTTAACAGTAGCTTCATTTATTCATTTGCACATTTTGCTCCATGTGAGAATCTCGTTGCAGCCCGAGCCTACTGCAAAGACACACTGCATTTAGCACAAAACCGAGCTTCACAATTCATCATCATCTATACCAGTTTAAAAACATTCTCCCTTTTAACTAACCCATGCATTTCCTGCATCTTTTTACTTAAGCCTGACAATTGCAAGAATACATTTTTCAAACTTCATACGCACTCACTTGCATAATTTTCATCCCGTATTTATTCCCGTCTCAACTCGCACCTAATTTTTCCAGCGAAGGTTACGGAGCAACTCCATCATTCTGTGTGGAGCAGCTGAAGCCTTAATGGTCCCTAATGACGGACTCAAAAAGAGCAGGGGAATGGTTTTTACGGTCGCAGGAGAGAGGAGGGTGGGGGGGTTGTGAAGAAGAGGTGAGAAAACACATCGGAGGACTGGAAAGAACGTGTTGATGGGACTGAAGTGAATGTGAAGGAGCAGATGAGACAGAGGTAAGGGAGAAGAGATTGGCAGAAAGAATTGGCATAAGTTTGGGTGAAAGGTTCTGTAATTGATACAGCAAAGACAAATAAAAACAGACAGGGTGATTGGGAGAAGGCGATGAAGAGACGAGACACCGAGAGTGTGCGTAAACGACCCATAAAAGGATCCAGTGTCTGCAAAATGGAACTTTTAACTAGCTGAATAAAGCTGCTCAGCTACTTTATTCTATTAATAGCAAACAACTCCCCCCCACCTAGTGTTAATGTGCCACCATGCAAACATGCGTACAGGCACCAGTCAGCTGGCCAGCAACTGCAGGTTCATCACACCCAGCTTCCATCTCAGCAGCAGGTTAATGGTGTAAATGCAGCAGGTGTATGCGTGATCACACTCTGCACGGCACGCTGGCCCAAGCACCTACATGCGTGCACCTTTGATCATGGCCATGTGCACACACACACACACTAGCATGCACACACACACACACGAAAAGAAGCAAAGTCAACATTAACAAGTTTGTTTACTGAGCATCAGTCTTGCTCCTGTTAAATGAGGACAGCAGGGGGAAAAGTGAAAAACAGATGGCGAGACAAGACAAAGGAGGGAAGAGAAGTCAAAACAGAGTCCAGCTTGGTGCCGTTGAAGTTAAATCTCCTGGTTTGCATTCATTACAGAAAGTCTGCTAGAGCTGTGTT
The DNA here is from genome assembly GCA_006937985.1 of Aphyosemion australe. Lineage (NCBI taxonomy): Eukaryota > Metazoa > Chordata > Actinopteri > Cyprinodontiformes > Nothobranchiidae > Aphyosemion > Aphyosemion australe. Next base: position 317,748 of record SSNS01000029.1, on the reverse strand, counting down.
TGTGCAACAGTTTTTTTCTTTTCCAGCCAGACATGTTCCACAAAAATAGGAGAAATAAAATGAATCAAACGGACAATCTCTGTGTAAAAGTTAGAAACAACAAATATTTAACGCTTCATGTTGGTAAATTACATCCTTTAGGAATAAAGAGCTAACAGAACAAAATTCTATCATCCTAAAGAAGCTAGTCTTCAAAGTTTTATAGCTGTTCATGCAAATGTTATTTATAAGCCTTTATAATCTTACTTCATTAATTACTGTAATATCTACAGAATGTAATCACTTCACTGATGATACTAAGACATAAGAAATGGATTAGGATGTAAGAAAAAATCGATATGACAATATATCGTTATACTTTTTATGCAATATATCGATATTCAAAAGCCGTGTATCGAATTTCTGGAAGAATTTACCTGCAAACATTTGTGCATTTTCTTTTTATTTTGGTGCAATTGAAACGCCGACCACTAGTTGGCAGCAAACTGCCTTTTTTGTTTATTTTGAAATTACTTCTGATAATGCAGATTTTAATTACTCCCTTTATTTTCTGCTTAAAGAGCAATGGGTTTTGTTTCCACCATTGAAATGTAAATTCCTCTATTATGGTTCAGATACCTCATGTTAAACATGTTATGTATCAGTTTGGACTGTTTATTGAATTTTCCTACATTAAAGTCAGTCTAAAAAATCACTAATATCGAATGTATCGCAATATATCGTGATATATCGTATCGTCTCCCCTGTATCGTGATACGTATCGTATCGCCAGAATTTTACCAATACACATCTCTAGATTAGAGGCAATACGTTTACATGCGCCAAATTTCCAATTCAAATCTTGGTTGATTGGAAATCCCAAATCTCTGTTTACATGGACACTAACTGAAATGATCCGATCATGCCGTGAATGCACCAAGCATTCAATTGGATTAAATAGGTTGAGCATGCGTAGAGTTGTCTTTACCGGAAAAAAAAATTGTAAACAAACATCATCTTGTCTGTACGTCTTTTCTCTTGCATTTAATTTTCTTATTCTCTAGCTTTGACCGTCGCTTTCAAACTTTTCCATCGGTTTTTGACTTGGTCGATACTTCGGTGAATTCCCGCTTCCTGCATCTTTAGATGCACTTGAGCGTATAACTCTGCATTTCTAGGCTTTTGGCCATTGAGACGTTCAATAATATTGAGCTCCCGTAGTGTTTCCAGTAAAAAAATAGTGTTGACAGCAGACCACTTCTGTTTACCTCCCGCCATGTTTTAGACTTATCCTGAGCGTCTGCAAAGGCGGAAAGACGTCACGCTGAAGTTGAACACATGTGGGCATTATTTTACTCCAACAATCCCAATGGGTGTGTACATGGACATCAATCGGAATGATGATCGGACAAAACCACCTCTCTCAATCGGAATGAAATTTCATTCCAATCGGGCCGTATCGGATCAGAATTTTCCAATTGACATGTTTACATGAAGAATTTTTGATCTGATAGGGCGATAATTCCAATTACTTGTGCCCATGTAAACGTAGCTAGTGACAGAAAAGAAAAATGTGTCTCAACAGCGGCTGTTCAGGAAACTATTTATAACAGGTGAGAAAAAGAAGTTTTACACAAAAACACTGTTTTAAATGGCAAAAAGTCCCTTTAAAAGACAAAAACTCAAAATAAATCATAAGAGGCTTGACCTAAAATCCCAAACTGATAGATGCTCAAATACAAAATGGTTTATTCAAAGGGCTTACATGCTGGCAAACAACAGAGTGGAGAATAACAAGAAATGTTCGAATACGGCAAACTGTAGTTTGTTTATGAGCACGACCTCGGACGTGGACAGAGAAAGGGTGAGCGAGTGAATACCAAAGTGCTGGCAGAAGGGGAAAAAAAAGAAAGCGGGGCCACTGACAAATTCAATTTGCAAGGGCTCAAGCCGGTGCACGCAGACAGGCCTACATTAGTATTACTCATATGATAGAGCAGCCCATCCATCACCAACATATGAGAGAAAATAGAGAAGAGGAGATGACAGGAAAGAGGGGGAGTTCAACTAGAAGAAAAGCCAGAACAATGCATTCAAATGCACCCACAGATGACTAAACAGTCAATTTATACATGTTTCCTTCCTCTGAGGCACATGCTCTTAAAATGATTAACTTATGGTTTTATTAAGGTGAAAAACCAGAGTATATTAGCAGGGCCCTGAGGGGGAAACGCCGGCTGATTTAAGCTTTTGTTTGCAAAGGACATCTCTTTATGCCATCCGAGGAAACTAATGTGACCTGGAATGCATTTTACTGCATGTTGCCATATGGGTCACTCTTCACTCAACAAGCTTTTCTCTTTCCTCTTTTATGCAACAGATTTACTCTTTACTTGGGTTAAATTATGGGAAACGTGTGGAAATATGGAGTAATTATAAGGGCCAGCGCACAGTTCATGTTGACCACAGAAGCTGAAATAAAAGAGAATAAATCCCTCCATTGCTTCAGCCGTGCTTTTATTTTATTTAACTTGTATTTAGCTGCAGGGTCCAATGTGTTTAAATGGAAGGGGTGGGGCTTAAAGGGACTTACAATGAAGCCACCAATAAGGGGGTTTAACTGTTGTGTTCTATTCCTTTGTATAGTTCAAAACATGTCACAGAAATGAAACAGACTTAGATTGTGTTAAAACTAGGAGTGGGAGTTTAACGTGTTAATTATGATTAATTAATTAGAAAAAAAAACGCGTTAATAAAAATTAACGCATTTAAACCTTTGGGCTCAAGGGCCCCCCAATTGGGGGGCATTGAAGTTTATACGATCCAAAAGAGATGTCACTAATCAGTCACAGATAGAAGGCTGCGTAGTGAAGCTTCTGAAATAGATCCAGCCTACGCCAGCAGTGCTTTATATTTTCCTGTTGTGAATTGAAATACAATTTAAAAGCATTTTTTATAAATTAAGAGCTTGACTTTACAATAAAAATGTCCATGTCTGTTGTTTGATTCTCTGTCTCATTATTTTTAATAAAAAAATTGCTTTCGGGACAAATTTTCTTGAACGTTAAAAATGCGATTAATCAAGATTAATTAACCGCAAAGTCTCTAATTATTTAGATTAATTTTTTTAATCGAGTCCCACCCCTAGTTAAAACAGATCTCTAATGAATCTTTTTGCAGAAGGACAAGAGTTGCTGTGAATCCTTTTGGGAGCTGAGTTGCTGCAGGAAGATGTTCCTTGAAATCAGCGGACACTACATTACAAAAGTAGCTTCTGAAAACTGAAGATGACCTTTAAAAGACTAGGACATTCAGCGGTTGTGACTAGTCTGGCTATAAATAAACATAAGTTCCCCTTTTAGAGTGGAAAATCTTATGAAACTACAAGAGTTCATCCTTGTTTTAGTTCTGTTTATTTATTCCTCTTTGTTATTTCTATATACGCTCTGCTGAAAAAAAAGGAAACTGATAGATGAAGCAGCAGTCAAAATTCAAACTCTTCACCTGTCAGAACATCTCCAACATATTGCACGGTGGCATGTGAAAAATAAATTAAAGCCAGCAGTTCCTCTGCATCTGAGACCACGAATTAAATAAATGGTCAGGTTTGATTAGAGGCGACGTGACTTCTCCTTTAGTAAACATCACATAATTATGTAATGCCCCTCTGTGCAAATAACAAAGCTCCTGAAAGGGGTGACACAACTGAGACTGGAAGAAGCTAAATGCAAACACAGAGGTCTATCTCTGTGGGTATCTAACAATCTGAGCCTGTCAGCTGCAAATGCAAGCATGACTGCTCCATCCTGCTCCACCGAGGCTTATTGGTGTATTTGTTGAATCTGATTGCTACGGCAACGTAGAGCTGCCACCCACGCAAAATAAAATTAGAGCGATGTCACGTTTTAGCGTGATTACCTTATTGTTCTAACAATGTAAATTTCACATTCTTACAATTTATTATCACATTCTGACAATATACACATTTATCACGTTTGCACAGTATAATTAATGTTGTACAAGTGTCTTACAATATCACGTGTGTACTAAATTATTTTACTGTTTGTACAATAAAATCATTTAATACAAACGTGATAAATATGTATACTGTAAGAACACAAAAATTGTATTGCTTGAACAATAAAATTAACATGTTACAACAAAATATCGCTCTAATTTTTTTGTGCATGAGTGGCAGCTCTATACTTAATTTGAATTTTCCGTTTATGAGGATTTAATTTTCGGGAACATCAGAAAATCTGAATTTTTTTTCCACTCCTGGGCTTCCGTAGTTCAGAGTAAGGTCAGCCTGCACGTCTCTCGTAGCGCCTACGACACTGTTTGACTAAAGCGATCCACATGTTTTCCCCACAAAAACACTGCCTTAATGTTGAGATTTTAGCAGAAAGAAATTGGAAGTAGCCAAATTATCCATTGCCGTCTGCTGTTAGAGCACCACGACCGGATATTCACTAAAACTCGCTAGTGCTGGATAGTTAGCATGGCTGCTAGCTGTTAGCTTTCTCAGCAGCTTTCATTTACTGGTTCAATCTGGTTATGAAGCAATAATGGAGCTAGTAAAGTAAACATTTACTTCAATACAACACAAAACTAGCATTAGCACCACAGCATTACCATTGACTTAGCTAACCAAAACATTAGCATCTGAGCAACAAACAGATAATGGATATCCTAACCATGTCTGATATGTTATATAACATACGTATATTCCTTAGATTGCATGTGTGAGTAGGCATGTCAGAAATGCCCTCTTGACCTCTTGTGTTGTTTTGGTTCTCACTCATGAATTGTTGAATTCTCCCTTTACATCTGTTCCTCATCACTCTGCATATGTTTGAAATCCGTTTGCCACATGACATCTTCACGGGACTTTTTCCAAAATGTGTTCCACCATTTGAACTTGCCAAGTTCAGAGGCAGAACAGAAAAACAGAAGCACAGAAAAGAATTTTATCAGTCTAACCGATGTTCTTCACTTCGCAAGGAGCCAACATACACAAACACACACACACACCCCAGTGAACGAGATTGTCGGGACGCCTCGACGTGAGGGTCACCCACAAAGTTCAAAAACCATCACTTTGTTTCTAAACTAGACTTCAAATGAATCCTGATAGAAGTCACTAATGCAATCAACCTTTTAGCCTCAATCCCAAACATTCTCCATGCAGGGCGACGTGGCCTCCGACGGGCCAGAGGACAGTAAGAACAACCCCACAACGAGCCACGCGTCCGCACAGATATAAATCAATAACGCTGCAACGCAAGAACTCATGCACCTTTTGTTCTTCAAGTCGAGGACAATTTAGACTTTTGATCATTTTTCCATCTGCAACACTTTCCTTAACCCAAACGTTAAATGTTTTCTCCTCAACCTATCTCTAACCCTATCACACTGCTGGCCCTTTTTCGCCCGCCTCACAGCCAAGTAAATGTTTCTCACGAGTGCCAATTTGTGGGTTCTCTGATCTCAAAGTGTCACACAATACTTTGAAGTCAGCAAGATGAGGCGCATGTGGTGCAGGCCTGAACACACACAGGCACACACACACACACACGTAGGCTCATATGCACACATGGACATGCACAAATATCAGCCTGTTTGTTGTCATCACCCTGTTTGAACAGAGTGTTTATTGGCTCTGGCTTGGTCCAAAGTTAATAACCCCCAAGAGAGTCCTCTCCACCCACAAATGCATGTCAAATTTATGCCACATATATGTGTGAAGGAAGTAATAAACAAACACAAATAAATAAATACATAGAATTTTTCTCCAAATGCAAAGAAAAACTGGCTGGATCTTATTTGTTGCTACTTTATACCAAACATCTCCTTGGTTTTTAAGTCAAGGTTACTACCATTTTGATACTATCAGTTGCCTTGGATAAACTTTATTTTTGCAGGAGAGCCAATAAGTGTCAAGCAACAGACCACAAGAAGCATGAAATGTACATGCAACACTTCACATAAACATGTTACCCCTGAAAAACAACCCAATTGACTCTCTGGACCAATGAGTACAACTGAAGAAGTATTTTGGATGAGAGGTAAAAGGTCTTCAAGAATCAAAACAAGGTGTACCATTGACTTTAAAATAATAAGCTCTTATAATCACCATGTCTTATAAGACTGGTAATCCACACTAGCCTAGAAAGCTAGACCAAATGTAGCAGTAGCAATAAGATGCTTTGTAGGTCAGTCTAACCATGCTCCATTGTATTTGGCCAGTCAAAGTGCTCTACCTGTGTTAGGTGGTCTTAACGCTAGAGCTGCGAAAGAAAAACAACAAATTGATTGAAACGACTTTGGCATCAACTTTGGACTATTTAGACTTTATTGAGACATGAGCAGATAGAGGTACTTAAGTCATTTATTTTGAAAAAGGATGTATTTGTTTCTTCTTTGACAGGGTATGGCAGACTGCCCCGTTGACTCACAGCCGTAGAGGAGTACGTTATGCTGTTTATTGCTCTGAATGGTCCTAGCACTGACCAATTGCGTGCAGAGACAGTTTGATAGACAACCGCAGATTCCGCCCCTATGAGTGAGCCATTTCAATGGTTCGTGGCCAGACTATAAGTTTACATACAGGTATATAGGATAGCTATCCGCACCACATAATTAACAAGACAATGCTGTTTTCATACTACGTAGTTAAAGGCCATCTATAAAGATGCCCTGAGAATGAAGGAACATTATATGCAACTGTCTCCATGATACAAACTTATTTTAAACTTCCCCTTATATAAATACAGAAAAGATGTATGTATGTGTACTAGATTTTTCAGGATAAATAAAAAAGCAAAACACCAAGGGCTCATAAAAAACCCAAATAATAACATGCCATTCTGAAATTATTCAGTAAAACAAAGTAAACATAAAGCTAGGTGTTGCTGTATATCTTGTGCTGCAAAACAAGCCAATTCTCTTGTTCAACGTAATGTAAGATCTTATCCGGGTATCCAATAATTTTGAAATATTTTCTGAGCATTTGTGTGCGAGAGGAGATAACACGAAACATCCTGCAGTATTTTACGGACAGTATAACCGTGTGTGTGTTTCTTGTTGCTATGCTTTTTGTGCCAGTCAGCCACAGAATGATCTAATATAGAGGCTGGACTCTCAATCTGTGGTGTTTCTCAACCCTATATTTAACAGCAACACAGCCAAGACCCCAGACCACAGTTTCCACCCACTCAATCTAACTTCTTTTTACACTTACCAAAGGGCTCTACTTTTATCTCCAGCTATTCATCTGGGACACATATGGGGACCATTCTGGAAAATAAACGAGTAGTGAAACAGGCTGTGTACCCCTACTCCCCAGCTCAGCTACACAACAATTTTATATCCACAAATAGAAAATCACAGTGACTGGATATCCAATAAAATGAAGCAGCCAAGGTCTTATTCCCCTCCTTTCTCTCATAACAACCTACAGAATAAAAACCAAAGCAAACTACCATTAACACTCCTCCATGTTTCCATTTAAGATTTCTGTACTTTTTAAATTTCTCATAACTTTTTTCTGATTTAATCAGTGCTCATCCAAAAAAAAAAGAAATGTTTACCCAATCAATAGCTGCATTTACATGTGCAAAATGTCTTTAATTCAATCATTATTCAGATTAGAGTATGACTGTGCACATGGGCCCTAAAAAAAGAATCCGATCATGTCAAGTGTTTACATTCATCATACTTTCGATCATTTTGTCAGAATGATCCAATACACCAAAAAAGGCCGTAGAAGAAGAAGTAGCGGAAATTCACTAGTCCGGAGCGGGTAAAAAACACGACATTCACTTTAATTTATTGCGTATTTTGTGCGCAAATGCTTTTGCATATTCGTATTGTTTCCTCTCGAATGAAAAATCTACTTTGTAAGTTGCCTTATTGTCATCCTTTCTCGTAAAGTACAACTAAACCTTTGAGCGTTTGTGCCGCTTAGGCGCCATGTTTCCTGCTAAGTAAATGCGTAAGCTGCGCAACGTAGCTTGCGTAAGCTACGCAACTTGCGTGGTGATGTCATTTGCGCTGCCTGGAATTGATAAGAGAATCGTTTGCAAAAATGGCGAATGATTCCTAGAAATTGAAACAGTGGGAACCGGTTCTCAACAAGAACCGGATTTCGATTCCCACCCCTACTTCAGAGTGTGGTTTTATTTATTTTTATTAAGCAAATCTAGCAATGCATTTGTGTCCGAAACAGACCAGTTTTGTTTCACGCCCGCCATGCTTTCATCCAACTTCCGTAAACTGCGACGTAATGTACGTATACGTACGACGTAACTAACATGCGCAGTAATGACCCACATTCGGAATAAGTGTTTACATGCACCATGATTGGATTAACAATCCGCATAACCCAGCCGGCTCAAATGGAATGAAAAGTAGATCCGATGAAGTTTAATCGGGTCACAGTATTCTGAATGGCTTGCTTACATGACGCATTTTTATTCCTATCAGGCTTTTATTCCGATTACTTGTGTCCATGTAAACGCAGCTATTGCATGATTTCAATTAGGGCTGGGCGATATGACCTAAAATCAATATCACAGTATTTTGAGAAGTTCACCTCCAACGATAAATGGACGATAATTACATATATGCGCAAAAAAAAAGTCGTCCACTAGATGGGGCTGTCACGTGTATTACGTAGTCATGCTGTCATGTGACTCGAGGTGGTACAGGCTCCTAAATGACATGAACGTTGCCAACCTACACACATCTTTTCATTTTTTTTATTATTGACATGGGAAACATGATATCAATAAGAGTCAGAAATTTCAATAAAGATACATTTTTGATTTATTGCCCAGCCCTAGTTTCAATCTACCCCTTAACCCTAACCCCTTTGCTTCACAATGCTAAGCCCATGGTACTCAACAAATAGGTTTTCTCACCTATTTCCCAGTCTTCTTGATGCTTTCGTCCACCCTCACTAAGTTCTGCCTTTAGAAGCCCATTCCCACAGTGATCCTACCTAACACAGAGACACTTGTCCCACAGCCCAGGCCCCACACTGACACAAATCTTGACCATGTTGAAATGCAGCAATGTGCTAGAAGGATAGGACAAGGGTACAATGTGATGGGATTGTAGCCTAGGAATGGGGCCAGCATGGCAAATCCTGCTTCTAAACGCCAAAACCACGTCAGTGCATGGTGGTCCCACATCACTGATACACTGCCACCACAATTTACCCAGCAGGAGCCCTGCAAGCAGTCAATGTCGCATGTACGTGCAGATCATGTCTATATTGAGTCCAGACCACTTCTGTAGGACGTGCAGACTAGGTCTTTGCACAGTGGGATTATTAAAATAAAAAACAAGGAAAGTTTTGCGCAAACTCAAAAAAACAACCTTTGTTTTGTCACATATGATAAAAAATCTTGCCAAGACCCTTCACAGACTATCAACATTCTGGATTTTTTTCCCATCCAGTGTAAAGGGGGTCTTAGAGCACTAAACTGCACTGCAGCTTTATGGCCCTTAACTATTGCTGGTTTCTTTCCATAGCTTGAGATGCAATGACCTGTTATCCTTCACCTGTCTGTCTACTTTTCAGTCTCTGTGCTCTTCATCCAGATCCACATGCAGACATATTCACACGTGCAGCCTTCTTTTATACTTGCTCCATAAACTGTTGAGACCAAAGTAATAAAATCTATAAGACCAAGGATTCAATCACGAGGGCTCAAAAGAAGCACATGAAAAGTAGAAGAGACGGCAAAAGTGTGTATTCATAAAGATGTGTGAAAGCATCACAACCCCCCTTTTGATTTACATTCTGATTTGAGAGTAGTCCACTACACTTAATGAGCTTATTTCAATTTGCACACTGACATACGAGCTTGCTCTTAAGGAAAATTTCCATTTCATTAAAACTGAGTGATTTTGAGTGCATTCGTCACACGAGTTGAATTGATTACGTTTCCCAACAGCTCTTAAACAGCGAAGGCCGCATTATGAGAGTTATTTAAAACAATTTTGGGCAATTGGTGTCCAGAAGTTTTCTGAGATCCTGGTCTGTTTAATGTGTTCCTTGGTGCTTTGGTGCTAAGCCCATGGAGCAGTTGGCTGCATGGGCTTAAGCTTTTCCAATAACCCAAGGGTTGTGTGGGTTTGGAAAGTGTTTGTCTGCTCGCGGGTTGTGTGCAGCATCTAAAGTGATGTGACAGCTTCGGCAAAGGGAGGCTAGGCTGGTCCCGAGCCAGAGTGGATGTTGTTTACACCCCAAAATGTGACACATCACACAAGAAAGGAAGGAAGGGGAATTGGCAAAGACGCTGATGAGATCTGACAGCTTTCAAGCGTAATCTTTGTTTGTGTGATTATATTTTCTTTTGGGAAAGAAAATAAAAAAACAAAGAAGTGTTTAAATTGGTATGCATGTGAATGTGTACAGATTGGGGCCCTCTTTGGGTATCAATAGAAACACATGTCCAGGAATAGGGGCCGATTCCCATCACTGAAGAAACCCCACAGCCTTATGAAAGGTAAAGGTCAGGTTAATGTTCACATCCATTCAACTAATAAAACTCCATGTAACAACAAGGCTTACGGCCCCACGCCCCCACTAACTCTAGAAATCGATTCTAGGGCCTAAACTTCTTTTTATATCTGTACCACGCTGATGGTATTCTTTCTATTTTCATCTTTATTGTTCATTTCTTTTCTGTCGAGCCAAACCAGTAGTTAAATCCTCCAGTAACCACTTAAAGAAAGTCAGAACAGAGGGGTGGTCCCTGCTGCAGAGGCAGACATGAACACCAGATGAGTAATTCTCTCGCTAATGCAGAACAGATGCATGGGCTTTGATGCAGTATGGACTCACTACACTGCAGCCTTTTCATGGATGGTGGGTTTAGCCCGCTAAGTGATCCAATCAAAGCAAACGAGGTTGGGACAAAGGTTTTCCCTTTTCTTGAGTTTTTATTTGTTACGATTTCTGATCAAACGTCCAGGGGCTTAAAGTTTTATCAGGAACAGCTGGGAAGGTACCTGCTCGGTGTCAGCCTTAAAATAGCGACTAGCGTGCTAACCGGCAAACAAAACGAGCTGCCAAAAATGCTAATTGTCAAGAGAATTTTGGCTAACGCTGGTTTATTTGGAATTTGTGTGGAATTTGCTGCATTTGAGTTTGTTTTTGGAATTACTTCAGAAGTTTAACATGTAGCTTTTCAAAATAAAGCTGCAACTAGATCAAAATGTGTCACTATAGGGAAGTCATGCCTATCTACTCCATGGTTCCCCAACTGCCCCCAACAAATGAATGGGAGTCTATTGGCTGATTTTGATGCTTATTTTTGACAGGTGGCAAAAGTTATTTGAGGTTTTGTGTGAAGACGTATAGGACTACAAGTGCTCGTCTCACCAAAGTGATGTCATCGAACCAGACACAAAGAAGAGATTCTGCTGTGACGTCATATATGCAACTTGTGATTTGTCGTCATTTTAATTACGAATTTTTACAAGCTAATAAATCTCAAATTACATGACATAAACACATCATTATTTGTCATTTAAACTGAAGTACAACATATGTCTGATTCAGAGCGTAAGGCAAAGTGGACCAGAAAATAGCTTTTAAAGCCCCGTTCACATACATTAATTTTCAGCCAACTGTTAGCTACCGACGTTTGTGTGACCTCCTGTATTCCAGAATGCAACTCATACCTGGCTATGGGAAAGTGTTGGACTCAAACACCTGGTAGCTGGTTGAGGTCAAATCCTATTCACACTATAAACAAACCACTCCGGAGTTCATTTGGAATCAAACCAAAAGCACCTCTTTCAAAGGGTCTTGTGTTATTTTGGTCCCGAGCATGGTGCAATTACAGCATTACCGCCAACACAAACGAACCACACTATGATAACAGACCACAGCTTAACGTAAACAGACTCAACACTGCAGGTGTTAAAATGTCCGAGATGTTTTCCTGGGAACTGGTGGCAGATGCATCAGAACGTCGGATGAAATTCCTCTTATTAAGACAACCAATAAGCGTTTGTCTTTTTAACACCTTAATCTAACAGCTGAAACGTCTCCTCAGCCTTCATTAGTGTCTACAGGAGCGGTTCATCACTAAATCAAACACATCAGCTGTGTTCATGATCTAAAACATGCAGGAAACATGTCTGTGAGGTCTCACGATTCAGAAAACTCCCGATGTCGACTCTTGTTTGACTCCTATTGTGGTCGGACGTTCTTTTAATTTTTTTAGCTTCGTGAGATAAATGTTTTCTTTGTCTCTTCTGAAGCTCCATCATGAAAAACATGTTAAAATAAATGCTAACCAGGTGTCGCTCGTCTGTTCTGAGGTTTAAATATGGATTGTTGTAAAGCGTGACTTTGTCAGATTTTAGGGGAGCAGTCTGGAGAGGCTGAAGTTGCAAACGGGGTATCCTGCTCCCAAGGGGCGAAGGGAGCTGAGGGACTTTTCATTCACCCTGTAAAGAGTCATTTTAGCAGGTACTAGCTTAAGAAAATGATTAAAATATGAAAAAGTTGCCTTTAATGGGATGGTTACAGGATAAGTGTATTTATCTCATACAGTATCAAATTAGCCTGCAAACATAAATTACATACCTGAGGATAAAACTCTTAATTTACACATTTACGGCAATTTTCAATGCAACTGGGGTCATTCAGTTCACCCCGTCAGCCCTGAAACACTTAAACACAACATTTTCTGGTAAAAGAGCCAAGACTCAGTGTTGCGATTGGAAGCAGAAAATTGCAGTTTGGTTTTTAGGTCTGGAAAAAGAAAAGTGTTGAAAATAAATGATCGAAATATGTAACGTATCTAATGACATGTGTCTGGGCTGAGCTGCAGACATCTCTGGCCCAAATTAACCCGTGTCTGTATGCACAGAATAGTGCATTGATTGGCTTCAACACACTGGTTTAAATTGGTGGATGATTAACAGGTTTCTATAGAAGTTGATGGAAAGCTGTTGAGGTAATTGCTTTCTTTGAATCATGTGGGTCGGAGCGGGGACTCTTCCTAAATACCCCGAGAACCAGATCTTTGGGAATGCTGGTCAAAGCAATCAGAAGCACAGCTTCTCTTGAAGACGAAATAAAGGTTTAGTGGAACAGAACGTGTTAAAAGCAGCGGAGAATAACACTAAATCATTTCATTTTAAGTGAAGCATCAACATTTATTTTACATTGGGAATTGTTAGTTCGATATATTTAAGAATCTGAGAAGCATTTAGCAGAAGTTAAACTGCTAGCTGACTCTTGGATCATAACCGGTGCCGTAGAGATGTATTTATTATTCTGAAATTAAAACTTAGCTTTGGGTTCAAGTAATCACACACCCTTGGGAATCATTCTTACGTGTATCTTGAGCTGAATGATTTCAATTTACACTATACCGTCCACGGAAAGAGCCTGTACAGAAGACGTTTAGCTCCCGGGGCAGACGAATGGATTTTTCAAAACTGAGAAGTAAATGGAATAGTGTGCTGCTTATTTCTTGCTTTTGGGTAGATAAAATTGGCAAAAGGAGAAATGCAGGAAGAGTCTCGTAGGGCTTTCAAAGGTTTATTTGCTGCTGAGATGTCAAATTTGGTGCTTTAAAATATTGCTAGGTGGTTTCCCCTGGTGAACATATCTTCAAAGATTCAAAATGGACTCTCCTATTTCAGATATGAGCTTATTTTCAAGAGTCCAGACTGGAAAGTCTGTTAGAAGTATTGGACCTTAGAAAATTACATAATATATAATATGAAGATGTTTTAATAGAAGATGAAAGATGGGCGGGCACTTTGCTTCATAGTTCAGCATGCAACATGTGAAAGTAATGATAGGTTGAGTTGTAAATGTTTCTGGAAAGAGTAAAACTTAATGAAAAGCTGTTATTGTTGCACAAATAGGTCATGGGACAACAGTTACAGAGCCTCTCCATCTCTGCCTAACGCCAACTTAGGGCTGTGATATACTTGGTGTTTAACCTCGCGTTGGCGCAGGCAGCAGGCTGCGTCTTTGCTCACATACTTGCTGCTACACGGCGCTGCTCAGCATGTAGTACCGGAGAGTCCCACTAGGGGGCAAATGAGAGTACTCAGGCCGGATAGAGAGCCGGGGCAACCAAAACAAACATGGCGTCAATAAAAGAAATCAGTAACTGGTTAAATTTGAGATTACGGCTGAAAAAAGACAGCAGCGGTATCGTAGATGGTGAGAAAGACCTCTAAACCAGAGACGGAGTCACCATGTGAGTGTTTCTCGCTCGTTTTGTCAACTCTAAAACGTGGCGCTTCGCAGCCGGTGGAAACAGACCCATCCACTATTACGGCGGCTAATTTCTGCGTACCACGGTTCGCCGATGCTACGCAGTGCTTACGCGTCTGGTGGAAAGGCCCAGTAACCATTTTTGTTGTGTTTAATATGCATTTTGGTCTGATCAGAAACTAACAGGACGTCCCACTGCCTCACAGGCGCGACATGTTCAGGTGTGAATGCACCTTTGTGCTGGTGCTCATGGTCCTTAATCGTTACAGAATCCAGAGCGCTACCGAGGTGCGAGGGCCTTTTAATGCTGCTTCCATCTGAAATTTATTTGTTTTTAAAAGGAAATTTCCTGGTCCAAATTTAAATGCTACCACGAGCTTCCTGCAAAAATAAAAAAGGTATAAACCCCTCTATTCCACGCCACTCAACCCACTAAAAGCAACTGCCAATAAAAGATCTGTACGTTCATGGAGGGAAAGGGAGCCATTACACTCCATTATATTTTATCCAAAGCTTGTCACACACATTTCATTAGGATCGAAGGAAATTGTGTTAAGCTGTCCAAAAAGGGCAAAATATTTCTCATTTAGCAAACTATCCGAGCGTAAATTATATCTGCATCCACTTTCTTTCTTGATGGAGAGTTTGCGTTGAAAGGAGATCCTACTGAGTGACTGATCTGGATTGCAGAGGGGGTGGAGAGTGCGTTTATTCTAAAAGATACACTGCAGCGTATTTGTGCTGATGACTTTCAAAGGGCTTGTGCAAGTGGGTGGATGAGATCCTGGCATCTTGTGAAATGAAACGTGGTTTCGACTGAAATGTTTGCAGTTTCAAATTATGAGTCTTTGTTTTCGACTAGAAGAAAATCATTGTATTTGTCATCGTCTGCATCTGTTAGTAACTGTGCAATGAGCAAATGACAAGCCGAAAAAAATGAAGTAAATCTATTAAAGACATTTCTTTACAGCCTGGGTTTAACGACGTGTGTGTGTATGTGTGTGGTAAAAGTGTTAGAATGGACAGAGAATGAAAGTGGAGAGGTAATGAGCCTTGTTCTGAACTCAGAATTAAAGTGGAAGCTCATCTCCTCCAATCAGATGATTGCAAAGCCAATGAGGCCCAAAGAGAAGAATTTAAAACCTCTCTATAGTTTTTTTTTGTTGCAAACAGGAGCTTACACATTATCTTGGGTCATTGACATAAAACCTTGTGTTTGGAAAATTCACCCCAGTGAACAGAGTGATCTTTAGAAGCTGGAAAAGACTTACTTGTTTCCCAATAAACACATGAATGCCTCTCTGAGCCGTCTCCATGCACCCAGTCGCAGCTCACCCTGCTGGTGGACGAGCATCGTGACCTGTGCAGCTGCACTGATATGAACTAAGATGCACTAGTGCGTTAATGGATGTTTCCCCCCATCAAAACGCATCTGGAGCAAGTGCTGACGAGGTGAAAGCAAGTGTGTGTCTGTGCATACGTGAGAGGGGTGTGCAGCCATGCAAGCGTGCCTAAATGTGCACCGTGTGACGCGGTGCAGCAAACAGGTCAGCCAGGGAGCGAGAGCAGCTGAGCAACAGCGATGTTGACGTCTTTCCCGAAAACAACATCCAAAAAAGTCAAACTAGGACTGCTGCCGTATTTATGAGGTCTTTGTTTTATGCGTTCTTCACACACAAAACAGGCCTTACTCACATTTGCCCCATTAAATCAGTAGTTTGGGTTTGCTAGGCGAGCCCAGCGTTGTCACTTTTTACTCAACCACTAAGAATTGCGTGTTACACTTTTAATGCCATCATAAAAAATTGATGGAAGTGTTTCAGACAGTACCAAAAAAAAAACCTCAGACAACTCAGCGCCTGTTTCCCAGACTCATGCACTCAAGCAAGCCCAAAAATATCCTCCGTATTTTTGTTTGAGCAAAACCCTGAAGTAGAAGCGCCTGCTCCCCAAGCCGATTCAGGAGTATAACAAACACGGCAAAATGGAAAAGATGTCTGCGTGAATAATACAAGACAGGAAGGAAACTTTACTAGTTTTCATTCTTATTATGTAAGCTTGTGTATTACTATGAAATTCAAGTGTCTGCATGTATTTTATTATTGATACATTTATTTTAAAGTACTGGAATAGGCTATGCTAGAGGTCGACCAATATTGGTTTTTCTATTGCTGATACCAACGCTGATATGTAGGAGACATTAGGGGGTCTGTGATCCACACAGGTCTCTCTTTACGGTTCGGCACGCACATGGTCCACGGATCGGTCACGTGGAGAGCTGAAGCGCTATCTGTTCAATCCAAACGAGAAAAGCACAGAGGTGGTCATGGCGGAGGAGGAGAGGAGCTTGAAAAACCACCTGCATCGTTTAAGTCACATGTATGGGAGCCTTTTGGCTTCCCTGTAAAATACAATAATGATACAAACTGCAAAAATGAACACACACACGCCGCAGCGCCGCTCACACGTACTTCCGATTGCTGTGCAAGGAGGGAGGTGGCGTGTGCAAAATGCCTGGGACAATTATTACATTAACATGGTGGGACCTGAAATATTGTTGGGGACAAATCTGTAAAACAGCAGGAATGGAAAATAAATAAATGAATAAATCAGGACACGCAGGAAGTGAGCGGGCTCTATGGCAAGCCGTTTTATCATTTAAAATGGTAAATGGTAAATGGCCTGTATTTGTATAGCGCCTTCTTAGGGTTCTACAAGTTAATTAAAAAGTATTTATTATGCAGATGTTATTAGTAAACGTAAAAATACATTTCAGTTAAATTCTGCAACACCACCGGGCTGCCCGAGGATGTGCCTGACTTTATAATCGGCTTTACTACAAATAAATCGGCTGATGTATAAAAAACATTAAATATCGGCCCGATATATCGGCCTACCTCGACTCTATGCATTATAGTTTTGGGTTTATTTATAGGGATTACTGTCAAAATGTTGGACAGCTTGAAAATTGCAATGCAATAAAAAATGTTTTTACTATTAATAAATAAGTAATTTTACACAGTATTTATCTTTACAAATACTCTTTAATGCATAAGTATTAAGATCTAATCAGCTCAGCATTTCCACAAAATAAGATTGGATGGAAATAGTTAAAAAAATGTTGGTTCCATTTAAAGTAGGATGTGAAATGGATGGACTCCTATCCATTCACAAGGTTTTAACGACGTTTGAGGAATAAATGATCAGGCCAGAAACGTTCCATCTGCCAGGCTCAACTGATTCTTCGGAGATTTTCCAAACTACACGGACAAAAATAAACCTTGTTTGACTGAGAACAAAATCTAACCACTGAGAGCCAGATTCACTCCACCAGGGACACGTTACTAAAGTATAAATGTGTCTTATTCCATCTGAAACTTATTTGATGCAGGGACATGAAGTTATGTCACTTTTAAGAAGAGATGTTTGATATTACCAGTCTACCATTAATGTTGGCCGATATCGGTATTAAATAGCTGTGTTGCTTCAGTTTCAAAAAAACAGCCGAGTTAAATCATAAAACACTCAATTCAGAAAAAAAAACTGTAAAAAAAAACATTTTGAAAAGAAAAGAAGTTAAATATTTCATGGAAGTGTGGAAAATAGTGGGAATCTGGAGGTCATTGAACGTCTCATGACCTGGTCGGTTAAAGGTCATAGGTCATCTCCCTAAAGAGGGAGCAACGCTACGTATTCTCTCAGGAACATCAAAGCAGATTCGCTCGTTTCCACAGTTGTGACAACATTGTTGTTTTTCTTTAGAAAGCTTGTAATCATGTAAAACAGAACTACACACACACACACACACACACACACGCATATATAAAAATCCCATCTCACCCTCCACAGGTGGTCTCATCCTTCCAAGCTCGGGTCCTCTACCAGAGGCGGAGCTTGAGGGTTCTTCAGTATCTTAGCTGTTCCTAGAACTGCTCTATTCTGGACTGAGATGTCTGAAGTTTTCCTGGGATCTGCTTTAGCCACGCCTCCAGTTTGGAGGTCACTGCCCTGAGTGCCCCGATGACCACGGGCACCACCGATGTCTTCGCTCTCCAGGCTTTCTCAAGTTCTTCTTTGAGGCCCTGGTACTTTTCTAGTGCCTCGTGTTCCTTTTCCCGGATGTTGCATCACTTGGTATTGCTACATCAACCACAACGGCTGTCCTCTGTTGTTTGTTCACCACCACAATGTCCGGTTGGTTCGTCATCACCATTTTGTCAGTCTGGATCTGAAAGTCCCACAGGATCTTGGCTCGCTTGTTCTCTACCACCTTAGGGGGGGTTTCCCACTTTGACCGTGGGGCTTCCAGTCCATACTCTGCACAGATGTTCCTGTCCACTATGCCAGCCACTTGGTTGTGGCGTTCCATGTCTGCTTTCCCTGCCAGCATCTTAAGCCTGGTTTATAATCGGTCCGTCTGCATGAAACGGACGCACGCAACGCCATTTTGCGCCGGCGCAAGGGCTCTCCGACTGGCTCGCGGAGGGTGACGAAGACATGCCCCCAAAAATATCTGTCCGTCGAGAGACATCGGAGAGCGCAAGCTTGTGATTGGTCAGGACGCCGCTTCCTTGAAATACGTCAACAGCACCGCCACTGCCGGCTCAATAAATAAAGAGACCTGAAGATATTTAGCGGCAGACATGGAGCTGATTGAAGAACGCCTCGTGGAAAAATTTCGAAAATATGAACGTTTATTCACCCGTGACTGAAGGAGTACAAAATACGGAGCAAACGTGGATGGAAACGTGGGTTTAGAGGTGGCGACTGGATGAAGAGGTGGAGGAGAATGAAGGACAAATTAGTCCGTGTTAAAAAGTCTCTGAAATACATTAAAACAATGTAAACACATGAGTAAATACGCTATCGTGAACCAGATACATGAGAGTCGTGGTGGCAGGATATCATAGAATAGCGCTACGCCCACTGTTGTCCTGGCGGGGAATTGCTTTGCAACACTCCGCTGCTTGAACAGAAGTTCGAATGTGAAAACCTTTCCGACGCTCCGTGTGCATCTCTCCGTTGCGGAGCTCACAGAGAATATAAACCAGGCTTTACACCCTGCAGTTATGTGGTGGATTGTCTCAGGGGCCTCTCTGCATAGCCTACACCTTGGGTCTTGTCTGGTGTGGTAGATCTTGGCCTCTGTTGCTCTGGTGTTCAGGGCCTGTTCCTGTGCAGCCATGATGAGTGCCTCTGAGCTGTCCTTCAGACCAGATTTCTTGATATCAGCCACTTCAGTTATCTGTCGGCGGTACATCCCATGTAGGGGAACAAGACAGAAATGGGGGAGATGCGAGAACCTGGCTCTGTTGGAGTTTCTCTCTACTTTCAGTTTGTTTGTCACAGTTCAGAACTTTTGAGTTGCTGTTGAACCAACTGGATCTCATGTGTCACTGGCTGACTCGGGGAAGTTTTAGGACACTTTTAAGAAGCTCGCTTTAAAACTCGCAGCTGCCTGAGAGGCACTTCATGCCAAAAATAAATCTGGAAAAAGGAAATACATTCAGCCTGTGTGTTGCATCACCGCTGTGCTGAATTAACACGGCTCCAATTACCAGCGCCACACATACACAAACACACTCTCCTTTTCCTCTTGAACTGTCACAAACACACACGGCTACAGACGTTTAGGGAGGGTTGGGTTACTGATAACAGCACTAATATATTTCTAATGAGACACCTGCCAGGCTGTAGAGCTGTTAATTCACTGGTATATTCAGCTGAACAGCCAGACTCTCTACAGCTCAGCAGGGAACTTGGACCTCATACTGAGGAAGGAAGGGTGAGGGGAAATTTATGGATCTTTTTTTTACCTGTCAGATTATAATAGAGACAATAAAACAGTAATGAGTCCAAATAATAGAAAAACGATTGGTACAATGATGTGTTCAGCAGCATTACCTGCCACCAAGAGATATAATAAGATGAATAGATGCATCACTGTTGATACATTTACATCAATATCACTGCTTAGGACTGAGAGGGATGAGTGAAGAACATCTAAGAGGTTAAAGGTAAAGGTTGTAGAATTCTGATTTGGGGAATTCATTATTAACCAAACAGAAAACAAAGATTGGATTAAAAAGCTTTTGAACATATAGATCATTTATAATATTTAAATTATGCTGCATTTTCATCCAGAACACAAATCTGAGCTTTGTGCAAAGGGTTTTATTAATTCTACATTGTAAGTAATGAAATGTTGAGGTGGGGCGCAAGCCTGCGACCTTCCGATTGCAAGGCGGCCACTTAACTCCTCCGCCACCATCGCCCTATATGACACGTTACGGCTCGGAGCCACTCGCCACTCACCTCCTTAAAAAAATGTCGCGGTGGACAGGAAATCCTCCAGCCTGCTGCAGATTCTGCCTGCTCCTCTCCTGAGCGGTGAGTCTGCTGTGTGCGTGTGCACGCACTTGTTAACGACGTTTTTCCGACTGAGAAACTCTGAGAGCACGCGTGGGGAAGTTGAGGGGGGCGCTGTCAATCACTGCCTCAGTGCCGCTCTCTCGGTCCACCAGGTGACGCCTCCTTTAGGAGCATTTTTCTAACAGGAAGTGTGGGTGAATTAAGTCTCCACCCATGGTGTGACTTTACATTTAAAGAGTAATACACATTGTTACATGTTGATTTGTTAAAAGTAAATGTATATTAATCTCTACATCTAAGCAACTAGGTTAAGTGGAACCAGTTGACTTAACTTGGTTAAGTAAATTCAACATTTCATTTCTTACAGTGTAGGTTTGGCTCAAAGTATAAACAAATACATAGAATGTATGAGTATGCAAAAAAGTGCAATCCATTTAGAAACAACCAATAACCACAAAATATTATGTCTGATTTTCAGAATAAAAACTTCAAAAGTTTATTATATTTAAACGCTGCACTGATCTGCAGAAACGTCCATTTAGAAAACACCAGTAAGATAAACTACTAAAAATGTATTTTGGACATTTTCTTTTGACTATTCTGCCAAAAAATAATGTTATACAAGAAAAAAAATTAACTCAAAATATTAAAATTGCCTGTAGAGTTTCATCCAAGAACTGTGACAACTGAGACAGATTTGCATCTGATTATAAAATCCAATGTGAAGGATTTTATAATCAGATTTTCTACCCAGATAAAAAAATATGTATATCAATCACAATCCCTGCATTTCCACACGTCCTTTTAAGATTCTGTCATTTTTCAAGTAAAATATGCACAGCAGCAGAGGAGGCAGAGTAGTAGTCGATTTTAATTGTACAGGAGTCGTGTTCCAGATGAGTGTTTCTTGAACCCGTAGCTCACTGAGTCGTGACGGTTGGTGACTAGTTGGAAGCACAAAATATGCAGATTTTCATTTGAAATCACAATGACTCTGTGCTTACATCACTTTTGCATATGTAAAAACTATAAAATTGCAGAATTTACATTAAATTCATGTGAATAACATGCAAATATGAAAAATGTCTCTGTCGTAAATTGTCTTAAGTGTGTTTCAATGTGTTTAACCCTTGAGTATTTGCAAGGACATCCAAATGCAACCAATTGAAACCAACATCATAGCTCAACCTCCAGTCCAATACAAGATGGACAGATTTCATGCTTGCATTTCTGCTGCAGATGCTACAGAACCTAGCGGCTCAACAGCAAAGCATTCTTGTAATTACACAGGCTGATGAACAAAATCATCAGGGAGATACTTGGAGAGAGCTAGATGGGAAACCAAGAGGATTAGGGATGTAAGAAAATATCAATATGGCAATATATCGTGATATTTTTTCCTGCGATATTATATCGATATTCAAAAGCCGTGTGTCGAATTTTTGGAAGAATTTACATGCAAACATTTGTGTATTTTCTTTACTTTTGGTGCAATTCAAATGCCGACCGCTAGTTGGCAGCAGTGTTCAATGGGTTTTGTTTCCACCATTGAAATGTAAATCCCTCTATTATGGTTCAGACACCTCATGTTAAACATGTTACGTATCAGTTTGGACTTTTGAATTTTTCTATTGAATTTTCCTACAATAAATTCAGTCTAAAAAATTGCTAATATTGTCTGGCTGAATGTATCGCAATATATCCCAATATATTGTATCGTCTCCCATGTATCGCGATGCGTATGGTATCGCCAGAATTTTACCAATAAACATCCCTACCTATCATGTTTGGCTAGTTGGACCAACATCGTCCACTCAACACTAGGGATGTCAGCCTACCATTATGTTCTGCACACCACTGTTCTGCATCGTTGGCTCCACTGGTACCAGTAGCGTCAACGATGGTCACAGACACGATTTTATGAAGCGATCCAACTGGGGGGAGAAGTTAGCATTTGTTTGTATGAGAAAGAATGACAGGGCTGGTAAAAGAAAGGAAAGGTGAGAAATATGTTGCTGTACCCAGAGGGGTGAGGTGACAGCAGGTTGCTAAAGAATTGATGAGTACAGAGGGAGCATGATTCAGCTAAGACATTTCCTGCTGTGATACATGTCCTCCATGATGACTTTGTGTCATCAATATCATTACATCCTGCTGCGCTGAGCTGACAAAGGTATCTGATCTGGATCCTTCCTACCATGACTCTGCCAACTCAAGGTGTTTAGATAGAAAGAAAAATTCCAAGAGTTTTAAAAGAGACATAAATGGTGTCTCACAAGCTTAAAATAAGTTGTCTAAAATTTCTCCGTAGCAATGAAACATTTATCTGATGTCTGAATCTTTGAGAATTAAACTTTTTCACCAGGTTTGTTGACATTAATGTCCAGTTTCACAGGTTACACATTTCCAGAGTCCTAGAGCCCCCCAAGGCGCTTTACAAAACCATCAGTCATTCACACCCTGGTGGTGATGAGCTACATTGTAGCTACAGCTGCCCTGGGGTGCACTGACGGAGGCGAGGCTGCCGTACACTGGTCCCTCTGACCACCACCAGCAGGCAATGTGGATAAAGTGTCTTGCCCAAGGACACAACAACAGCAACAGACTGAGCAGGGCGCGAACCTGCGACCTTTCGATTGCGGGGGGGGCACTTAACTCCTCTGCCACCATCACCCTAAACACAAAGACTTTTGGTCTACATTAATAAAAAAAAAACAACAACTCTGTTGTTTTACCCCAACTACACCCAAACAGTATCAGCAGGAGCTCCTTAAGGGGGCAAATTATATTTCTGTGGATGGCTGGAGGACGGCATTTCCAATACAACACTGCTGTCCTGTCAAGTCTCGCCAGGAACGAGAAGCTTTCAGCTGGAAACCAACGAATCCAAGTCAAATCTAACAGATCAAAGGCAAACGTAATCACAGCTGAATAAAAGCTATTGAGGATCTTCAGCAGCTAACGTGTGTAAAAAGAGGGATGGTTATGTCTGCTGGAAGTTAAGACTCTAGGGATCTGTGATATGAAGCAGGATTAGTGACTTAGTGAGGTACATTCAGGTTCAAACCTGATGGTTTTTTCCTGAAAACGCTGCTTCACTTCTTACGTTTTGCCATTGAACCTTAGCTGGAAGTTGCCCCAGAGAAAAAGGCCACCTCTGAACCGGTTGAGTAAATGTGGTTGGTGATTTACAGTAAAAGGGCTGAAGTTTGCAGCATTTTCAGTCCTGGTTTGACCTACCGAAATGACAGCCAGTGCCATAAGGTTCCCCGGACACATTCAAGCTACTCACACTAGATTACAACATAAGCTGTGCGAGAAAAGGAAGGCTGCTTGAAGAGACAGCAAAGGGGATTTGGTGACTTTCCTCTTCAGTTTTCAGACTTCCAGCTCTTTCTTAACCCTGCAGTTTCCCCATTTTAACCTTTCTTAATACAAAAGTTAGAAAACATGGTAAACAAGTTAATATGGATAAGACAGTAATTTAAACAAGTGGCGATACCCATGCACAAATTTGTTATTCAACTCTACATGAAACTACTAGGAATTATTAACTTCCTTGACAATCAATAAAAGAACATGTGTTTCTAAAGTGTAAACTTTTGCAAAACCAAATATTCCAGCAGTTGAGTTACTAATTATGAAAAAATAGCCAAGAAATAAGTAATCAGCAGCTAAGAATGAATATAAATGAGCTCAAAATGAGCGCCAGCTCCTCCATGTACCACGAGAAAACCTTGTTTTAATACAAATCCATGAGCAATAATAATTTAACAATAAATGATGCAGAGCCGACTGCCACTGGGGAGTTTTTACCCTTTAGTGAGATGAAATCAATGTTTTATTAGAGCCAAATTTCCCATGCAAACCTAGAGTGGGTAACAGGGTCCGTGCATGGTGGATTATTGATACTTTGATTGAAATCTGCAATATGCAGATGATGTGGTTTTGTTGGCCTCTTTAAGCAATGACCTTCAACGTGCAATGGGATGGTTAGGAGCCAAGTGTGCAGTCTGAGGCGATGGTGGCAGAGGAGTTAAGTGGCTGCCTTGCAATCGAAAGGTCGCAGGTTCGTGTCCCGCTCAGTCTGTCGATGTCGTTGTGTCCAGGGCAGCTGTAGCTACAATGTAGCTCATCCCCACCAGCGTGTGAATGTGTGTGTGAATGGGTGGATGACTGATTGTGTTGTGAAGCGCCTTGGGGGGTTGTAGTACCCTAAGAAGGCGCTATACAAATACAGGCCATTTACCATTTAATGCTCTCTCTGGGTTCAGAGGGAATCTTTGCCTAAAGCAGAGGAGTGCAACTGTCTTGACGTCTTACTCGTGGACCCGTGACCTCCAAGATCCAAACTTGGACAAGTGGTGATAAATAGGAGTTCAATTAAAGCTGAACCTGACATGCAGATCTTTAAATTTAGATCCTTTAAATTAATTACAACCATTTAAATTGACGTTTGGCACTCCTAACTGCTGACTCTAAATAGTAGAGGAACTGGGAGTCTATTTCAAGGGTCTACCTGTCTTTTACTGTCTTCAGTAACCATGGAAACAGAGATTTGAAAAACATAAACGTGGGTAAACTTGGAGCGACTCGTATGCAGTGCAGATGCATGGGCGAAAAAGATGGATCAAATTATTATAATGCAGAGTACACGGAGTACACTGGATATGCAACACCTAAAAATCACATGGAGGTCTTAAAATACTCCCTCTGAAAATGTCAAGACTAAGAGTTTGGATCGGCTAAAGGATGTTATACAGTAAGAACTCTAAAATGTCAACTACTGATAGCGCTTCACTTCTATGCTAATTCAGGGCAGATAAACAGCTTATGAAATAAAATAATAATATGGGAATTTGACATCAACAGGGTTTAGCTTGGCCTTTAAAATGCCACTCTTCCAGGCATAACTTTTATTTGCAGTTCAGACGAAATGCTTACCAGACACCGATATGCCACATGTGCTGAAAAAGGTCCCAGAGGGTGGAAGCTATAAACACTAATGATGGTGGTATTTAATATTTTGTCCTTTATTACTGTTTTATGAGTCTATTTTTTTAATTAGTTGGGATCCAAATAATCTAGAAAGAAAAAAGACAATCTGTTGACATGAACGTGTAAATCTTCTCTCCCAGGGGAATTAATACAAATGCAATTACTTTTAGTCGTTAATTAAATATAGGACAAAAGGTCAACCCATGAATATATAAAAATAAAAATGTCTGTGCTAAAAGATATTCAGGGCTTCTATTGATGTAATTTACATTTACTGTGTTTCTTTTAAGTAGTGCAATTCAAACGCCGACTGCTAGGTGGCAATAGTTGTTACCGCCTCCATCCTGACGGAACAAGATCTTGCAATAATGCTGAATGTGTCCTGAAAAGGGTCTGGCCTGAGTTTTCCAATTAAATTCAGTCTAAAATTCACAAATATCATCTGGATTTTAGTATCACAACATATATCGTCTCCGCTGTATTGTGATAAATATCATTTCATTTCATTTATTAGTTTATAGAGCACCTTCCACAACCTTTAGGAGAAGCCCAAGGTGCTGGACACCACACTAAAAAGCTATTGCATTAAAAGACACAATAAAATAAAAATGAAAATAAAATAAAAACATAGTAAAAACATAATAAAAACAGCATAAAAACAGATAGAAAAAACCAACAACAATAAAATCAAGTCCTCAATGGAGAAAATGCCTCGACGTAATAATGGGCCTTCAGACGGGACTTAAAAATCTGAAGGGAAGGCGCCAGCCTAACAGTCAGAGGTAGACCATTCCATAAGGATGGTGCAAGGACCGCAAACGCACGATCTCCCCTTGATTTGCACCTGGAACGAGGGACCACCAATAATTCCTGGTCAACAGAGCGTAGAGAGCGGGTGGGGACATGCCTATGTAGTAATGCTGATAAATAGGCAGGAGCAGTACAGTGAAGAGCCCTAAAAGCAAGAATCAGCACTTTAAACTTTGCTCTGTACTGCATGGGAAGCCAGTGTAGTTTCTCCAAGACCGGTGTAATATGGTCATGGCGTCTTGTCCCTGTCAAAAACCTAGCAGCAGAGTTTTGGACCAGCTGTAGGCGAGCAATCGCACCCTGACTCAGACCGGCATACAGTGCATTGCAGTAGTCGAGTCTGGACAGGACAAAGGCATGAATAACAGACTGTAAATGCTCCCTGGACAGCAGGGGCTTGATTTTAGCTAGGCATCTCAAATGAAAAAAACTGGAACGTACTACCATGTTAATTTGAGCATCAAATTTCAGTGAGGAATCAATTTTTACACCAAGATTGGTAACAATATTTCTCTCATACTGTGCCAAAGGGCCAAGGTTGTATCATCTCCCCTGTATTGTGATAAATATTGTATCGTCTCCCCTGTATTAAAGTTAAAGTCCCAAGTATTCATCACACAATGGTGAAATTACATCTCCGCATTTGACCCATCCCCATGGTGAGGAGCGGTGAGCTGCAGCTGTGGCCGCGCTCGGGAACTATTTGGTGGTTTAACCCCCCAATCCAACCCCTTAGTGCTGAGTGTCAAGCGAGGAGGCATTGGGTCCCATTTTTTTCAAGGTCTTTGGTATGACCCGACCGGGAATCGAACCCTGACCTCCCAGTCCCGGGGCGGACACTCTACCACTAGGCCACCGGAGCTGGTATTGTGATAAATATCGTATCGTCTTCCCAGTATTGTGATAAATATTGTATTGTCTCCCTTGTATTGTGATACATATCGTATCGTCTCCCCTGTATTGTGATATATGTCGTATCGCCAGATTTAGATTAGTAGGAAAAGAAACTAAACAAATGTTTACCTGAAGAATGTGCAGGATGATCAAAAGTAAATGAGGCAGTTGCAATTTATGTGATTATGAATGAATATGGAGTTTGAAGTTTCATATCAGTCACTGTAATTTTACAAAACTGTTGCAATTTAACCTTCTGTCTTGCTGCTGATTGCTTTGCATGCAGCCGTGAAACGATCCAACAGAATTGTTTAACAGCATTCTTAGGCTGTAAAGAAGCCATCATGCATGAACATAAGGTGAAGAATTTATAAAAATAAAAGCATGGGAACAGAGAAAGCAGTTAATTACATCTATCCTGTTACGTCCAAACCATATATTCACCCATCTGATAAAGGTCATGTAACGACCTAACAGACACGTCTGCCTCCTCGGTTTACAGGAAGCATTAATTACCTTTCTCTCCATTATTTATGGCACTTACAGCATTCCCCTCCAAACTCTCTATAAACAATGAAAAGTTTATTAACGCCAAAATAACAGCTGTAAAATGATCCCTCCTCAAGGTGAGCTCATTTTTAACACCGCTGCTTATCAATAAACTCTTCCATTATTGGGCAGGAACAGTTGAATCGTAACTGGCGTTTATTTTCCCCGAGGACCATAAATGTTACTGGAGTACACTGCAAAATTTTACTGTTATGTTTAGTGTAGCATAGCTATAAAAGCATGAACATAATTTTTAATGGAAAGTTAGAATAAAACTAAGGCTGGAAATATGTGAGTGATTATGGTACTACAAGCGTTTGTCTCAAAACTGTGATTTATAAAACAGAAACGTAGGCAGAATGTAGAACCATCCACAAAGAAAATGACCTTGAAGGAAGAAATAATGGATCAAGTTTACTTATAATTTTAATACATTTGCATTAATTTCCCACTGTGGGATCAATAAAGTCTATTCTATTCTATTCTATTCTAGTAGGAATTAGGTGTAGACGTCTACCCCTAATTATATATTTACTGTTTTTGATACATTTGTCCTCAGTAAAGCCAATTATAAAGTCAGGCACATCTTCGGGCAGCCCGGTGCTGTTGCAGAATTTAATTTAAATGTGTTTTTACGTTCACTAATAACATCTGCATAATAAATACTCTAAATTACCTTTATTTAGGTGTCAGACTTTAACACTGAGAAGTGCACAAAGATAAGATTTAACAGTTAGTTAGTTTAAAAACTGATTCAGCTTCAGAAATTGTGTGCATCAACTGATGTTATTAGAGACATTTTAGCATGAAAAAAATGTGGAAAACATCTAGATATCGGCTATAGAAATTGGCAGTACATATATCGGCCATCGGTTGACGATGTCTTCTACATATTGGCATCGGTATCGGCAATAGAAAAACCAATATCGGTCGACCTCTAGGAAGGACTGTCTTCTAAGTTGTTCTCTGGAGAGAAAAAAGCTCTCCTAAGGTGGAATAGAAAGTTGCTTCAGACGGCAGGATTTGGAGTCTTACTTCCTGATATTTGGACATCTCACCTCTGATTGGCTAACAGCAACCCGACTCTACCACTGACTCTGTTTGCTCTATATGTTGATGTTTTATCTCCACAAATAACACAAGCCTGGAAGAGTTCTGCTGTGTGGTGGAGCTGCTAATGCTAACGGTTAGCTTCTACTAGCCAAGACGTTCTCTGCTGTTTCCTGGACGCTAAACCAACAACAGCCTTCCCCGTCGTGAGTCAAGATGAGTCCATGAATGTTAAGTGACAGTGTGATGTAGATCTGTCAGGATTTTTTGAACAAAGTCTATTTTCTATCAGAAGCTAATGCAGGAAATAGGGGTAGAAGACTATTTTCACGTTCAGCCTGCATGCTAAACTCAGAGTGACTGATCGTTTTCAAAAATGAATCAGTTTTTAAACTCTGAATTTAACTGTTAAATCTTATCTTTGTGCACTTCTTAGTGTTAAAGTCACCTAATGCTCTTTAAGGATTTATTATTGGCAAAAAATCAGTTAAAATCCATAACTTCAGGTAACCCGTTAACAGATATGAGAGTGAGTGATACAACTCCCATTCTGGGATATGTTCCTTTCAAATGATTTGCTGATTAAAGCCATTTTTTTAAGTCCCCCAGCCACCATAAATCTCCAGGCTTCACATGTTCTCCTTCATTTGCATATAAAAAGCATCACCTTCACTTCCAATACATCCTGATGTTGCACAAACTGAATTAAAATTCAGTAAACGAGGGAAAGCAAAGGAAAAAGCATTTAAGCGGTTGTGATATGTGGCGCGCGGTTTGTGTCAACATCCGCTTATCAGTTTGTATGTGAAACTCCTACTAGGAGTCGGAGGAGAAACAGCTTCTGCAAACACTGCAGAACTTTGATTACAACGTTATTAGCGTCGGTAAACGACACCTAGCCGTAACGATCTAACGCCGCTGATGATCCCCTTGAACTTGGAACTATGATTCATCGCTTCGGCTAACGAGATCCGATGGTAAATAAGAATCGGAAAGCATAATGGACTGAAGACAGCGAAGCCAGTGTTTCTGTTTGATGAATATTTGGCTTTTTGGGAGTAAACAATCACGCCTCAGATGGCTGCGGAGGCAGAAGGGAAGAATAGAGCAACTTCTGTATGGCATTCACAAAGGCCCCAACTTAATGGAAGTTTGAATTACCATTTAAATAGGATTTCTTTTGGGGGGGAAGAGGGGGGGTGTCATACAGAAAGATAAATTACATTGTAAACAATGTCAAAACAGTTTAATGACACATATGAAATGAAAGTACACACCCCGTGCTTTCTTAGCTACTGAGTGATATAAAGAGTGGACTGAATAAAAAATGAGGCAGCCTGAGGAGAAAAGAGAAACACACACACACACACACACACACGGAAAAAAGCAGCTCCGCAGACTTGTTTTGTCTCTGACTAGAGCTGCACTTTTAATTGACTTGAATAAAAAACTCAATTACAGCATTCTGGCCACCGGGGCTGGAGAGAACGCGAGTGACAGAGTGTGAGAGGAGGATAAGAGGGAGGAGAGGAGGCAGAAAAAGGAGTGAACAGAGCATGAGAGAGGAATGTAGGAGTTATTGGGTCAGAATGACACCTCAGGGGGGAGTCGGGGCAGCAGACAAGCTTTCCTACAGCCCAGTCTGTCTATGGGAATTACACTTTGCTGAAAGGTGGAGGAAAATAAACTAAAAGAAGAAAAAGGAGATGCAAAAGTGCTTCGTCAGTACCTTTAAAAGGGTTTTTATGCATTTATTGTCATCTGACCTCGGGTATTCCCACTGAAGCTGATACTGACTGAAGGTGAGGGGCATTAAATCAAGTGAAATCAGTAGATTCACTCGGCTGAAGAGCTGATTTAGCGTTGGCTGACACCAGAAGAGTATTAAAGGGCTGAACATGAATAGATAAAATGGTAACGACGAGTCGTGAGCGTGATGCAAGGAGAAAGAAACGGAAGATTCTCGGGAGGAAAAAACATCCTTAAGACCACACAGAGATACTGTCAAGCTGACGTGTGATTCTGGGCATGCGCATCTCTGCATGTGGAAGTATGGTGCAGCTGTGGGAGGCGGCGGCGTTGATGGGGATGCGTGTTGTGGAAGTCCTCCCGGTATCTCCAACAACAGATTCTTTGTCAGCCTACAGCAGTCAATGCAATGTTTGCGGACAGTGTGCCAATATTTCCGCTTTTGTGTGTGTGTGTGTGTGTGTGTGTGTGCGCGCGCGAACAGCAAGCTGTTGTTCCCATGGTTGTGTGTTATTGATTAGTCATCTCTGTGGGCAATAGGAGCTGTTATCAGGCCTGACATGGAGACAGACGGGGGTGGATGATGCATGGGATGGGAAAACTGCTCAGACGCAAAGATAATGGAGGTACACACACACACACACCGATTCACGCACATGCATGCTGTAAAGATGGAGGGGCAGACACTGTCACATGCTCCCACAGATTCTTGCACACAGAATAGACCTATTACACAACCTAGCGCAAATGTATTGGCAGCAATAGATTTGTTTTCAGCACCACGGACAGCACTCTAAATCTTGAGCGACGCCGGCACACACTGCATAGAGCTAATGATTATCTATGGTGGCGCCCACAACTATAATCAGCCATTACTCAGGGAAGTTAAGTGTAGATGCCCTCAAACGTCACAATAAATTTTCTAAGTGGATCCAAGGAAGTGGATACAAACAAATGTGAGAATGCTGTGTTGACCAACCCAGAGAGTCTTCTGACCATACAGCAAGGATCCAGGTACTCACCTAGGAGACAGAGAGAGAGAGAGAGGTTAAGGGTCAAGTTAATGCACACACATGAACTCAAACTTGTGCATTTGTGAGAATAATTATTCCTAAACAACAACAAAAAAAAGCAAATTAACCTAACTTGTGTTTAGATTGTGTTTGTAGATTTAAAATCAAGTCTGAATGTTTTGGGGTTTTTTTATTTGATGACTGAAAAGCTTTTCAGCCAAAATGTGAACTAATGATCATCTATTACCAACGTCAGCAATTTAAAAGAGAACAGTTTTGGTCATTTAATTGCAGAACAGCAATTGAAGTCAAATGCATAAAGAGTGAAACCATCAATTGTTGTATTCCAACTTTCACCGACAAAACATTCCTACACACACACACACGTCTTGCTATACTTGTGAGGACCATTCATTCACCTCCATTAATGTTATAGGTCTTCCACACTAGCATCAGCTCCACTCTACCTAGATAGGGTAGGGAGCGTCCACATCTGCATAGCCTGGATTGTTTCTGTGCGCAACCGGTCGTTTTTTCAACCCTCTTCCCAAGGTGGTCTGCTTTGGGATGAACTAGTCTAACACACTCACTGCCGACTGATTTGCCGGCTCAAATTCATGCCTACCATTAGAGGGAGCCGCCGATTGGTGGATAGAATCAGCCAGCGGGGGCTTCCCGCATGCGGGATTCATTATCATTCTGGATCCTGAGGAGCAAGCCTGTGAATTAAGCTGTTGCTTTTTTTCTCTGACTCTCTCTGAGCAATACACACACACACGCACGCACACACACACACACACACACACACACACACAAACACACACACACACACAGACAGCGCTGCCAGGCTTGACCTGCGCCAGGACACACAGCAGAGCAGGATTCAATATCAGAGTCAGAGTCTCCAAAAGCAACACTGCTCACGGCCGCCTTTGTTTAATTTAAGGGGGACGTCGCGGACTTCTCCACACTCTTTTGCCCTGCCCACATGCTTGGAGATCCGCTCACGTTGTCACTGATAGCTTTGCGCCAATGTTTCGCGCGCTAATTGTGGAGACCGCCCATGTGCTCAGTCATGTCCGCATTCCTAAGGATATATGGAAGGATGTGTGTGATCAACCCGCTAGGGCTGGGGCGGGCTGGGGCTATCCAGGACAGACCGAATCCTATCTGGAAGCGCCATTAGTGAATGAATTATAACCCTAACCTACAACAGTCTATTACTAACCCTCACCTTCACCAAAATCTCCTCATTTTATAGGTGAAAACATTGGTATTCACAATTATATATCTACTCCCCCCAACATACACGCACACACACACACACACACACACACACACACACACACACACACACACACACACACACACACACACACACACACTCACCACATTTTAGTCATTTTTAAACAAAATGAAACCAGTAATGCAGTGTGATTTATTTCTAAATCCTTCATGATTAGGTCAAAGGTCAGAGCGGGCTGAATATATAATCAACTTATGTGTAAAGATTTTGTAACAGACAATTTTTTGGGTAAAGTGTGAATTACAAAAATCAAAAAGTTCACTTGTAAAGTAACAAAAACCTCCTGAAAGCCTCAAAAACTCGTGATACAATTGATGACAGCCAAAAAAAACCCATTGTGAATTATAAGTTGAAAATGTTTTAAAGTTTTAAGAAATGGTCACATTGTTATCCATATCCATCATTTCCATTTGGAGATTTCACTATTCTTACCCTGCAATAATAATATGACAGCACCAGTATTTCACATTCAACGACATTTCCAGTACAGCTCCTATGTGCAGCTTTTTTCTTGTAGTAAACTTTTTTATTCTGAAACCTAATTTGTCAGTTAATGCTTGAGTGATTTACTTTCCTCATGCATGCATCAGCTAACGTGAGAATTTCTTGTGTGTGAGTCCTGAGTGAGCTGTTGCTAGATGTTAGCTGTGGGACGGGTTGTCCACCAGATGCCAACCGTGTGCGCAGAGGGAATAGATTGTCATGGCTGGCAATTTACAATCTTCTCCTTCTCCACAGGGACGGGCAGACGTAGGTTTATTCCAGTCAACCATGAGAATACATGAGGTCAAGCATCCCACTGCATGCTCACTCTGATGAAAAGGACAGGGTTAGGAAGGGCCATGGGCCCAGATACAGGGTGGTGGTGGTGGTGGGGGGGGTCCATGTATGGGAATTTTCAAAGTCAAGTACAAAATAAAGAAAGAGACAGAAAAGATTTTACAATCTCTAACTTCTTTGTGATAGGTGCTTTTAGATAAAGTAAAGAAAACATTTATTTACTCAAACTGTGGCGAGGAACTGAATCATGAGTAATTAAGTACTTATAGCAGAACCTAGTTTGTTCAGTGACAGAACGTCGTTAATAAAAAGTTTCTTTGAGCTAACAAAACAAGGCTAAAGCTATTTTAAAGGTGTGGTTTACTAATTTATTCAATACGTTTACAGTGTTCTCTAATGTAAATCAATGCTTTATGAGTCATTAAAAAAAAAAGCTATGATGCTCCTGTTCTGTGATGCAGATGTTTGCTGGTGCAGAGGTGGGTGAAGAAGTTGGATAACGCCTACCATGAAATGCTAAATGGAAGGTTTGTTTAAGAAAAGAATCAAGTACATTTTTGCATAAAATTAAAGGGACACTTTGCCACTTTTTAATATTTTTGAATCATTTTCTTGAGCCAGTATGTGCTAAAATGACCCTTTACAGGGTTAATGAAAGGCCACCACGCCCCTGTCGCACCCTGTAGACAGAATATTCCACGTGCAACTCCACAGTTGCACGTGGAATATTCTGGCTGCAGGGGGCGACATACCTGGCTCTGCAGTCTGCTTCCAGCATGTTTCCTGCATGTTTTAGATCATGAACACAGCTGATGTGTTTGATTTAGTGATGAACCGCTCCTGTAGACACTAATGAAGGCTGAGGAGACATTTCAGCAGTTAGATTAAGGTGTTAAAAAGACCAACGCACAGCGAGGAGATAGTTTCACTAACAGACACTAGGGGGTGCTAAAAACAAGCCAAAATTGACTAGTGTCCCTTTAAGACATTAATTCAAATGACCTGTTGACACTACCTAAATGAACTTAAGTTTTACCTGATAGTCACATGACCAAGCCATGTGATTAATAAAGCAGAGAAAAGCTGCTTTGGGAGCCTGGACGTCCAAGTAGGAATCCTTGTTTAGGTGATCAAAATCTAAACAGAAATGCAGATATAACTATCTGCACATATTCATCACCATAATAAAGCTAATTGATGTGTGCAGCTAAAACTGAAAAACGCTACTAGAGTTATTGTTATTAACATAATGCCACGAGTCTTATTTCCTGTTTTGTGTTTATTGCATCTACCTTTCAAAGGCTTGTTCAAGTAAATCAGCCTGCAGCCACCGTTCAGCTCTTATACAAACATATATGCTGTGCGTTAGATCTAGGCCTGGGACGATAACAAATTTTGCTGGACGATATATTGTCCAACAAATTATTGACGATAAACGATATTATTGTCGACATTATCGAGACCAAAATAACCACTTATGTAATGTTAATATATCATAATAATGCAAGTACATCCTTTAAAATGACCCTGTCTCTCCAAGACAATAAATACAATGGCCTATCCAGTGTCAACAACCTAACTGCACTTGAACGCTCTTGTCATCCAGCGTCTTTGGAGGCCAGAGACAAGGAAAACATATACACACAGGCACATGGCGATATATTGAGGCTGGAAAAATTATTGAGTTCATTTCCATCTATGTACGATATATTGACTTATTGATTATCGTCCCAGCCCTAGTTAGATCTTTATAAGGCAGGAAGTAGCATAGTTACATCCAAAAGCACAACTATTCAAATCAAACGTGAACACATCAGATTATCAGACATCAAACCGTCAGTTACAGATATTAAAGCAAATTCACAAAAACAGAATCTTCTAAAATAAAAAATGCCTAAAATCAATAAAAGACGGCTATAGTCAGACCTGTTTAAACCAGCTTATGACACGATTTTGACTATTGCTGTCTAGCTGTGGTCTCAGAGGATCTGCAGATCCTCTAAAACCCTTTCAGGAGAGGAAACAAGGCCAACTGCTTTGGATGGGCCAGAACACCACAGCGTTTCTAAGTGGATGATGGAAAAAGTTCAAAAAGCATTTATCTCAGCGAAATGAAACGGAGACTAAACGATAACATGTACATAGCACGACTTGGGGGATGTTTCTGCTACACCCAGACCAGGGAGACTCTTCTTCAGAGGCTCGCTCCACCTTCGGGTTTGCAGTTTTAATGAGCAGGATCCTCACTGCAGCCGACTGTGACCCACGATGATCCGATATTTGCAAGAAGCAGTTAAACACCAAAGGAGACCAGAGTGCTGTCTGGGAAACAAGCCTCCATGCTGTCAATTTGTAATGAAAAATGCATCAACTTTGATGCAAAATAAAAGAGTTTTCACTCTTTCTGGACGGATGCATTAAGCAGATCTGACTCATTTTGTTCAAGAACGTCTCCTCAAACAGATGCAGCATCAAGGGCTGCACTGATAAACCGTAACTGTTAGATTATCATAGAACAAGGCCACGTTCGAGAAGCACTGCCTGTAACTCTCCTTCTGTTAGACACAGCTGATCTTATCTTTCACCGGCCTAATGAAGACACTTAACTACACTGCTGACAGGCAGTATAAAGACACATCAATTGTAAACTACCCTTATCGAAGTGCAGCTGTGCTGCTCGAAGAAAAAACAAAACAAAATCCTGAAAATGGACAGCGTCCCTTACCTCCTCCCACATTGCTCATCGGAAACGGCAAGATCATCTCTGATATCGAAATACATCAAACATGAATCTAGCCTACAGTCAAAACACACCTTAACGGCATTGTTTTTAATTGCATTACATATGAAATTTTTTACTTTTACTCGAGTAAGAAGCTTAAATTGATACTTCCACTTCTGCAGAAGTAATTTTAACCATATATTCATCAAAAAACGTTTGACACCTCTGCACAAATGAGCTGCAATGATCTCTGATTTAGCAAAGCACAAAGGACACTCATGCACGAGGGGAGACAAAAACAAGGTTCACGATATCACTTGAAATGATAAAAAAATCAGAGAAATGATGATCTCTCAACATAAATATATATTTACTATAACTTAATGAGAGCCGTGCAAAATGAATCACAGACTGCCCTTCAGTGACCCCACTGCCTCTGTTTATTTCAGAGTAAACAAGCATCAGGAAAAAGTAAAAAAAAAAGGACAGCAGCAACAAAAAAAAGGATTAATGTTGAGAAATGAGAAAGAAATAAGTAAACAACTATTTTAACTGCAGGAAACAATACAGTTAACAACCCAAATTTCTATTGCTTTTTCAATAAATATCTCTAACAGAGCATGAATTCAGCTGATTGCATAACCGCTGGCACGTGCACATGCACACACTAGAATTTGTTGATGGTAAATTAAGAGAATAATTGCTTCTAATGGCGAGAAGGATGGAGGAAGACATTGCATAACCGTCGACAAATCAATAGGGAGTCTGCAGCGGCTGCTTTCCTCCCGCGTAGCGATGGCTCGCTGACGTTCTCGAGCAGGATAAGGTATGGTTCCTCAGGAGCTGGGGGGTGTTTGTCAATAATAAATAAATAAAATGAGAATATAATGAAACAAAGAGGCAGGAAATAGCCTGTTCATTATGCTCCTCTGTGCTCTTGTTTTGCCATCTTTTATCGTCCCTAATGAGGAAGAAGCTCACCAATGAGCGCTCATGAAAGGATCTGACTGACAGCTGAGGATGGATCTGAGATAACGGGGAAGATCCAGTCCACGGGGAGGACCCAGATGCAACAGGGCAGCGGGTCGCGAGGCGCGTCAACTCCCTGGACACTAAACATGATGCCTATGCTGCCTGCGTATCAATAACCCTGAACTCTGACCGCTACACCATACGGAGGCCGACCTGGCGCCCTCCAACAGCACGGATGCTAATGGGACAGACTGTGCTAGTCAGAGCACATTAGGAGGGGCGTCGGGGTCATAAAAAAATCACCAGCTTTGTGTCTCCTCCTTAATCTCACGGGTAGTGGCACCTAAGTGTTTAAAGAGACCTCGGAGAGAAGCGCTCCCATTATGCTGCAGAGTTACAGTAAATGGCTGCTTTGTAAGTAGGTCCTCTCCTTAAAACACACACCTTATTGAGCAGGTGTTAGTGTTCACACACAGGCCCGCCAGTGGATCGATTTTCTCCTCCACCTTTTCTTTCATCATCACTTCTCTAGCTCACCTGTATTTTTCTATTTGTTTGTGGACATTTTCTCAAAGTTCACTCTGATGGAAAACGCAATCTTGTTCTACGCCTTTACTTTTCTTGCTTTTTTACCCTCATTCCTTTTTTTTCCCTCCCCTGACTTATAGAAATTCTGTGAGTTTGTTTGTACGGGGATGAGATGAAAATGAATTTGTGGAGTGAAAAGAAAAATGGCAATGCAAGCGAGGGAGTGGGTGATAAAAAAAATGACAGAGGATGGAAAATCAATGGGAGATGAAATATATCAGAGCTCCTGGAGCAAGGTCAAGAGGATATGATCTCTCACAACACGCGGCTGTGCCTCACTGAGCCGGAGGGAGCGGGCGAGATGGAGGGAGAGCGGGGACGCAACGTGGGTAGGGTCGAGCCACCGAGAAAGAGAAACAAGGATCCGAGCCAAGACAGACAAACAACTTTTCTTGAGTGAAGTCCCTGTCCATTTATCAAAAACAGCATCCCGCTCAAAGGCCAAGTCCCCCAT
The DNA here is from genome assembly GCA_006937985.1 of Aphyosemion australe. Lineage (NCBI taxonomy): Eukaryota > Metazoa > Chordata > Actinopteri > Cyprinodontiformes > Nothobranchiidae > Aphyosemion > Aphyosemion australe. Next base: position 279,246 of record SSNS01000029.1, on the reverse strand, counting down.
AAGAGCAAAACACTGTAACCACAAAGCAGTGGATATGGGAGTTTGCTGATGTTGGCACAACGGTGTCTGGTACGAGATGTGGGATTAATCTTCCTTCAGTCGCCCCGTCGTCCCACGCTGACTAATTCAACAGTTAAAAGGGGCCAGATCAGCAGACCCTGGTTCCATATGCACTGACCATTAGCCCCACCCCCTCCTCCTACAGAGGAAACGGACCAGATAGCATCTGTCTGCAGCTGCCGCCCAGAAAACACTCAACCAATTAAAGAGCCATTAGCGCTCAGGCTCGTTGGGTATTGTGTGGGTCACTTTGCTTGTTTGTAGATTGTATTTTGTTTTTAACAACCACACAACCCAGTGCTATTTTTACTCACTTATTCAAATAAACCCCGCTTATGAACAGACATATACATAATGAGCATTTGTACTCACGTAACCTTTGTTTTCCCTCTCCGCTCACTCACTTGGCCCCACCCCCTCTCCACATGTAACATTCATTAGCCGCCCTAGTCCCCGTCATACAATTTTAATTCGTAATATGGACAGAAGTAGGTCATTTGACAAACATGTCACAACTGCTCCGATCAAGGCTGCACCTCTTCTCAGCGTCGCTGCTGAAGGCGAGGATGTGGGTTTGAGGCAGAAACGGGTTCGGAACCGCTGACCCAGCTGCCAGACTTTCATGGCCAGTCTTAAGAGACCACCTAAAAAATCTTTGTATGAATGAAGTGATATTTTCTATGCAGGGCAGCCTTTACGTCAAGACGCTTTTATGAATCACCCATAGCATTTGAAAGGAAATCCAACACATCAAAGTGATAATGATTCCACAAAGACTGGAAGCAGCAGTTTACGGTAGTAGTCTGACACCTACGTTCCTAAACATGTTCAATTGCTTTGGCATTTGTGACGACTTCTCTCTTCAGTTAAGCTCTGGGAAATTCCATTTTAAAGTTAATATCTATTCAAAAGAATAAAATGCATTCAAATTAAAGGCCCAGCCTTTACTGAAGGAATGCATTTTCACCTGCCGTTGCAGATTTTTAAACTCAGCTCATTTTATGTTGAGACATTTGGGAGTCGTGTTATTTTGGTAAAATCTTGAAATTAAATTTAAAGTCAAATTAGATTAAGTCCAAAAATGAATGACTTTAAAACAAAGTTCTTGTACTTTCTGTTAGTGCTTGGATTATGCATTGGTCTAAGCTAGAAACACACCAAACTTTAGCTCAACTTGTGTAAAACTGACTGAGTTAAAATTAGCCTCTAAATGGTATATAAAGGTGCATCTATTGATGACCTTCTGAAAATGTCATTAAAATCAATCCAATTGTTCATGAATTTTTTAAACATGCTCACAAACACAGGCAAAAACATTAGGGGTCCACCTTTCATCTTTTCAGGCAGGCAATTTTTACTTAATGACCAAGTTCCTTATTTCCTTCAATACCTTTGCTGTGGTCTCTAGTATAAACGAATGCCTTGTGAGTCGATTTCTGTGGGAAAAAAGCTCTGGAACTCTTGTTTCAGGAAGTCGAAGTTAGTCAGAGAAAAGGAGAACAGAAAACAGCAGGATTTGGAGTCTTACACGTCATTATTTCCTATGTTTGAACATCTCGCCTCTGATTGGCGACACGACTCTTCCACTGCCTCCATTCGCTCTTTTTTATTGGCTAAAAATAAAGCAACGTTAATGTTTTATCTCCACAAATAACACAAGCTTGAATAAGTTCTGCCATGTTGTGGAGTTGCTAATGCTAATGGTTAGCTTCTACTAGTCAAGATGGGCTCTGCTCTCTCCTGGCTGCAAAAACCAACAACAGCCTTCCCCGCCAAGATGGGTGAGTCCATGGATGCTAATTTACAGTGTGGCATAGATCTGTGTGACTTTTTCTGACCCAAACGTTTCTATCAGCAGCTAATGCAGGACATAGGTGTAGAAGGGCCAGAATATTCTTGCTTTATAACCTGTTGGTGCAGGCAGCAGGCTGTATCTTTGTTCACATACTTGCTGCTGCACTGCATGTAGTACCGGAGTGTTCCGCTAGGGGGCGCAGTAGAGTACTCAGACCGGATAGAGAGCCAGGTTTGTGGGGTACAACCAAAACAAACATGGCGTCAATGGAAGAGATCAGTAACTGGTTAATTTTGAGCTCACGGCAGAAAAGAAGCAGTGTCGTGAAAAATATGAAAGACGTCTAAACCAGAGACGGAGTGACCATGGCGTGTGTGTCTCGCTCGTTTTGTCAACTCCGCCTACTGGTTACTCGTATATTGCAGCGTGCGAAAGCTTCGTGTTAATTTTGGGGGATGCTTCAAATCAACGCAAGTTACTCGAGGCAGCCATTTGAAACACGCGTACATGTTACACAGCAAGTATTCCAGCCCATGCCTGCATGTGAAACTCAGAGTGACTGATCGTACATAAAAAAACAACAAGTAAAATTCATTTCCATAGTGAACTTGCTCTTAAGGTGCAAAAAAAAATGGAATATATTTTTTCTAAAACGTCTTGGGGGGGAGGTGCTGAAGCAGGAAAGTGAAACAAAGAGGCCAGATGAGCTCAGAGCGATCCATGTGTCAGCTGGCCTCCCGTGGTTGCCTCTGAGCCTCAGCGTTGACCCAGGGGACACAAAACGTCTGCTGTCCTCAGACTGGCCTGCACGCCAGTCTGCTTGCTACCCCGCACGGCCGTCTGTCTTTCCACCAACTGACAAGAGCGATTACCCAAAACAATGACGGACCCACATTACCACATGCGATCATTCAAATATTCCCGTTTAACTTACTAGAACGAGCACCGCGCTGTGCAATACATTCAGCATTTCTGACTGTTTTTCTTTCTTAAGTTCCCCGCATAGAAATAAAGCCCACAGGCCTTTTGCTTTGAACACATCCAACACTGGAGCAAACATGCAGGTTTTCAAATCCCCATGTCCAACAAGAGTCTCTCAGCTTCCACAGTGCTCCAAGCAATTAATTTGTAACCATAGCTTAACACGCTACAATGACTTCTGCATGGATATATGCACCCAGTTTTAAATTGTCAAAAGGGAAGTGTAAGTGTCCATGTCTTTGCTGCGCACAAGTGGAATCAACAAATAAAACAGAGCAGCCATGGAGGCAACTGAATATTTTATGGTGCAAAATCTAGTGTGGGTGGTGTTTGTGGACAAGGTTCAGAGCTAATGGGCTCAATCATGATTGAATAATAACAGTATGAACAAACAAATAGAAGATATTCTAAGACATGTACTTAACCAGCTGCCTCTAATATTCACTTTGAACTTGAAAAAGGCAGAAAAATAGACTTTTAGGCCTAATTATACCACTTTTCACCAAATAATTTGGTTGTTGATGAGACAGTCTATACATTTTTGTGTTAATATGACATATGACCTGGATCAAGAGAAGAGGCCAGGAGGAAGGGAGAAGAGTGGAACCACGCTCTTAGACAACCTCTGTCACCTCCACTTACTGTTAGAATATTTATCCATGCCTCAGTGCTCAACAAGAAAACACTGAAGTCTTTCTGTATTCATCTATTTTTTCTCCTCTTGGACCTTATCTCTTTCATGAACTCAGCTTCGGCGATGTGTGCATGCTGGCAAGCAAGTTATGTAAAAAAAGGGTGTAATCTCAAGGAAGACACAGTAAAAACATTTCCATGTTGTGCCTCCTTATTTGCATCATTTTGCATATTCCTATGAGACAAAAAGATTTACGATATCATATAGGGTTAGCGTTACCTAACCCATAGACCCCTAACCCATAGAGCCCTAACCCTAACCCATAGAGCCCTAACCCTAACCCATAGAGCCCTAACCCTAACCCACAGAACCCTAACCCTAACCCACAGAACCCTAACCCTAACCCATAGAGCCCTAACCCTAACCCATAGAGCCCTAACCCTAACCCACAGAACCCTAACCCTAACCCATAGAGCCCTAACCCATAGAACCCTAACCCACAGAACCCTAACCCTAACCCATAGAGCCCTAACCCTAATCCAGATAATTATCTTCTTCTACCGCAAATCTAAAATACAAAAACCGACTGAAATTACACATTCAAAGAAAAGTACTTCCTGACTTTTTATTGTTCCAATCATGTCTTGAAGCGACATTATTTTCTTTATGGCGACATCTAATGTTCAGGAGGGGAACTGCAGTGAGTCTGGTGTCTACTCTGCTAAGCAGGTGTCCCATTTGGGTCACGTCATGACGAATGTTTGGATTCTGACATTAACTTTCATCTTTTGTTGTTTAATAAAATACTTTAAATTTGGTCATTTTCAAGAAACTAATGTTATGAAAACAAAAACATTTTGCCATACATGGGATTTGTCTCTTTTATGGATAACTTGCACTATTTTAATTCACTTCTGTTATTAGAATAAGTATGCCATCTGTAACTTTAAAAATGATAAAAATCCCTCAGAGACACTTAAAAGGCCATAAAATAACAAGCCACCCAAGGCAGATGGCAATAAGCATTTCCACTAACCTCAACTTATACTTAATTTAAATATTTGTCATATCTCTTTATTATTTACCTCATATCACAGTCTAAAAGGTTACCTCAGAGCGCCAAATAGCCTATTAAACAAAATACCGTTCAAAATATTCATTTTTATTTACCTATGGAAGAAGTTGAGTACTAAAAGGTGAAAGCATGCAGCGGCAGCTTCTAGAAGTTAATTCAACAAAAACTTTTATAATGAGTTACTATACTGAGCTGAAGGTTAATCACAGTGGAACATGAGGTTTATCAAACATATTATTATGTTTATGCCTACACATGAATTTTAGTTGAAACAACTTCTTCAGAGCTATTTCTAACATGAGAAAATATATTATTTAGACTTAATTGAAGAAAGAAACCTAATTTATTGTTATAAACTCAAGATTCCACTTTTATTTACCCTTTTAACATAGAATAATCCAACACATGGCACCTTTAGCTGAAATAATCAAAAAGCAGCTGCTTTTATTTTAAGTTCTCTCAGCTTGCCATTTTTTTTTACAGTGAATGTCATGTACAGTCCATCACAAAACGTCCTGGTGCTGTCCGCTGCACCCTCACGCTCTTGTCAAACACCATAGAAGATGTCAAATTCATTTGAGGGAGATGCTCCTGTGTCTGAATTAGCAGTCATGCTTGTCTGCCTTAAGTTACAGGGGACATGCCATCACTAATACGGCGTATTTCTCATCCACATTAGCAGCTGGAAACGCAGAAGCTGTTAATGCCATGAGGGGAGAAGGAGATGCGTCTTGGTGAGTCAGCCAGCTTCCTCCCCCCTTATGTCACGTCACAGAGCAATGTTGTAAATGTTAGTGCTAGGATAACGGCAGTTCTCCAAATAAGAGAATGAAAATCTATGTTTGTCCTGCCCTTTATTCCACTTTTAGTAAAGTCAATCTGAAATAGAAAAAGGAAGTGAAAAGAAGAAGAAGGCGTCTTGTTTCAGGAACCAGGACCTTTCAAAAAATCTGTTAAAGCTGCAAAAGCAAATCAAGCTAGCTTTTAAACACAAACACGGTCACAAAACTCTTACCCCTTCCAATGGTTATAATGGTAAATGATGAATGGCCTGTATTTTTATAGCGCCTTCTTATGGTTCTACAGCCCCCCAAGGCACTTCACAACACAATCAGTCAGCCACCCATGCGCTGGTGATAATGAGCTACAATGTAGCCACAGCGGCCCTGGGGCGAGGAAGAAAGGCACTATAACGGTCCCTCTGACCACCACCAGCAGGCAAAGTGGGTTATGTGTCTTGCCCAAGGACACAACAGCAGCACTCTCCTCCAGGAGCTGGGATCGACCCTACAACCCTTTGAGATCCTGCTGTCTCGCAGGCGTGATGCTGGAACCCACATTACCAGAGGAAACGAGCTAGCGCTAAACACTTTGCTGTTTTCTGGTCCAAACGTCTTTTGTTGTCCGTGACTTCAAATGGTGTTTTTCTTTTCGGGACTCTGGTAGTTTGTCCTAAAGTTGAAGTGGTAGCAGCCGGCTGGTTCTCCTTCTCTGATATTATTGAGCGGAGAACCTCTCACACCAGTGGTGTTCTGCTGCTAAATATGGGAGCGCGTAATGAATGGAGGATCTAGGTAAATGCAGAAGTGCGGCGGTTCGGTGAAACCAACAACCGGATGGTCCACTTGTTGATTTTGGACCAAGCCGTGTTATTGACTGAGGTTTTTAGACAAATGTGAGAAAACCCCTTTATTAATTTTTTTGTTTTTTTTATCCACACAATATATTCATAGCTGTACTATGTTAAAACGTTGTTAAGAGGCATGAAAAAATATTTTAAGCTAATTTGTTTTGCAGATTTGCCATTGTAGCTTTAACACATAAACAGTTACCATTAAAAACACACATTTGTCACTCAAAAAGGCTGATTTACATGCAAATATATTAACCTTCATAAGATGATGTTGGCTTGGTTTGAAAAAAAATCTCAATTGTATTTGCCATCCTAGAACTGACTGAGTCACACATTAATATTCCTCACGCACATTTATATATTGAGAGAGAACGGAGTCTATTTAGAGAAGCAAGTGAGTTGGAAACAAAAATTAATGGGTAAAAAGTGACCACGTGCATTTGAGGAATTTCAATTACCTCCCTTTGCTGTCTAAACTGAGACACCAGCTTTACACACATGAGCTGAAACCAAGAGAATAAAGAACGATTCAGCTGCAAAATGATATATGCATAAGGCACCCAAAATATATTCAAGAAAGAGTGTGGTGAAGGATTAAATTAGATTTAAAATAGTCATTATACACACAGCTCCTATTTTCATACTGGATTAAGGAACACATGCTTTATATTTTAAAGGGATAGTTCATCTCGTTTGAACTGAGTTTCCATGAAAAGGTTATAAACAAATAATAATTTTTTTATGAAGCTTTTTCTACTCAATAATTACAGCTTGTCAAGTCTGTGACCACACATAGAATTCTATAATAAACAGCATTTAGGGAACCCATACAACACCAAAGCTGCTATTACCAAGCAAGAATTGTTTTTTGTGGACGAGATAACAAATAGTTGTAATTTAGTTACGTGCATAAAATTTTGCAAACCTTTAGTCTGCAGACATTTGTCATTGTACTGTTACTCCTGCAGATGTATAATGGATCATTATCTGGAAGCATTACCCGGAATTTCTCCCGTATGCATAAGCGGAGTGTGTGTTCTTAGCAAGCTCAGTGGCTCATCTCTTCCCACCGGGACCGTTTCACGTGCAAATTGCATCGAAAATCGAAAGCATTCCATGTAGCTGGTCCCACGAGGTCATGAAATGTCATGAGAATTGCAAGATCACGCATGATTTCGGCAGTTCACGGGATAAGACGGCAACATAAGGTCTGGATTATTTTCGTGTTTTTTAAACTCAGCCACGGAAGTGTCACAGGTATTGACATACTTTTTTTTAAGAAACTGTAAATCTGCACGTGTCTTTAATTTTTTTTATTTGCCGGATGTTTTACACTACTCCCGTGTTTGACTTGAAGCGTAGAGCATCAAAAATTAGACCCGAACTTTAAATTTAGTAGAGCAATGCAACACTACGCTTCTGTGCAATGGAAACACACCCATCAACTATAACAGCATTAGCTGCATATTAATTTTCGCGACCGTTAAGCGATGAATACCGGGGTTACACATCAAACTGCAGATTGCTAGCACTGCTGCCAATAACACACGCATTATGGTTAAAGTTATTATCCAATATGAAACCAATGGTTATGTAAATGTTTAAAAGAGATTGTTTATTAGAACCACTATGACACTTTTGAGATTTGCGTTGATTGTAAGTAATACACTTCAGTGTAATAGTGCGGTTCTAATAGTTAACCGGAAATTACGCAATGAACTCGGAATTCCGAGCTGCGAGCTCGTTTGTTTCAGAGGACCCCAAGATCACCATTTTAAAGATGGCCGCGCCCAGTGTTGTTGTAGTCTTTATTGTTTTTATCAATTATATGTTCTGCTTTCTTTCTTTTGCTATTTAACAGCAGCGAGTTGTTGTTTATTCTTGTTATCAGTAGTTACGTTGCTGAAAACGTCAGCCTTGTGGCCAAAACTGACCGGTGTTTATGGTTTTTTAACTGTTCCTGGTGTTTACCTTTTGATGTTTGATTTTTAATGTTTTTTTCTGGTTTTATGTGGCAACTGCCGATTGTTCTGTGTGACACTATCTATGTGTTTCCTGCATTTCTCCTCGAGGGACTTTAGGTGCAGAGAATACTTTGTTATTAGTTCTTTGTACTCAGCTTTAATGGCAGCGTCCATTTTTTCCGAGTTGGAATCTGGAACGCAAAACGAGCTCGTTACATCATTTCCTGGTCAAAAAATGCGAGTTCCGAGGACAACTGGAATAAGCCTTGCTTGGATGAGCTGTTGGCTCCTTATTCTTGTCAGAATTGATCAAAATTAAGGTTTCTGAGCCTATAGATACCTTACTTTTGATCTTAGACCCACCAAAAACAGTCTAAAGGTTTTACACCCTCTACATCATTTCCAAAGTGTAAAATGCACAGCAGTTCCAGAGGTACAAACTCTCCTACCCCCTGCATGTTCTTTTCTAGCTCTGTGATTCATGGTTCGTACGAGTGACCAAACACAAAAAAAGCCTCCGTGCTGTTTACAGCGGAAACTGTGCTGTGCCGCTACTTGCTTCCAGCAGCAATGAGGCAATAAGGGCTTGCTGTGCAGGGGAGAAAAAAAAAACAGTCAAACTTTTAGGTAGCAAAAGGGAAGTGCTCTTCAACCGTGTTTCCATTAGTCACATAGCAACAGCAGCAATCATTACCAGTTTTTCCATGAAAGCTTTTATAAAAAATGGTTTTTGTAGTAAAAAAGGACAAAACCTCTCTCCATTTTACTAGAATAGTTATGCTTTTACTTGACATTTCCATACCATTTAGAAACAGCTCTGGCTTAAACATCCTTTACATCCCGGTGATTCAGATGAAGCTAGGCCCGCAAGAGAAAACAAATGGAAGGCTGCGCTCCCCTGATGTCCCTACGCATCCTTTTAACCAGCAGTGTAGGTGTACAGTGTCTACTCCGTCAATCTGTCAACCGGCCTCGTGTCCCACTCCATGTTAACATGCGAGTCCCTATCCACTGGGCATTAACATGCAGGGCCAGCAGCTAGGTGGGCCTGAGCAGAGCCCAAGGCAGGTGGCAGATAGTCAATGTGCGCTCTCCTAAATCATTCATAATGCTGGGTTGAGGCGATTGTGTGTTTCTGGGTGTCTATGTGTTAAGTGCAAGAAGAAAAAAAAAACACCTTCCACTGCGATATGACGAATGAAACAGATCAAGAGGGATCATAGAATATTCCACGGCCTTTGTGAGATTCCAAAAAGCACACATAATTCATTGCCATATTTGTTATTACCATAAAAATGATGAAAAGAGTTAAGAAAGGTGGTAAAAAGAAACAAGGCCGGGCGTGGAGTGAAAAGAGAGTGGGCGTTGATGGAACTGGATGGCGAGGAGGAAAGGGAGAAAGGTGAAACTGACATTCTCGAGAAGGGGGCAGGCCGTGCGGGTTTTTGTTAACGAATTAGTATGCATGACTGGCACCGCACAATGACCTCGAGCAAGGAACCGACATGCCATAGACACTCGTCTGAAACTAACACTAACACCACAAATTATTACCTTTTCATTATGGAAATTAGCCCTTCCTTCTCATTCATCCCACTCGGTCTCTGCCTCGCTGTTCTCACCTGCTCCTTCTCTCCATTCCTCACATCGCCCCACTTGCTCTGTTATATTGGGGAAGAATGGTGTTGACTCTGAAAAGCAATTACCTGTCATTTACCTGTCTCTCTCTCCCTCTGATAATGAATTTCAAGTGAAAGGTGAAATAATTATCTTTTCACTCACCAAATCAAAGCAGTGGGCGGGGATAGCCACTGTCACAATATGTGGCATGCCATATGGGATTAAAGGCCCCTCTGTAACACACATACACCCACGTACAGTACTCACACACTAATTCTTTGTCTTATTGGCACAAATACCTCAACTTGAAACTGGATAATGACAGGGAACCATGTTTTGTATTGCAACTGAAGGATTTTAAACTTTGCATGTGAGTGTGAAACTAATATGTACTACTAATGTATCTGTTTCTACTTTAAACTGAATCAGCTTAACCAGAAGGGTCTCAAATCCTACTGATTGATATCCGATTTTAGCACAAGAAAGTTTGGCAATAAATCTTATATTGTTGGAAAACCTTATAAGTCACCTTTACCATGAGGTGCAACGCCTAGTTTATACTTCTCTGTCTGCGTCGGTGCGGAGACACGCAACACCGTTACCTATTGTTGCAAGGGTTTGCCAACAGGCTCGCAAGGATCGACGGAGTAGAGCCCACTTTTCTAATTATCCGTTGAAAGCGACAGAGACCGCAATTCTGTGATCGGTCAGGATGCAGTTCCCCATAACATCGTCAACAGCACCGCCATTCCCCCTCAAAAAAATAAAATGAGAGCTGAAGATATCTAGCAACTTTCGCCAAAAGTCTGACGATGTAAAAAATGTATACACCTATGACTGAAGTAGTACAAAGATACGCTGCAAACCTTTTATTCGTGTCAGAAAATTACAAGAACGTTTAGAGGTGGTAACTGGATGAAGAGGTGTCTGCGTTAAAAAGTCTCTGAAATATATAAACACACTAGAGACGTGACTGCAAAAGCGCTACGCCCTCTGCTATCCTGGAGAATTGCTTTACAACACTGACACACCAACGAAGAAGTATAACAGGAAAACGTCTCCGTCAATACGTGTGAGCGCGGAGAAGTATAACCTAGCCTTAACTTGTACGGCTCATGTTCCATGAAATGAGCGAGTAAACGTTGGGTAGTGTCTCCCAACAAATGTACCAAATTCCTCTGCAATTTTTCTCCTGTTTTCTCAGTTTCAGGTGCTACCAGGTGTGTGCCAGTTACAGTATATGACTGGCACCTGATTGACAGCTCTTGGGCAGCTTGGGGATGCTGTATGTGTTAGAGTCGCCAACACCACCACTGCGGTTGACCTTAAACAACACCTGCTTGACAAATCGGATGCCATTCTTCAGCTGAATGTAGCTGTCGTAGCTGTGTATGGATCTCCCACACACTACTTTGATTTTAAACATTTGGAGGACATAAAATTAAAGCAGACTTATTTTAACCATGTCTCTGATTAAATTACACAATCTCACAAAGAGCTGGTTCATTTACAGCGCAGTAAACATTTGCCCTGGTGTCAGACTGACAATTATGTAGACTGTAAACCATCAGATGTAACACAGCCTCTTTGCTTTGAAGAAAGAAAGTTGCGGTCTGTGTGAGTCACATTTTGGATGTACATGTTTGCAGACGGGGATTTTATATGAGCTTTCACAGCAGACAGGAACGCTGCGTTACAATAAAACAGGGATATAAAAAGAGGAAAGGAAAAAAAGATGAGAATGCACAGATGAGGAGAAGCAGGAGAAGCACCAGGAAGCTGCAGCTGCTTGCTGATTTTCCTTGTGGCATCTTCAGAGAAACAAATTTCAGCAGCAGGCAACAAAAGGAGCTTTAACATGAAAAGTGATGCAGATGGACACCCACCTGTTCTGAAAGCGTATAACTGATGAATGAATGCATGAGTGAGGAAAGTAGAAGATTTTGAAGACTGAATTAAAATTATTTGCATATTTTCAGAATACTTCACATGTTTTTAAACACATTTATTAAGTCTAACCTTACTTACACTGATGGACACAGCTGGATGACTCTTAAATATTTTTTAAATCTATGATTTATTTATTGTGTGTGTGTCTATGTGAGTGTGTGTATGGTCTACTTATAGCCCAAAGCATGATGCCTCTGTCGATATCCAATCACGGTGAAAAACTACCCTCTGCAAGCCAAAACCGAACTCCAGGGAGCATTAGACATTTATGTTTACTTGACAGGCTTCCGAGCAGTTGGCTGAGACACAAGCATGCGCACAGCATAAAATATACCGTGTTTAGGTGTATTGTTTTGCTTTAGAATAACACGTTGGAATGTTAGTTTTCCACAAAAATGTGCAAAAAAGTGAGGCTTTGGTATATTTGGTGAAATGCAGCCTGCTGACTTTATCATTAAATTGAAGCAATTGCTTGTTTGTATGTTTTGGTTCCCAAGATTAACCAAGTGTTTAAACACTAGTGTCTGGTGATATAAGGAAAAAAGGTTAGCAAGCATAAAAACCATCACAACATATATAAAATAAAGCAACTAAATTATTTTAGTCACATTTTAATAATGCATAGCATCATTTTATGGATTCATCTTGGTTTTTGTTTTCGTTCCAAAATTAGTTTTAGTTTATTCAAGTTTGCACAAAGTTGTTTGTGTGCGTCTTTTAGAATATTTAAATCAAGATGGAGAATAGACATGACTGCATTATTACAGGAGACGTCTTCAAATATCCATTCATCCATCTGTAAATTACCCTACTTAAAACAATGCTTGTATCATTCTAATTTAAGGTCAACTTTACTCATATTTTTAATACATTTGCAGAGGAATGAATGCCTGGTATTCATACTCTGGGGTGAAAAAAAGCTCCGGTGCACCTGTTTGAGGAGGGATAAGTCAGCAAGAGGATAAAGCAGCTTCAGACAACAGGATTTGGAGTCTTATTTCCTGATATTTGAACATCTTTCCTCTGATTGGCTAACAGCAACGCGACTCTACCACTGACTGTTTGCTCTGCAACGTTGATGTTTTATCTCCACCAATAACACAAGCCTGGAGGAGTTCTGCTGTGTGGTGGAGTTGCTAATGCTAACAGTTAGCTTCTACTAGCCAAGACGTTCTCTGCTGTTTCCTGGACGCTACACCAACAACAGCCTTCCCCGTCGTGAGTCAAGATGGGTGAGTCCATGAATGTTACGTGACAGTGTGACATAGATCTGAACCAATCGAGTGTTTCTGAATCTATTTACTATCAGAAGCTAATGCAGGAGATAGGGGTAGCATTATTTATCTGCAGCTAAAAGTAATATTATAAAAATGTGTAATTCTGATAGTTTTAAACACAAAAACCTAATAATTTCTCGCACACATTCATAAAACAACAACTGTTCTGTTCTGGGCATTGCAATTTTAATCTATATAGGTCAAACTTAATGTAAAGGCAAACAATCATGTTTTACATTAGTAGCATATGACATTTTCACTGTTTTTAAATCATGTATCATTTATCATTATATCAATATCATATCTAAAAAAAATAATATGAAAATCAACGTATACTATTACGACACGTCTAGGGTAACGTGGAAGCTGATGCAAAAACAAAACAAGCGCCCCCTATTGGATGGATGCTGCGTAGGTTTAACGTCATTCCTCTTCCATGTTGACCCACACATTCTGAACTCTGGTTCCAAAACCTCAACGTGGCCATTGTCTGGTCACTTGTGTAGAACAGATATGATGCGAGATGCTAGAGCTTCTCATCAATACACGGATGATGAAAATTCCACCACACGTTTCCTCTACCACAACTCACACAAGAAGCTACAGAAACGATGGAATATCGGTAAAATAATTTACAAAACCATAATTCTGATATTTTCAAAGCATCTCTCGACACCCGAGCTGCGCCGTAGCTATAGGCTGTTTGATCTCTGGAGAATTGTTTGAAGAAACTTGATCAGAGCTAAAAATCATGTCATGAACACAGAAATCACACACACACAAAACAACAACAGCCACTGTAAGTACCCCACACTGAAAACATAAAACATTTCCTCTTTTCTTCACATCATGTCAACCGTGGCGTCATTAGCATACATCAGCCTCATTAACACACTCTGCTTCTGAGTTGTCTAATAGAATCTCATTTGTTTATTTTAACAGTGACTCTTTATCTGATAATGGGCTTTGTTTTGGAGGATAGAAATTCTTCTGCCTGCTCTTTCACTCATGCCCTACTTTCAACAGGCAAAAGTGGATGCTATGCAAATACTTACTAATGCTAATGATTGAAGGCAGTGGTTTATTTGCATAAGGCGGCACACTCAGCCAATAAACCAGCATGGCATACTGACCCCATGGTTGCCAGGGGAACAACACCACACACTCCCCCTCGAAGACACAAAGGGATAAAAACTGACCTGGAACTTAAACAACATGCTAAAATGCTATTTTGGTTTGCGTGGTGAACCATGTGAAGTTAACTACACGGGTATCCTATCCCAAACACGGCTGTGTGATCCTAGAGTTCCGTTCCGACGGTGGTAATGGGCTGCTTTTGTGTCCATCACAGCCACTTTGCTTCTCCTTTGAAATGGAAATTGTTGGATTACTCACAACAAAGAGCTTGGTCCTCTTTTACTTAATTTCACAATAGACCGACGAAGAACTGTGTAAAGCTTCTCTTCATTCCGCCACCATCTACATAGAGACATACCCCCCATACGTCAAAGCTTTATTATTCTCGTCCAAGTGACATGCTGACACACGCACGCACACACTGTAAACACATTTACAGCACAGTCAGACACAGCAGCGTGCAACAAACAATGATACATGAAAGCACGGCTTGGTAGGCAGCGCCGTTTGGTTTCGGGACAACGCAGGCGTGCTATCTGTTTACTTGAACAGAACAATAGCTGACAAGGATGGATGTCTGGGATGTGAATGGGTCTTTCTGCACACGCGGAACCAATAAGACTTTCCTGGACAGCGGATGTGAGCTGCTGGGAACCGACTTCCAGCTATCCCTGTTCAGTCAGTCATGTATTAAAACTGAAACTTGCTTCTACTTGTGGAAAAGCAAATACAAAGTGTCGGAATGATCAAAACAAATAGAAACAGAGGGGGGTAGGGGAACGGGGGGTGTTTGGGATTTACGAAAATCCCTGGGCTCATAATGTTTACCTGCTCGGATCCGAAAGTAAAATCTGGATGTTTATGTTTGTAAACCAACTTAAACAAGAACGAGGCACCTTTTGTAAACGCTCGCCAACTCTTTCGACTTTAAATAATCAATCACGCTTCTCTTACAGCCAAGATTCGCGAATCTGGTCTCTGACCTTCCTTTGGTTTTTGTATCTACTATAGAAATGTGATTCTATTAAACCAGCGGCGTGCAAAACTCTTGGGACACAAGCAAAAATCATTGAATGGAAGGTATTTTGTGTTGTTAACTTATCCCTGCTCAACTAGGGCTGGGTGATGTGGAGAAAAATCACAATATTATTTTTCATATCAGTCAATATCAATATATATCACAATATAAAATAAGTCACTACCCAGCCAGCACACATGTGGGCCCCATATGGGATCTATATGGGTAAGCCATATGGGTCCCAACAGGGTTTGTCCGCAGTTTCCACAATGGCCCCATGGTTGTTTGCCCAGAAAGATTTTTGCCCACATAGATTTTAATGGGCCCTATATGGATTTTCAGAGGGTTTGACTCAAACACAGACAACCCACTGTGGGGCCACCATGGAAACAGCGGATAAACCCTGTTGGGACCCATACGGCTTGTCCATATAGATCCCATATGGGGCCCACCTATGTGTGCTGGCTGGGTATTTGTGTCAATCGTTAATGTTCTCTGGTAGCCTGCAAGCCCTTCTTATATATGGAATATATACTGTAGTCTGGCCATGACCCATAAACAGAGCTCAGTCGTGGGGCGGGATCTATGATTGTCGTCAAACTGTCTCTGCATGCTATTGGACAACGAACAATGTGACGTACTCACCGCTACGGATGTCAGTTAATTGGGGCAGTCCACCATACACTGTCAAAGAACACGCAAATACATCCTGCTCTTGACTCAAAGAAAAGTCTAAATAGTCGAAAATTGATGCCAAAGTCGTTTCAAATGCGCTGCAGCCAGTTTTTCCACTCTGCTGCATCATCCCTCCCACCAAATCGATAGAGCGATGCGATTGGCCCACCGAACCAATAAAGCTCTGTGATTGGCAAGACACAAACCTGCTCAGACCAAAGGTAGACCTGCTGAGGCTCCTATGGTAACCGTCACTAGATCGACTTTTGCTTTCAATACGGTCTTTCTAGATTTCTTGGCTAGTTCTCCGGTACTTTTACGTGAAATTTAAAGTTATCAGAATGTTTGAGTTAAACATTTATTTTCAAAAGATGAACATATTGTCAAATGTTATACAACTTTTTGGGATAAACTAATGAGGTATATTGTAAATTATTTCTTTAAAAGCTATATTTTAATTAAAAAAATAATCAAATATTTATTTTGACGGGCTGGGTTTATGTTTACATCTACCAGCCAATAGAGGGCACCATTGCGGGTTTCCAAATACGGTAAACAGTCCGGAAGATGTCGTTATCCTTTTCAGAAGAGGAGCGACCATACAAGATCTAAAACCAGAGTGAGTTTAGGTGAAGCTACAACAGATGGACCCAAATGAAAAATGTTAATGGCATCAAAACGCACACAGAAATGGCAAATTTTCTCATGGATAGGTTAGCTGTTGTTGCAACTACAACCTCCACACACTAGATGTCGCAACGTGTTCCATATTCAGCCTTTAATAAAAGAAAAGCATCAAATTCCCAGGATTTGATTGGTCAGTTGTTTCCTATTAGTCTTCAGATAAATTTTCCTCCATTATCAGAAACAGAAACAGGCTTTGGGTCACTCTTTTATCAGTACCGCTTGCTGTTTTTGGTCAAGTGTTATTAATTGTGCTCAAAAATCGAAAAAATGTAGGAAACAACACTATTAAATAAAACAAATACTTTGTCATGGGCCACACAAAATCACTCCCAGGTCCGACACTGGTCCGTGGGCCACATGTTGGACACCAGATTAAATCTGCTCACATACATACAGAAACACCGCTGAGACGATTTCTGCTATTTTCCAAAACCTCACACACAATCTGCAGCTAACCTTAATAAACTATTGATTGTGACACGTCTGACCTTCTACAGTTTATCCGTAACCTAACCTTTGACCCTACACTCATATCACAACCATGAATTGTTGTTTTTTTCTCTCTAAAGAATAAAGTTTAGTCTCACGAGACACATTTTCTTAAGGAGGTCAGTGTTTGTACTGAAAAAGAAAAAAAATATATATTTATCAGCCTATGTGACACATCCATTCACATTCATTTTCTAAATCCGTATCGGTGTTTATTTGACCAGACTTGGCACCAACAAACCATCAATACCGACACTGATCCGACTATGCATGCGGATTATTTTCAAAACCTCCCCTACAGAGGCTGACATCTGAATCTATATTTTCTCTGCATGTAAATGTCCTGTTTTTATTATCAATATTTGCTTCTAAAGATGTTTCTTTTCAGACAAGACTCACTGGGAACCAACTCCATTAGGTTTTATGGTTTAAATCTGTCATTTAGAGCCCGAAATGAGCTTTTTCACAGTCAGAGTGTATATTCTCTACGAGTGTTAAACAAATCTCCTGTTTCTAAAACTCTCTATTTAAAAATGGTTTCAAATTACTACAAAAGCAGATTTTTCTTTTAAACAATCTAAAGACACAACAGAGTTAGTGGGGAAATGAATTCTGATTTAATAAAGGTAATTCAATAAATAATATGCAAAGTTTAATGAGTCTCTATCCCTCAGATAATAGTTAATTAGATTATAAATAAGTAGCTGCAAATTTAAATTTAATGATACATTGGGAAAATGAGTTAAAGTCTTTAAATAACATGAATAAACTGAAACATTTTGGAAAAACTATAAGAAGTAGTTTCATTAACACAATAGCTGTGTGTAAATCCAGGGGTACTCGTCCTACCCGGTCCTCGTAGGTCGGGTCTTTTCACAACCTCTAAGACCAGAAGTGAATTTGGACGGTCTAGCCTTCACGCCCCTACGTCAGCATGTCTTGTCACAATGGTGGTAGAGGAGTTAAGTGCCTGCCCCGTAACCGTAGGGTTGCAGGTTCGAGCCCCATCTGTTGCAGTCGTGTTAGGGCTGGACATTAAATTGAAAATGTATAGAAATTTCTGACGCTAACCAATTTAATGTTTCCCATGTCAATAAATTTAGTAATAAAAAAATTAAAAGATGTGTTTAGGTTGGCGATAGGGCTGCAAAATATATCGCAAATGTATCGTCATCGCAATATCAGCATGCGCAACAGGCATATCGCCAAGAACAGAAAAATATCGCAATTAATGGTCATCTCAGATTTTTGCTACACATAATGCATTTTGTCAATCAAATGGAAACATGAAGTTTTTGACACATCAAATAGAGCCCTTCACCCATTTGGCCAATCGGGTGGGTTCTTATAGGTTAGATGCCTTGGTGCCTAGGTGGACGGCACTTCATTTGGATGGCTAGCAAACACCTGAGTTAGCTTAGAGAGCGTCGCAATGACTGAGGGTAAGACGTGTGCGGAAAATGTTAGTGAGAAAGAACTCATAATTCAAACAGCATGACTGTGTTCAACAAACACAAGTACTTTGCAAGACATGCCAAACACTTGTGGCAACCACAAGGGGAAACACAACAAATCTCCGTTGTCACCTCCAACGCAACCATAAAGATCTATACAGGGCTCCAGAAAGCTAGCGTTAGCAAACTCAAAGTCTCTGACGTTAAGACAAGTAAGAGCAGCCCAGCTGATGCCCGTGGGTGGAACTCCTTATGAGAAACCATCAAAGCGGTACAAGGAAATAATGGAAGTAGTCGGTAAGTACTACGGTAGTAAACATATTCGTTTAGCTCTGTAAATGTTCTACAGCGTTGTCCTATTGTTTTAAATCACTCCAACATATTTTAATGATTATTGTTTACAAAAATATTGAAACAGATCATGCTAATTTTGTAATGTAAACTTGCATGATTTCATTTTGTTACTGTATTAATACTAATGATAGAGGATGGAGTGGTGTGTCTAAAGTATACAAAAACAGCAGATTTAAGTATCTGTTCATTTATCACAAGTAATATCGATAACGCAATATTAAGCACTGTTATCGCATATCGCAGGTTTTCCTAATATCGTGCAGCCCTTTGTTTTTGTGCATACGTGTAGTTATCATCCATTTATCATTATCGAGGTAAACTCCTCAGTATACCCTGATATTGATTTTAGGCCACATCGCCTAGTCCTACGTTGTGTCCTTGGGCAAGAAACTTCACCCGCCTTGCTTGCTGGTGTTGTTCGGAGGCACCGGTGGAACCAGTGCTCAGCAGCCTCTCTTCTGTCAGTGCATCCCAGGTGTGGCTACATTATAGTTTATTACCACCAGGGTGTGTGTGTGTGCAAGGGTGACTGTTGTAAAGTGCCTTGGGGGGTTGTAGAACTCTCAAAGGTGCTATATCAAATACAAGGCAACCATGAGGGTGCTGAACAGAAGGTAGATCTAAAAATTTTTCCTCATTATTTATGACAAGAACATTCTTAAATAACAAATATGTCCACAAAAAAGGCCTAATGACATAACCGCTTTGAGTTTTTCATTTTTTTACTGCCTTATAATAAGAAACTAACATTTAAAACCATAATCCTCTCCTGTTCGTCGCCATTATTACAAGAACAAAAATCCCCTGTTTGGCCTGCAGTGAGCCCCTTGCCTTTGCCTGTGAGGACACACGAGACCCGTCTTCGAAATTCAGTGAAAACGGGGACGCATTTCCAGTATTTTTTAAATTAGAACGACCTCGTCGCTTTGCTGTGATGCAATCAGCCTTAAAATGAGCCCCTGGATTTAGACACAGCATTTCAATACTGCATTTACAAATTCCTGTTTTTTTTCTTTCCTGCACAAATGCATAACTTGCACATAGTTGCACTTTTCTTTTGTGTTTTTAATGCACGGATTTGAATATTTTGATTTCAATTTGTTGTATTTTAATCGCATGTCTGGTTTCTCTTCACTGTTGTACAGCTGCTGAAACTAAAGTGAGACAAATAAAGAAATATTCTATTGTATTCCAATGCACATTATAGTGCATTCTATGAAAACAAAACAAGAAACACAAAGGGAATAAAACAAATGGTCCGTTTTCACTGTAGTTTCACAGCAACTGTGACCACAGCTTGTGGAGCGCATATGAATGTTTTACAGTAGCAGTCGTAAAAGTTGCAAAGAAAAAATTCCAAATGCATCAAATAAACATTGCAACCTTTTCAGATTTCGATCATATCAAGCATTTGCAGAGCTCCTGATCCATAGATTCCCAGATCCAAACAAAATCCTAGTATCAGACCCTGAGACGGTACTGCATTACCAACATTACCGTCCTGTTTCAGTGTCTCCAGTTTTTTTATCAGGTCTTGTCAAAAAACCTTTTAAGTGTTTATAAAAATAATTCCAGCACACTCTGAAAGTATAAGCAGCTGGTTTAACGTTCTATCATTTTTTTGGGTCTCAGAATTCAAAAGCCTTCACTTCTAAAGATGTTTGCAAGTCTATCAGAAAATTAATTTTCACTATTCTTTATGCCTGCTGAACAAGGTTAATCTGCTCATTTCTTAGTAAAGTAAATAATGTTTTAACCGAGCACTGGGACCTCATCTGCATCGCTAAACTGAAACGAGAAAGTGAAGAAATAAAAAAGCTACTTTGAAACTTTCAGACATTAAAATCAATTTAAAACCAGTTTTTAAGCTCTTAAATCCCGACTGCAAGATGTTGATGGCAGCTTTAACTCAGTTATCTGATGAGGCTCTGGGGAGCGCGCTGTGTTACAATTAAAAATGGGTATGGCCAGAGGCGCAGAGTCTGGCTTCACATTGCCACGCACTCAAGAGTTTCTACGCCGTAAAGAACGTTCGTTTATTTGTCGCACGTCTAATTCAAGACTGCAGCATATGCACTTTTCCCATTATTTTACTGTTATTTCCACTTTATGAGTTTCTTTCATTAGAGGGGCTTTTTAATTACTGTTCTCTCTCTTTACAGCCTTGTATTTTTTCCTTTTCTCCCTCCCTTTTTTTAATCAAACCACTTCTTTGATAGTTTTATAAGTTGCACCAGTGGCTGTGTGGTAAGCAGATTAATAGGGGAGTAATGTCATTAAAATGGTAATGTGTAGACTTGGGCGAGATGCTGAAAACAATAATACTCTATTTGATTAATGATACACTCACACACACACCCACACACACACACGCATGCATGCATGCACACACATGCAGACAAGCACTAAGTAATACAGTGATTTCACCTATAAAACAAGTTTTCTTTTGATAATCTTAAGTACTTTTGCACTGATTTTATGCATGAATGCAATTTTCCACATTTGTAATTTGCTAAAGGGACTTTTATGAGCCACTTGAATATTAATTTATCTGCTTTTTTGAAGCTTTCTTACTAAAAAAAATAAATCTTAATGCAATAGTTGATGCAGGTTTAGTGGAAAGTTTTCTGAACAATTATCTTAGTTGTTGTAGAAAGTTGCAAGAAATAAATTAGCTGTGATCAGATTGGTGAGCTAGCAGCTAGTCATGGCAAACCCTAACCCTGACCATAACCCTAACCCTAACCCTGACCCTAACCCTGACCCTAACCCTGACCCTCACCATAACCCTGACCCTAACCATAACCCTGACCCTAACCCTGACCCTAACCTTAACCATAACCCTGACCCTAACCCTGACCATAACCCTAACCATAACCCTGACCCTAACCCTGACCCTAACCCTGACCCCTAACCCTAACCCTGACCCTAACCCTAACCCTAACCCTGACCCTAACCATAACCCTGACCCTAACCCTAACCCCTAACCCTAGCCTAGAAAACTAGAAAAACCTTAAAGCTACAATATCAAATTTGAAAAACAGATTAGCTTAAAACATTTTTTCTTCTAACATAGTATATATAACAAGACTTGAGACAAAAGGTAAAAAAGAAACGTGTTGAATTCTTGAATTCAAATGGTTTCATTTAAAATAAAAACGAATTAAACATGGCAGCAAAAGAGCAACAAACATGGAAGCAAAAAACAGTCAGGTTACAAACTAGCACCAAGAGCCTGGAGAAGGCTTCTGCAATGCTACTGTGGATGAGTTTTTAATGAAAGTCGGAGCTGTCTCCCTGCCATATGCAGCTCATGGTTTCCAACCACAAAGACTGGGAGTGGGTGAAAACAAAACAAAGACAGAAATAGAGTAGAAGAACATGAGTCGGTTGAGGTTTTTAATAAAAACGTGAAAATTCCTGAAGCTCCAACCTTGTTCTGATTCTAAAAACATACCATCACTCCTCTGTGTGAAACAATTAATCTACCAGGGTTAAAATAACAGATTAATCCTTCAATAGTAATAATTCACCACTATTAATTTTATCTTAGCTAAGGTCATCCACAGTATGGACTCTTTGCCCTTTTCTGCTCTATTCCTCCTTCCTGAGTCAAGAAATTACTATCAACATGATTCTGATGATCAAATAATGACCAGAAGTGAAAGATTTACATGTTTTTAATGCTTTAAACTTGTCATTTCACTCAACCCAGCAGATTCAAAGAAATATTTCACCACAGTGCCACTCTGAAATGGTTCTGCATGAATAAATTTAGCTTCTGCACCAGATACAAGACAACATCCTGTAGGCAAAACCCAAACACAATGCAATGTGTCTGCTTGACTCACTCTTATCTAACACGCATTTAGAATAAGTATGCATGGATGGCCGTGGAGAAACAAGGGATTTATAATATATATATATATATATATATATATATATATATATATATATATATATATTAGTAGCTTTGAAAATGAGGTCAAACATGCTCAAACACACCATTTTTAATGCATGTATGCACACAAACACACACCTCTGAACTGGTCCTCAGAAGACAGTTAAAGCCTCTCAGCCATATCGGTGTCAAGGGAACATAGTCTGTGATCGTTTAACAGGCCTGTGCCCCGGCAGACAGCGCTCGCTTCGTCAGCCTGTCCGCAGGCCACAGCTGACCCTGCAGAGTTATCCTGACTGTAGAGCTGCCTGCAGGATGGGAGGCTGAAAAGACCCTCAAACAATCTGTCCCTCACACAGTCCTGGTCTTCCTCTGATAATTACACAAAATTACATGACTGTAATGTAAACATAGCATAATCGTTTAGGACTAAGACCCACGTCGAGCATTCAGAGAGATGGAAACCTAAGTGTAAAGTTTCTATGCGATGTTTTTCATCTTTGCGCTGAGCTCTGACATAGGCCAGAAGTCAAACTGCATTTGAAACAACAAAAATAGAATGTGACTAAAAGAAAGCAAAACAATTTCACAACTGTGCCTGTAGCGAGTGAGAATGACATCAACACACACTAAGAGCACATGCCTGCTTGTAATACTTCCCACACACGTGCACGAAAAGACACCACAAGAACGGGGGAAAGAGAGCAATGCAACATCAGCATCGACGCCTCGGCGTGCCGGATGAGTTATGCGTGACCTTGGATAAAGGTGAGTAAATGTGGGCGTGTGCAAGTGCCACAATGATTAAATCAGACCCGTACGTGACGGAGACACTGACATGGACGGAGATCAGAGATCCATCTGAGATGAGGGAAAACGAATATTTCTGGTAAAATCCACTTTTTTTTACTCAACCTGCTCATCCAGAATCGGTTCATTAATGAGAGAGAAGAACCCAAATGCAAAAGTTGAAGGTTGGTGGTAGGCAAAATGTCTTAATAAGAAAAACACTGCAAATGCTGCATGTAAGACAAGAACTGAAACTGAAAATCTCATTAAAACTACGAGGAACAAACAAGTCTTTGGTTGAAAATATATCTTAAAAAAAGCCAGAAACTAAATGCAAAACAGGTGAAGTGATTAACAAATAAGAAACAAGCGTGTGGAGGAAATGGAAGATGAGCTGACTCAAACGTTCCAAATTAAAACAGGAGTTAAATTAAAAAATAAGTCAAAAATAAGCTAATAGACACAACAAAACCAAAACTCGCATCATCTGTGTGCAACCCAAATCTGAAATGGTTATTGACAGCTGTAGCCAATCATTGTTCTCACTCACAGCACATAATTAGGACTCTAAAGAGAACCTGCAGCAGCTGGATGCTCAAAAGCATCTCTGCACCCTCAGTTATCTGTGAAGAGAGTTGTATTACTGAACTGGTGAGTCGTGAGTTAAAAAGGAGGTGGGAGCTGAGCTGAGTTAATAAAAGCAAATGAGCAGCCTAAAGCTAACTAAATTAGCACCAATGAGCTGAACAGTGATTAGCAGACTGGTATCAGACTCTGTTGTGAGGTTTGTTTTTCTGTAAAGGTGCTTTTGTAAATGGAGCTGGAGTTCACTGCAAATGTTTAAATGATGCTCTGTATTCTGTCTAATGTAGCTACGTTTAAATGACAGATACAAAAATACGCTACCATAACAAACTGCTTTTATTCATGAGTTATTGTTGTTACAATGTGTAAGGAAAGACTGGGACAAAAGAAAAGCCCTCAAGTGCAATACCACAGATTACCTCTAGGGGGGATTGGTAATTTTATGCTGCCAGTAACCAGGTGTAATTTTGAGAATATTTCAATAATTCAATAAATGTGTAACCTCAAATAAGCATGCAACTGTTCAGTCAGGTTCAATGGGCTAAATGCCACAGACCCCCAGTTCCAGAAGACCACGCTTCCTGAGTCACTTCCAGGTCGCAGTAACGTTAGCGTTCTCTAAGGCGTTTTTTAAACCAATCACTGCCGAGGATAACGGACAGCAGGATAAATCAGGCCACATCTAAGATATCAAAATAAAATAAAACAATTTTAAATTGTATGTGTCCACCTACACTCGTAACTACGAAGGGTAAGTTAGCAAGTTTCAGCTTTGGGGTTAGGGTTAGGGTTTGGGGGGGTTAAGGTAACAATGTTAGCAGAGTGTTAGGGTAACATCATGAGTCTTTTTTTGTTCCTGAAACGATAACTCTGCTAACGTTGTTAGCATTGCTTCCTCACTCTGCTAGTAAAGAGCTAGCATGCATCTTTTGCAGAAGATTGTCAACTTACCTTCATAGTTATGAATGTATGTGGACACATACAATTTAAAACCATTGTTTTGATTTGATTTTGTCATCTTAGATGTGACCTAAGTTACCCTGTTGTCCGTTATCCTCAGCAGCTCCTGCAGTGATCGCTTAAAAGACGCCTTAGAGAACACTGATACTACTGCAACCCAGACGTAATTCAGCTGGATAAATAGTCAAGAAGTGTCAAACCAGGGGTCCGTGGCATGAACCCTGTTGAGGACTTAACAGCCAAAAAAAACAAAAGTTGGAGGAATCAAAACAAAAGTTCTCAATCCAATAAATGAAGATGTACCCCAAAAAATGGGCAGATTAATCAGTGGTAGATTGAAAATTTAAATTGTTTATTAATTTATTGGAGGGAAAGGGGTTCCATGAACACATCATTTACTAAGTAGAAATGAAAAGGCAAGGCAGTTTTATTTATATAGCGCATTTCCTACCCGAAGGCAACTCAAAGGGCCATGAACTCACCTTTAGTACATACAAATGTACTATAACAAAAACAAAACCATTTTTTGGGATTTTTAAATTTACTCAATCAGAATTTTTAGGTCAATTAGTATAGTATAGTATGGTATAGTATAGTATAGTATAGTATAACGCTGCTGCTAGAGGCTTAAAAACCAAGAGAACCGAGCACATCACTCCTGTTCTTAAATCTCTACACTGGTTACCAGTAAGCTACAGAATTGATTTTAAAGTGCTTCTACTAGTTTATAAATCACTCAATGGCATGGGCCCAAAATACATGTATATACACCCAGCAGAGCTCTGAGATCCTTAGGAAGCAGTCAGCTGGTAGAACCCCGGGTCAGAACCAAACAGGGTGAAGCTGCTTTTAGCTACTATGCTGCACACAGATGGAATCAGCTTCCTCATCACCTCAAATGTGCCCCAAATCTAGTAACTTTTAAATCAAAATTGAAAACTTTCATGCATTCATCAGCCTTTGAATGACTGTTTCTTATGCTGCACCTTCTGCACTGTAACTGCTCACCTTTGTCTCTTTTTGATCTGAAATTAATTTGTGTATTTCATTTGGTCTAGATTTATTTGTGTATTTTAACTGTGCTGTCAAGTTGATTTTAATGTTCAGGCTATTCTTGCTAATGGAAAGCATACTGAATCACCTCTGTGTATGAAATGTGCTATACAAATAAAGCTGCCTTGCCTTGCCTGCCTATAGTTTTTTGAGCTAAATCAGAATTGGCCAAAACCAGTATTAGCAGGTCAGAGCTGTACATAAATTAGTATCAGCTCCCAAAACAAGAATCAGTGCATTTTTGCCGATAGGTGATGTCAGGATGAGCATACCTTTCCTTTTATTATTCGATAACCTCACAATGGTATAGTAGGGGTGAAACTGAACCCCAATGAAAAATGTACTTAACTCCAAAATGCATTGCTATTTTAATGCTGAACAATTATCGTGATCCACGCATAAATGATGGTGTGGGTGTGCTTGATTTAGGATTTGGCTGTGCACGTTTCAGCTGATGACAGTTATCTGCACTGGCGCCGCTAGCGATGCATCGAAAATCAAACACTGTACAGCTTTCAAAAGCGTTTGCCAAGACACACTGGACGACAGCAGACATGATAAAAACCCAAACCAATCCAAATGACAATCTGACATACGGGCTGTTCATCTCCCGCTTTGCTAGATCAACACAGATTGGGCTAATGTATCACCATAATCCTCGCAACACTGAATTCAAACTGCAGCAGAAAAAAAAAATCACTCGCCGGTGTGTGGAAAGTTGTCACACTTTGATTTCCACTAACAGAGTCGCATTTGTCTTGGCTTGATTTGTACAGAGTGAGAGAAGCTCACGGCAACCTGTTCCCAACCTTCTACAGATGGATTATGTGTAGAAATGTGCTAGGTGCTGGGAGTGGGAGGTGGGATGAGAGGCAAGGCGCTGAAGGATGGCGTGGGTGTATTCATTACAGTAAACTGCAGAAGCAAGTTACTAATCAATACTGAGGTGCGATTTTTTTTTGTTTGTTTTCTTTTTGTGGGTTTTTTCAGCACCTATGCTATGTAGGTGTGAACGAGTACGCGTTATAACTCAAGAGTAGAGGGCCACTTAAGTCACCGCATAATAACTAGGTTTCTGTAGGGCAGGAAAAAATAGTTTAAACCCAACACACACACACACACACTCTCACTCACACACACACACACAAACAAACACAAAGGGGCCCCTCGTTACTCATGCATGACCAGTCCATAATACACTTCTGTCCTTTCACTCACCGTTGGCAGGACAACAGAATTACTGAGGAAAGGATTTGGGTAGGGAGTATTTGCCAAGACTGTGGGAACAGCCGGAGTTCTCCTAAACCACAAAGGATGGAAGAAGAGCAACTCGACTCACATCCTGTAACATGAACATCCAAAGAGGTGAAACTATTATCCTCGTTCGCACCACCTCTCCCTTTTTCTGGGCTTAACGCAGCAGCAAAAGTACTTTCCACTTAAACCGTATGCAAAACACTTGCACACACAAAAGCCAGCTGAAGTCCAAACAAAAGGTTAAACTGGAGTGTTGTTTGAAAAGAAAATGATGCAAAATGATTGCACCTGCAAGCCATAAACGTCAAGCTGCGTGCAAATGTGTTTTGCGAGCACAAATGTGCATGCACAACCGAGTATCCAACTCTTGACTGAGCATTGATCGGTCTGGCTCCCTACAAAGCAGATGTGAGCAGACAACTAATGGAAGAGCTAGCCTCAATTAGCCCACTGACTGATGGGAAATGTGATTTCATTTAGTTGTCGCTACAGAGACTGTAAACAAGTCATGTTTCCCCTCCAGGAGACGGAGCAAAGGGAAACAGGCGTGTAGTGAGAGACGGAGAGGGAGATCCTTGCAGATGCTCAGTAGAATCCGATATACATCAGGGTGTCCTGGTGAAATTTTATCCAGGCTCTTTGGAGGTTAAGGTGTCTTTGCCCCCTTTGGGGGGGAAACTACTACATTAATTAGATGGTTTTCATCCTAAAAGGGTAGCAGATTTTTGTTCTCTTTTGTTCCCATTAAAACTTTTGTTCTTGCAAGCACAGCCTTCAAGCAGAGGTACATACACTGGAAAATCTTAATACTAGTAGGGATGTGAATTGGTAAAATTCTGGTGATACGATACGTATCACGATACAGGGAAGACGATACGATACAGGGGAGACGATACGATACGTATCACGATACAGGGGAGACGATACGATACGTATCACGATACAGGAGAGACGATACGATACGTATCACGATACAGGAGAGACGATACGATATACGTATCACGATACAGGAGAGACGATACGATACGTATCACGATACAGAAGAGACGATACGATATACGTATCAATACAGGAGAGACGTTACGATATATACGTATCACGATACAGGAGAGACGATACGATACAGGGGAGACGATACGATACGTATCACGATACAGGGGAGACGATACGATACGTATCATGATACAGGAGAGACCATATGATACGTATTGTGATACAAGAGAGACCATACGATACATATCACGATACAGGAGAGACGATACGATTCGTATCACGATACAGGAGAGACCATACGATACGTATCACGAAACAGGGGAGACGATACGATACGTATCATGATACAGGGGATACCATATGATACATATCATGATACAGGGGAGACGATACGATATATCACGGTATATTGCGATACATTCAGCAAGATGATATTAGTGACTTTTTTAGACTGAATTAGGGCTGGGCCGTATGGCCTAAAATCAATATCACGGTATATTGAGGACTTCTCCTCAATAATGATAAATGGACGATAACTACATGTATGAGCAAAAACAAAAGTTGTCCATGGGGCTGTCACGTGTATTATGTTGAGTCACATTGTCATGTGACTTGAGGTGGTACAGCTTCTTAAAGGGACATGAAGGTCACCAACCTATACACGTCTTTTCATTTTTCTATTACCGAATTTCTTGACACGGGAAAAATGATATTGATAAGTCAGATTTTTCGATAACGAAAAATTCAATAAACAGTCCAAACTGATACGTAACAAGTTTAACATGAGGTATCTGAATCATAATAGAGGGATTTACATTTCAAAACCCATTGCACACTGCTGCCTACTAGTGGTTGGCGTTTGAATTACACCAAAAGTAAAGAAAATACGTAAATAGTTGCATGTAAATTCTTCCAAAAATTTGATACACAGCTTTTGAATATCGATATAATATCGCAGGAAAAAATATCACGATATATTGCCATATTGATAATTTCTTACATCCCTATATAAAACTAAAGAGCTATAGCAAAGAAATGCACACCACCCGCCGCACTTCCTTCAGAACTACTAAGATCACATTAAGGATGAGAGATGATGGCGTTACATTTTTGGAGAAATTAATGGAAATATGTACATCCAAGAATTATTGTCATTATTGTAAATTCAATATTGCAAATGACTTCAATACATCACAAATGCCAACTGCATGCCAGTAATATGTTTGGTAATCAGATGTTATTGCAACAATAACTCAACAATACTGCAAATGCATGTTTTCCTCGTATCTCCTCATCCAATATCCTAATTATTAAACTACCATGTATCATCATGTCTATATTAATAAACTAACAAAACACTCTGTTTAATATATTGTGTGGTTTTCTGCATACTGCCAAGCCATTTCTGACCCATCAGTGCTTGGATGCAGGTCATTAGGGGTATCCGGTGGTTTCTCACATCACCACTTTGGCAGTTGATCCTTTGAGGGATGTGTTGTGATGTGAGAATTCTGTGGACTGGGATTGTTTGGCCACTTTCTGCACAATTTATCAGTTTGGGATGTTGAAAGGCCATGCAGGTCTTTGCCTCGTGCTTTTTGGCTTGTTCCTTCAGTTGCTCCTGATCAGTTTTTGCAGTGCAGGGCTCATTAAACGTAAGATCTACGGTCCATGAATGCCAGGAATCACGGTTTCCCAGCTAAGTAATGAGGCTGGTTGATTCATTCATTGTTGATTTGTGTACACAAACAATGTCAAATCTTTCAATCAATGTCCAAATCCAGTTCGGACAATCGGTAATTTTATTTAGTGAAAGTGAATTTAATTTTGGAAGGAAGTCGTTTACCTCACCTATTACCTTCTCCTGTTGAAGAAGCTTTCCTTTCTTACAGCAGAACATTTTCATTTAATCAACACCGTAATCCAGAAGAAAGCTAATTTACTTATAAGCTAGCATAAAATTGATCCAACAACGTGACTCATGTCTGCTGGTTAATGCATACAGCTTTTTATTTCATAAAGTCATTAGTTAAAATAGAAGCACAGTCAACAAGGTAGTAAAATAGAAATATGTTAGCTTGTTTCATCAGAATTTGGTGTTCGTATTTGATACAACAAAGTTTATAGTTACTGTGATTGCTATGCAGTCAGGTAATTATTTATGAGGAGCTTTATTAATATTTCTCATTGTCATAAGTATGAATTTTCTTCAGCAGAGCAGTAGTTTAATCCCTAGGGAAGAAATCTGGAATGAATCAAACTTATGTGCATTTTTGTCATTCAAAGTATTCCTATTAAATGTCCTTAAGGTTAGGACAAAGGGCCGGGGGGTCTGCTTAGTAATGCATTACATAATATGGTTAAGCAGTTGTTAATACTGTATTTAATAGTTTATTAATGCTTAATAATGTAAAGTAATTGACGACCTAAACTGGGTTGGGCTGTTTTGACTTTGCCATGATAACACCCTGATGTTTTTGTTTTAGTCTTTCCGTTGTAGATTTGTTATCCAAGACCTGATTAAGGACCTAAAATGAGTCTGACTTCTCATTTTGATGGTGTCCTGTTTGCTAAAACAGATTTTTTTAGGCAACACAAGTCCAAATTATCAGCCCTACAACACTATGCTTGATGGTTTGATGTGTTTTTGCTGCATTGTTGTGTTTTCACGTTACGCCACTTATGCATCTGGTGGGAAGCCCTGGTTAGGTTTGTTAAGTTACATCTAAACAAAAAAGTTAAAGTCCCACTAGTTGTCACACACATAGTTGTGTGTGAAATTTGTTCTCCGAATTTGACCCATCCCCGTGGGGAGCGGTGAGCTGCAGATGCAGCCACGCTCAGGAACCATTTGGTGGTTTGACCCCACCCAATCCAACCCCTTAATGCTGAGTGTCAAGCGAGGAGGCATTGGGTCCCAATTTTTCAAAGTCTTTGGTATGACCCAACCGGGATTTGAACCCCGATCTTCCAGTCCCAGGGCGGACACTCATACCACTAGGCCACTGATCTGGTAAACAGACCAAAGGATCTCTGGAAAATCTTCCAAAGGGCATCAGTTTTATAAAAACACACGGCATTATATCTGAAAACACAACAATGTACCCAAAACACATCAATCCATCATACATAATGGTGTCGGGCTGGTGTTTTGGACTTCTGTTGCCTAAAAACTGCAACACGGATGGCTTGCTAGGGAACGTTGTCAGGAAAACGACCTTTTCTCTGAAGCCGCTTCATGGCTGGTGGAAACACACCCATGACTATAACAGTGACTGTTAGCTGTATATTACGTTTTAAAGGTGTCCTACAATGCAATTAATCAACAATCTAAAACAGAGCTTTGAGCCTCCAAAAAGCATGGCTGTCATCTGTCCCAGGAGTCCTGATACAGGCCATTCTAGACCCCCTTACTCAGGCCTTCAGTGAAAAGAGCTGTTGACCCCTCCCACTCGGCCAGGAAATGCTGATTGGTTGGTTTCCCCAGAAGGCCTCAGACACATGCAGGTTTTAGGAGGCGTGGCTCCCCCTTA
Source organism: Aphyosemion australe (assembly GCA_006937985.1). NCBI lineage: Eukaryota > Metazoa > Chordata > Actinopteri > Cyprinodontiformes > Nothobranchiidae > Aphyosemion > Aphyosemion australe. The sequence goes on along the minus strand of SSNS01000029.1, from coordinate 247,372 downwards.
TGACGTGTTAAGGAAGGCTTTGTCAGAACAGGAGGTTTTCTCTCGCCTTTTTCAACTTTCTAATTTACATAAAAAGTAGGTCAAACACGGCTTTTGACTTTTTGGCTACTGTTGACCACCCAAGCTGTCTTATTCAACAACAACAAGGAAAATGTTGGTTTACATTCTAGGTCCCCTTTAAAGATGTTACGTGATGCTCACGCATCTGGTGGAAAGCCGGGGTCAGCGATGTATACGTTCTTCATATGAGAAGAGAAAAGGCGTTCACTAGCAAGCCATCCACGTTTAGTCCTTTATTGATGTCATAGACGTTAACCTTTATCATGCAGCATTACGTCTTTAAAGTGTTAAATCAAAACTTGCAATTGTTTTTCTTTTTTTTATCTTTTCTGAGCTTTGCACAATCTAACATAAAGATGAACTAAAACAACACTACCAAATAATGCATATATGTATATTTACAGTAAAAATAAAAACCTTTGGAAGTAGTTTAGTAATCCTTCCCTGACTGATAAAATGCAGCTTTTTCTTCTACAAGGTGACGCCTTCCATCATTGTCCCATCATGTTAACACACGCATGTATGCTCCAGAGCAGACCTGCTTTTTAGAGGCGTCTACACCAGCTTATTATCAGTTATTACAATGCATTTTTATTAGCAACACCAGCATAGTACAGGTACTAGTTTTTACACATCGTTCCTTCTGATTCTGGTTTGGTAATATGTCACATTATTTTTTTAAACGTCACATTTCTCTAATTTTAGGAACAAATGATCATCCTGGTCTTTGTCATTTCATTTAATGCTCAAACAACCGTCCTTCTGTTTGCTTCCTTGTGCTCAGATCTGTCTTTGCATCACATCCTGTCTAATCATGTTAGCATCCAAATGAAGTTTCACTTCAGGTAGACGTGGAATCTAAAAGTCGCACCTGCATCACTTTCCCCACCATTCCTTGTTGATTCCATTGTGAAGATTTATATGCCACTTAAGTATATGCAAAATATACAGAAGCAGACACAGAAGTGCTTAGGTAGGACATTATCTGAGCCCTGTGGCAGATGTTGCATATTAACTGTCATTTAGATGCACATAGCCTTTATGCAGTTCAGCTGCACTGAGATAAAGCTGCAGTCTCACTTAATCCAGAGACAGAGACGAGGAAAGAGAGAGAAAAGGACACAGAGAATGAAACCGGAGGAAAGTAACCTGCTAGCGTAACACTTTCATCACTTCAGCCTGGCTGCATTCTGATGGAAATAGAGAAGCGTATGTAGCACTCTGAAGAAAGGAAATTATATGTCATGGTCTATAAAGCAAGCCCTTCATATATTTCTAGTATCACCGACAGTATCCTTTTGGCTTAGATCATTCTTCTGGGAATGTAGAACTCTTGTTATGATGACATAGTTTCCTTTTTAACTTGTTTTGCAGATAACTTTAACCTTGTTATTCCAATTTTTTAATGAATGAAGACACAAAAATCAAAACAGCATCTAAATTTTCTATTTAATTGACTTTAATTTAAAACTTGATCAGGTTAAGACTGTTGATTCTCTTAACCTCACCAAAATTGCAGCACTACCTAATGTTTCCAGATCCAGCAACAAGCTAATAAATTTACTGCAAGCAGATCAACTTCAGAGAATATGACTCAGTATCTGGTTCAATTAATTAAACGCTTTTAAAATGCAAATTCTCCACAGATATTAGCAAAAAATGGATCTGCAGCTTTAGTCACGCTGCAGATGCATTTGTGTCTGACTCAAATATGAACATAAACGCCACAGCTTCTTTAATGTGGTCACTGGATCGGCCTTTGTTGTTGGTATGCAGTTTTCACCGTGCTGCAAAACTCAGCGGTGCTTGTTAAAGCACTTTTTTCTATATATCCATGCAAGGGCAATGAACAGTGTCTGACAAGAATCCTTGTCTGCCAATTGGGGTATTCTTATGAAGGAAGCACCCTGGTGAGATAAAAGCCCTGGATGACACCGGAGATATAGGTGCAGATGGTAAGGATAAAAAATAAAAAGATGCATCCTGACATGAGAGTCTGGATGCAGAGGAGGGGGAGACAAAGGCATAGATGGTGAAAAAAAATGAGAAAGTGAGATGCATCACGGAATATACAACCATCTACTATTGCGTTCTTTCTTTTTTTTTTATTTTTACAGAAAAATGCGATAAATAATAAAAAGCCAAGCATTTTTTTAAAGTATGCATTTTGCACGTTGCTTTTTAAAGCTGCAACAGAAAATATGCAAACAAGCTAGCAAACATGCACAGAACTCTCAACCCCTCCTGTCGGTTATACCTGGGCCGTGTCCGCCAGAACCGGAAACCCACATTGCCAGAGAAAACGAGATAGCGCTAAACACCTTGGTCCAATAGTTGCTTTTGGTCCAAAATGTGCTATTGGTGGAAGTTTTTAGACAAATGAGAGAGAACCCCAGCCAGCACACTTAGGTGGGCCCCATATGGAATCTATATGGACAAACTGTATGGGTCCCACCAGGGTTTGGCCGCAGTTTCCACAGTGGCCCCATGGGAGTTTGCCCAGAATGATTTTTGCCCACATGGGTTTTCAGAGGGTTTGACTCAAACACGGGTAAACTTCTGTGGGGCCACCATGGAAACTGTGGACAAACCCTGGTGTGACCCATACGGCTTGCCCATATAGATTCCATATGGGGCCCACCTATGTGTGGTGGCTGGATAACCAATTTATTTTTATTTTTTTAATCTCCACAATATATTTACACCTATACTATGTTAGAACATCGCTAAGAGGCATGAAAAAAAATGTTTTAAGCTAGCATGTTTTCCAGATTTGCTATTGTAGCTTTAATCCAGATTTTTAAGCAGCGATTGTCTTGATGTCCAAGAATTTGTCAAATTCTCAGGGTTTCATTTCAAATCTGTCCTGTTAGGAAGATGATGCCAAATAGAACACACACAGGCAAAAACATCATCATCCACCTATTAGATGATCGGTTTTCAGCTCGGCCAGCTGTGAGCTGCGACATTCAGATGTATCGGATTCTAATCTGGTCAAATTTACAAGCATCAGCTTCTGACTGGAGATGGCAGAAATCTCACAATTTGTCTCAATGTTTAGTTAAATCATGCATGAGATGAGCGCACACAGCACACGACTAAACCCGTCTTCCCCGAAAGCGCTGAAAGCAACGCACCTGTGTTTCCCACTCCAACGTCTCCGATTAATAACTCACATGTAAGACAATGGTAGAGCTAAAACAATAGGGGGGTTTAATACAAGCACAGCAGAATGGAATAGGAGCTCCAGCCTGATTTTCATCATGACCTCTATGTGCAGCCAGCTGTGAAACAAATGCACTGGCAACATCTACAAGGAGCAGACCAGAAAAAATAGTAATAAAAATAAATAAATAAAAAACAGAAGCCTCTGCTTTTCTTTTTTCCGTGACATTAATCAGATATACGACAGTTTTTTCCTTTTTACAGTGAGTGATAAGGACAGATGGTCCTGTAATGTGGTGCAGTTTGGGAGTTTAGTTTAATAGCAGGTGTTTTTTCATTTGAAGTGTGATTTTCTGAAAGAATTCAGAAAAATTTGCACAAATTAAATATTTTTACTGCATGATTTTTAAATGAACTAAAGCGAGTTGTATTATCGTCTCCGTGACTCCAACCACACAGTCTACATGCTAAATGTTTCATCATGCTTCGGTATAATTGCAATTGTTAGCGTGCGTGTGTGAGTGTGTGTGTGTGTGTGAGGACCAGGCTGCAGCTGTGTCAAAGCTCATTTCCTGAAAATGTCATGCATGGCTGCTATTCTTTATTTGGCTTTGATTTTCTTTTTTCTCCCCTCCTCCTCACTGGGGATCACCTCAGTTTACCGCCATCTATTCTGTTACCCCCCCTCCACATCCCTTTAATTCTCTTATTCCCTTGCCGCCAACCCATTTATGACACACACACTCACAGGGTGTTTTGCTGTAACCATCATCCCCCCTGTCTCCTCTCATCTTATCACAGCAAGGTTTTAAGAGAGCGCCGTCGCAGCAGTGGCCAGTAGCGTGTCATTCAGGATACCAGGCAAGCCACAGGCACAACAACATACACTCACACCGCATCTCATAAACAACTCATCACCTTCCCCTGGTGCATGTCTGCTGTCTCTGTCTGTTTGTGTCTCCTTCCTTCCTTTTTGCTTCCCCGTTATCTCTTCAATCAAGTCGGTCTTGTCTGAATGACAAGTACCCGCTCCAACCAGGAGACCGGCTACTGCAGAGATTATGACCCTATAGCTTTTTATTATGTGTTTTTATTGGAAAACACAATTAATGTAGGGTTGGACGATTTAACGTTTTTTATGAACAATATTTTCTTTATGAATATGAATTAGTCTCATTACAAACATCCACGTGGGTGCACCCATAGCTATAGGCACAGTAAACGCCTTTGTCAAACTCAAACTTCAAAATAACGTCCAACTCATTGTTCGAAGCCTCATATTATTGACAGAACAAAGCCATCTTGAACAAAATTGTCTTATTATATCCACAAGGGTCCGATGAAAGTCTTACGTCCACAAACATCATATATCGCTGAAAACATTCAAAATTTCCTTCAGATGCATCTCTGTCTCACCATAACCTCTGTTTGCATCCTCATATTAGCTTCAAACTTTTAAACGACATCTTTCTGATCAAACATTTCAGTTTCTATGTTGTGTTAGTGCCGTCTACTGATGGAACTGAGTATTGCACTTTTAGCTGTTCATGCTCTGAGCAGATGATCAATTGAGACGCACAGAATTAAAGCCACACTATGCAACGTTTTCATATTTTTAAATAATTGTCTTGAGCCAGTATGTGCTAAAATGACATTTTAGGGTTAATGAAATGTCACTCAGACCCCCACCGCCCTCTGTGGCCAGAATACCGCACTTGCAACTTCAGAGTGGCGATCCGATCTCTGTTGGACTTAGGAAAGTGGAGCTGACATGCCTGGTGCTGCAGTCTGCTTCCAGCATGTTTCCTGCATGTTTTAGATCATGAACACAACTGATGTGTTTGATTTAGTGATGAACCGCTCCTGTAGACACTAATGAAGGCTGAGGAGACGATTAAGGTGTTCAAAAGACGAACGCACAGCAAGGAGGAGCGTTTTACTTTTGTTTTTTGCTAATGGACACTAGGGGGTGCTAAAAGCTAGCCAAAACTGCATAGTATCCCTTTAAAACTCAAGATAGAAAACAAATTAAGAACAAAATCAAATATGAATAAGTACAAAATAGAGATTATGAACTGCAGATGCTCTTAAAAGTTAACACAGTAAGCTACTAGGCTCGTGTTTTTGAATATTAATAATGTCTAATTTATCTGGAAATTTGGTAATTGATTATCCATCTATCAGAAGCTAATGCAGGATAGGTGTAGGAGACTATTTTCATGTGCAGCCTGCATGAAAAACTCAGAGTGACCCATTAGAATCAGAAATTATCATTAAAAAATGTTTTTTCAGTGAACCACACCTTTAATACTATTTGGGCTGTAAGCTAGCTTAAATCAATGGCTGCATTTCCAAATATGATCATATTTATATTACAAACAGGATTTTACTCTGCATTATAACACAAAATGTCACCAATTTCACCATTTAATTTAAAGCAGAAAAAGTCGTTTTAAATGTCACGTTTTCTATCTATTGGAGGGACGGATACGTACGCAGCAATGTCTCCGAGCAGATATGATGAACAGCTCCTGGAAATAAACTCAAGCTTTAAATAACATTTGAGTGTTATGTGTTCACAGCATACAGTCAGGCATGTTCATCGTTTCTTCATCAACTTCAGATTTATTGAAAATTAAATTAATTCCACCCTCTCTGTAATCTTTACATGTTGTGTAGTAACAGTTATTGCTCAGTGTATCTTCTGTAGAAACGTTTATCTTTTCTTTGGTGCTTCTTTCAGTCTCAAGTCAAAGACCTGAGCCTGGTTCTGGTTCTGCTTGTGGTGAAACACTGAATCAAATTACATTACAACCAGATTGAGCAGGGACCTGTTTTGATCTAAATTTGATTTGCTGCGTTTTGTAAAGTCAAATAAACCAAACTAAAATGAACTGAATTGAATTAAAGATGGACCAAAATATTGGCTGGTAATTGGATTTATCTTGGGCTGCATCAGTTGTAGAAATCATAACACACGTGAAATCCAAATGAAACATGTTTTGCACAAAAACATGTGTTCTAGACATGTGCTCAGTGCAATGCAATATCCAGATTGCATTGTTTATTTCATGATTTTTGCTGCCATTTTTGCAGCATTCGTGTATTTTTGTATCAACAGAAAGTCAACCTTCCTGTTTCAGGACTCAGCCTTGCTCTCACACCAAAAGAACGACTCAGAATAAACACAGATAAAGAGTTCTGTGACTTTAGAGGTAAAAGGTGATCCCAGGATTGCAGAGTTTGAAGGTCTATGATCAGCTGCAGATATGGCTCCTTTGCTTATGGACTCACTTTTTAATAAGGCTAGGATTAGGGTGACCAGTGCATTAAGGCAGAGGCTTAGGATCAGCGCTTAGTCCTGAACAGTGGGACACCATTTACCACCTCAGTGCTACTGTGGTTAACGCCGTCTCTTATTACAGCTCCGTCTAGCGATTTTGGGTCTATCTTTTTGTTCGTGTCTGCAGCCCCGTGCGTCTGCGTAGGCGTGTGCAGAGAGGCGGACGCTAACAGGTGATCACCAGTGAGAGGATTTTGAGTCATCTGTTATGATTTAATATTTGTTATATTCATGTTTCCATTCATGGTTTCTGTCCCCTCTCACACGCCGTCCAACTCAGCAACAGAGTAGCATGATAATGTGGCTCTGAGGGTGCTTCTCAGAGGATTAGCAGAGATTAGCATTAGCTGGTCCATTTCAACTGCATGCAGCAGGCATTTGCATGCTGGCAAACTCCACTTGGAAATGTAGCTGCAGTATAAATTTAAAATGTGAGGCGAGAAGGCAACGAGGACAGGAGTGATACCACAGTTTTAGCAGGAAGGTGTTCTGAAAGATCTGTTTTCTCCGAACAACAAACCAGCCTCTAAGGACATTTACTTCAGATAAACATTAATGGCGAAGCAGAAAGCCTGCTTCAGAATGCTAGCATTACCTACGGGTAATAATCCTAATTGGCTGTACTTCTAATTCTACGTTTGACGCTTTGCAGTTTTAGTGTTTTAGTAGGACTGTTCAAGTTTTTACAAAAGCAGACACAGAAAAATAACTGATGCTTAATGCTGTTTTTAAAATGATGCAGCAAAGTATTTTATCCCAATTCTCTTAACTTTGCAACATAAAACTGAAGGTATTCTGATCTTTTGTCTCTGACACGTAACCAAAGCAACTTTCAAAGGATCCTCCTCCTTAATTATTTAATTTTATGGTCGATACAAAACATGTTTATGAGCTTCTTTGCTCAAAATCCCTCTTGCACTTTTATTCTTGACACTTTCAGCACCTTCCAGAATGAGCCGTTTCAGGGCTCTGTCACTTTAAGAAAACAAGCTGTTGCTGGCCACGCCCACTCACCCTCCCACTCAGGCTGCTATAAGCTGAGAAGCTCTGATATCTGGGAGGGGCATGGAGTAGAGCTGCTGCTGCTCTTCTCCATGTGAGAGATGGTTCAATGCTTATTTCCCCGTTTGTGACATCATAATCGGGTACTTTTAGAAATGACTTGTTTCAGGCACATAATTCCTAAAACCAAACACTGAGAGAACGTTTGGAGTGTTTACAGAGGCAGCGAGACCCAAATGGCAGCACAAAGGGATGAAAAAGGTGAGTTTTGCATAATATGCCCCCTTTAAAATACACAACATTAAAATTTTTAATTTACAGAGCATTCCCATAGTGTTATGTATGGACGATGGCACCTGATTTTAGCATAGACTCTTACAGACATTTTTTTTGTTGTAAAACCAGAGCAATCACTTCCAGATGATGAATCTCCTGCTTGCCAATATGTGGTCCTTCAATGTGGCACAGGATGGATCTGCAATCATGTTACCCCCCTCCCAAAAGAAAAAGCGTAGACACAAGTGTCTCTGATCACCTCCGCCCATCCCGAGAGCATTCAGACCCGTCTTTAGAACGGTCCATTTCTGATTGGATCACCCAGGACACACATCACACATATCAGTGCCAGGTCAGAACGTGGCCAAAGGCTCACATGTACGGGTGTGCTGCTCTGATTGTTGCCCTGCTAAAATGTTCACATCTCTCCCCTCTAAGGAGCTCAGGATCAAGTTCATGAGGAATACTGGTCTACTGGTTTCCTGTCTGAACAAAATCTTTTAACCTCTGTTCCTCAGCTGAATCAAGAAAGCTTGAGATGTTTCCAACCTTTTCTATTTGAGGATGACGGAGGCCCCTGTGCTTATGGGCACTTTCAGTGCAGATGAATACCCCTGCAAACATCACTCTTTGATGGTATTTTTTTGACCTTGTGTCTGAGACAGACCATCATCTGTCAGACCTGATATAGGCCTCAGTAGTATAAAGGAGTCCATTACACACAAATGAACTTTGATCATGTCAAGAACTCAACCATTTTGAGTACTTCTGACTGAAGATACAGAACACTCACGTTTAAATATCAGAACAGAGTGAAGATATTTACTTAAAGACGTGGATCACTCCTTTAATATTTGCAGTGGTCTCTAGTTGGAAGGAATGCCTTGTGAGTCGTACTCTGGGGAAAAAAGACCAGGATTTTCAAATCCTAGAGTTTCACCGTCTATTTTCTATCAGAAGCTAATGCAGCTAATGGAGCTAAGCTAATGGATAGATGTAGGAGACAAAAAAAAAAAGGTGTAGGAGACTATTTTGATGTTCAGCCTGCATGAAAAACTCAGAGTGATGATTATAACCAGAAATAATAATGTAATTTTCTGTGTTCTACACCTTTAAAGAGCAGGTTCTTGCTTGGTTTAGAAAATCCTGACAGATCTACGTCACACTGTCACTGAACATTAATGGACTCACCCATCTTGACTCACGACGGGGAAGGCTGTTGTTGGTTTAGCGTCCAGGAAACAGCAGAGAACGTCTGGGCTAGTAGAAGCTAACCGTTAGCATTAGCAACTCCACCACACAGCAGAACTCCTCCAGGCTTGTGTTATTTGTGGAGATAAAACATCAACGTTGCAGAGCAAACAGAGTCAGTGGTAGAGTCCTGTTGCTGTTAGCCAATCAGAGGAAAGATGTCCACATATCAGGAAGTAAGACTCTAAATCCTGCCGTCTGAAGCTACTTTCTCTTCCAGCTGACTTCTACCTCCTCAAACAGGCGCACCCGGAGCTTTTTTCCTCAGAGAACGACTTGCAAAGCATTCATTCCAACTAGAGACCACTGCAAATGTATTAAAAATATGAGTAAAGTTCATCTTTAAATAAATACCTTCTAGTGTCAAGTAACCTCTGTGTACTGAAAGAACACAAGAACATGTAGACGTGTAAAGGTTCATAAACTCTGTCGAAACAGTAAAAGTCATGGAAACTAAAAATAAATGACCACTGCCAAAAGCTAGGACTCGTGAGTCAAGGTTACAGCTGAAATCCAATTCATCAAAACTAATCCAGCAAAGTTCACTTCCCAGGTGGGCCACAGATTAACATTCAATATTATCAAACGCCCTTGCTGCAACACCGAATAAGAATGTTAAAGTTGGGTCAGGATGTGGCGCCAGGCTGCAGAAACAGCTCCGCTCCTCCTAAAACATCCACAAAGATACTTTTAAAGGCTGAGAATGTTTATTATAAGGATGTGAACCTTTGGCGTGACTGATAAATTGCACCTAATTGCATGAGATTCTTTACTTATGTCAGCCAGGAGATGCTGATTGACAGGGAGAGGAATGTGAGAGAAACCCTAATGAGGACGATAAAGACGGAATCAGGTTTACAGTATTTGGCGTTTTTAATGATAAGACATAAGCAGAGACGGGGAGAGAGAGCAAAGTACGGCCAACGATTCTGCTTTCTGGAAAAAAGGCAGAAAAAGTGGTGTCTGCTGTGTGTCAAGCTTGTCTTCTTGTTGTTTTACAAAGCAAAACGCTTGCTGTACCCAAGCAGAGCAAAGCACGAGAAAAACAAATAGCTTGAAGATAGGAACTGAAATTACCAGTAATTGGAGACCATTTAAAAGCATAATAACTCCTCAGCAGGAGATTCAGAAATGGGGAATCTTTTTGATTAGAACTGGAGATGAGTTAGCCATAAAACCACTGAGCCAAGCCAGATTCATGCAGCGTGCATGCATGTGCGTGCATCTGCTTCTACTAAATCTTTTTTTTGCCAAAAATTAATAATTCCGAATGAGGCTGGATTATTAGAGGAACGTTGTCGGTTCAACGGGGACCAGATGAAAATGTCTTATCACGCTAATTTCCCCACGAAGCAGCAGGAACAAGCAAACAGGCTTGTAAAACGTTCAGGGCGTCAATGCTAAACACCAATTGTACAAAAAAAATTAAAATGGAGCATGAAAGTATGTATTAAAATCCAGCTGGAAACATGCCACGGCATCTGTAACAAAGATGCACACGCGGTGGCAAATTGTCACCGTTCCACTGAGTAGCAATAGTGGAAGTAAGCTTAGGGGTGTGTGCCACTTAGGGTGGGGGGAATAATGTGGTGTAGCATATAATGGATTTGCAATGTGGCAAACAGAGACAGATGGTGAAGGGAGATATGTGTTTGTGAGTCCTATGTGTTTGCTAGATTGGCCACACACACACACACAGCGCAGTTTGTGTGTGTGTGTGTGTGTGTGTGGAGAAGAAATCCCTTAGGCGCATTATGTATACTGCCGCTCATTCACCCAAGCCAAGGGTCTCACTTCATTTGGTTTTTAACTGTTATAAATTGTCTCACTTGACTCCATCTTCCCTTCCCTCTACAAGAGGCCTGGAGCAATCTCCCCACGTAGCGAGGGCGAGACTCCAAACTTAGAGCCAATAGAAGGATTTTTCCTTTTTTGGGATACTCAGAAAGAGTTTCCGCTGGTACACAGCTGATTCAGCATGCTCAAATTAACACCGTCAGAGTTGATTTCAACAAGTGTCTATATGGGTCCACACCAGTAGGAGTTAATTTAACTCTTTTTGGAGAGTTGGAACTTTAACTCTGATTTAGTGTCAAAAACCAACTCATCTGGAGTTGACGATTTAACACTGGTGTTGGAGTTAATGTAGTAACTCTTAACACTAGTGTTACATTTGCTTTGTTAAAGTTCTTTTGTCTAAAATGACACCTACAGAGCTCCTTTTTAACACTTGGGGTTAACTCTCATGTCAGTCAGTGCGTTTACATGCGCATCAGAAAACCGAACTTTTTCCCTTAAAATACTCAGGTCGGTTTTTTAAATGCATGTAAACGCGTTAGTCTGGCTGAAAGTGAACTTCTTCTAATCGGGCTGAAGCACCCAGATAATGCGGTAGTTATCTGACTTCCTTCTGCATGTAAACGGGTCAGCCGAGCTGACCCGAGTAGACGATCGTGTTCCGGAAGTGACGCGACCCGCAGTAGCGCTCGTCTGATAATATCACTGCCACAACGTAACACGCGTAACAACATCTAACAGCGCAGTACGTACCAATAAGCTGTGCTGCAGCGTTGTTGTTGTCCATTCTTTCATCCACGGTGCATTTCCTGTTTCAATTCCGTCTCATTTACTCCCGCCAGCGTTTGTTTACAAGTTGTGTTGCTAACCGGAACAATGCCCGACATGAAAGGGCGTTTGTCGCCCCCTACTGTACCGGAGTGGAACGAACTTCATTTGAGAGGTCGGTTTTCTAAAGTGCATGTAAACGAGGATAAAGACTCGCAGCTTATTATCATAAGATCGACCTGGATCGACTTAGATGTTGATACTGCCCATGTAAACGCACTGACTGTCACATATCAATATGTAACTCTTTTAGTGTTAAATGAGCTATTTTAGTTCACGCCTCGACTAGTTCCACCATATCTCGTCTTCAATTGGTTCAAAACTCTGCAGCACGTCTCCTCACAAATACATCAAGGCGGAACCACATTACTCCCATTCTCGCAGAACTACACTGGCTCCCTGTGTCTTTCAGAATACAATTCAAAATCATTTTATTTACATTCAAGAGTATCCATGGCCTCAGTCCTGCCTATCTCTCTGACATTCTGTCCGCACGCAAACAAACACGTCAAACAAGGTCAACAGGCAAGTACATTCTAGATCTCCCGCGGTCTAGATACAAACATTGGGGCGACCGCTCTTTTTCAGTGTTGGCTCCTTCGCTCTGGAATAAACTTCCCGACGACCTGCGCCTGATAACAGACATGTCCAAATTAAAATCAAAGCTTAAAACGCACCTTTTTCGGCAGGCATTTAGTTTTTTGGGGCTTACAAGTACCCATCTGTTCTTTTACTCTTCTCTTATAGCTTTTATGATTTATAGAAATGACAGCCTGGATCAATCAACCTCTGATGAAATGAATGTAACAAATTTAAGCAGCACGCCGTAACGTGATCGAACAAGATCAGGATCGGGGGAAAGTAGGCCACTGAGTATGTAGGAATCTGAAGAGAACTGGGTCATTGATCAATATCAGCCAAGACATCTTTGAGATGATGCAAAATAAATGTTTCAGCTGGAGCTGCAAGTTGAAGATTGTTGTCACAGTTTTCAGAATACCACTTAACCAAATGTGAGGCTTGATGGTTTGCAGATATTATTAAAGTGTTAGACCATCTCTAGACCAAAGATAAATCTGTCCCTAAATCAAAATGCTGAGAGAAAAGAGCAGCAAGTGGACGCAAATGCGGAGTGTTTTCTGTTTCTGCATTTATTTAAAGTGGTTTGCCATCCATTAGACACCTATGTGCAACAATTTAGTCACAATTCATCCATTGCACTAGCCTGGCAAGCCATCTTATATATGAATATATAGTCTGGCCATGACCCAGAATCTGCGGTTGTCTTTCTAAATGTCTCCACATGCTATTGGTCAACAAACATGACGTACTCACTGCTACGGATGTTAAACAACAGGACAGTTCGCCATACTCTGTCAAAGAAAACACAAATACATCCTTTTTCTAAATAAACTTAAGTACCTCTATCTGCTCTTGACTCAAAGAAAGGCCCAAGTCTAAATAGTCCAAAGTTGATGCCAACGTTGTTTCAAACATGCCTCCGCCATCTTAGTTGTTCCGCTTCGTCGCATCATCCCACCCAAGAAACTGATAGAGCTTAGGATTGGCATAACACAAAACTGATCGGACCAATGGTAGACCTGCTGATGTTCCTATGGAGAATGGCTAGACTGATATGGCTCTTGTCTCTCTAGACTTCTAGGCGATCACTGCACAAGAATAAAACACAACTGATTTAGGTATCATCTTGTACTTATTAAGCATCACCTGGCAAGCCATCCTGTAAATATACAATCCAGCCATAGGGTTAGGGTTAAACCAACCAGTCGTGGGGCAGAATATATAGTTGTCTTTCAAACTGTCTCTGCACGCAATTGGGAAATTGGAGCATCGAACAATGTGACAAATTCATTGATACAGAAATACGTCAACAGGGCAGTCCACCATACACCAACGAAGAAGAAATAAAGGACTTAAGTACCTCTATCTGCTCACGTCTAAAAGAAAAGCACAAGTATAAACAGTCCAAAGTCATTTCAAACTAGCGCTGTTCCTGAGCCAATGCCATCTTTGTACTTTTTCTCCACCACAGCTCCAGTGTTAAGCCCGCCCAACAAACGTAGAGCGTTGTGATTTGGCAAGACACTAAAATTTGTGGGCCAATGGTCGACCTGCTGAGACTACAATGGAGCGTGGCTAGACCGACCTGCACAGCAAAATCTTTTGCTACTACTACGGTTGGTCTAGACCTCTAGGCTAGGTTAAGGGCCGTGATTTACTTGCTGTTTAGCGACGCGTACGCGTGTTTAAAATGGCTGCCACGTGTAGCTTGCATTGATTTGAAGCGTAGTTTGTGCACGTCCCCCGAAATTAACGCGACGCAACGCGCCTGAATGCTGTAATATACAAGCAACCAGTAGGTGGAGTTGACAAAACGAGCGAGAAACACACTCGCCATGGTGACTCATCTCTGGTTTAGAGATCTTTCACACCATCTACGATACCGCTGCTGTATTTTTTTCAGCCGTAATCTCAAAATTATCCAGTTAGTGATCTCTTTTATTGTTTTTTTTTTCGGTTGACCCGGCTCTCTATCCATTGTGAGTACTCTCATTTGCCCCCTAGTGGAACACTCCGATACTACATGCAGTGCAGCGCTGTGTAGCACCAAGTATGTAAACAAAGACGCAGCCTGCTGCCTGCGCCAACGCGAGGTTAAACAGCAAGTATATCACGGCCTAAGGGTGCACTGGAGGGTAAATATGCCCCCCGATTGGTGTTTCCAGGGGGTATTAGAGGCAGTCGTATTAGAAGGTGTATGAGCTCAGACATTTCACATTTGTGCTTCTGAAAAGTAAAGCACCAAACTGCAGTCCTTATGATGTTATATTATTAGTTTCACAGACAGAAACTAGTGTGCACACACACACGTGCGCAAACACAACCTCACCAAGTTATCACAATCTTCCATTTTCTCCTAGCCAAAGCCCAGAAATAACAGAGGTAAAAGCTGTTTGATAAATGTTGTGGACCCGCTGCTGTGAACGGACCAATTTAGATTGAATCCCAGACAACATCAGCAGATTCTGACGGTATAATTTTACCACATTAGACGTGTTTAGAAATGGTGCTCAAGCAAAAGAGCGTCTAATAGCTTTCAAAGACCAAATTAAGACGTGCAAGAAGGGAGGTGGGGTGGGGGGGCAGCCTCCAGCTGATGATTAGACAAGGGACAAGGAAGTGACTTCTGGCAATAATATGAATAGAAAACACACAGAGACTTAAGTGCACACACACAAATACAGCCGCACAGCGAGTCAATTAACACGCACACGTGTCTTTGGGGAATTATATTTCAATTAGCTGTAGCGTTCCTTTGAGACCGTAATGCAAAAGCATGAGCATAGCCGTGTGTTTGTGAATGCAATAAATCCTGCTTTTCAATTAGTGTAATGCTGTAACTCGGTATTGTTACTGTATAAGTGCAACTTAAGCAGCTAAGCACTAAATCAATGCTTTTCTTCATATAAATGAGCCATAACTCTGAAACGAGGCAAAAATGAAAGTAAAAATGACTTCTGCAGCTTCAGAACACGGAGATGCATCACGAAGCAGATTTAAACCCCGATTTCAGTCTCACTGAAAGGGAAGCGAGTGTGGAAAGCGTCATATTTTAGGAGGAATTAAAAATGGGATTAGCCTTGTTATAGCAGCTTCAGTGACCCTGAAAAATCAAAGATGTGACTGCAGGAGCGTCTGTGGTTCATATTCTGCTTTTCTCCAAACTAAATTGACAAGATAAGAGCAAAATTCGAGATTCTAAGGCCTGCAATTTTAGCTCTTTTATTTTTCTACCAACAATTTGTTCATCAAATTCAGTACAGAGTCTTCCTGTCAGCTTTAGAGGGAAAACTGAACGTGTGCGTGGAGTGTGGACAGAGAAAATCATCGCTCAATCTAGGTCAACAAAACCAAAAAAAAAACAAAAAGATCTGTCTGTTTTTGGCGAGTGTATTCATCTGACTGTGTATATTTTTGTTGTACACACACAATATGGCTCCACGAGCGGGAAAGCCTATGTACATAATGCGGACCCACTTTCCTTTTTATGAATTAATTTCTATGAAGAACAGACGCAGAGTCCCCAAACAATAACAGAGCTGGGGCTGAGGACAAGAGCAGACTGAGTCACTGCTGTCCATATCTTTATTTCTGTTGAAGAAAATGATTAAACATGTACAGCCGAGTCTCTGAACTCCAGCCTTAGGGAGCTGTATGAAAAGAAGCCCTGAGATGAAAAAGCACGAGGCATAAAAAGAACTTTATCTAAGCAAGGGGGCTGCTGGGAGAGAGAACCTGAAAAGTGCGTTAACATTAACTGATAGTGCATCCAATCAACCTACTTTATTTTTTTTTCTTTTAGCAATTAGCAAGTATGTATATTTCAGTCAGAGAAATGCATAAAATACGGTCTTTATCTCATGTTTTCCATCATTTCTATCTCCCTCTTCCTTCTTTTGGCTCTCTGTGTTAAAGGATTACTAAACAAACTGTATGGAGAATTTTAATCCCAAACCTTGATTGTGTTTGTGTCCCTTTCTTTAAGAGAGTTTGAGATTAGTGACACATGGCTTGTCAAAGACTGGAGTTTCAGATTAGCCGCTCGCTAATCCTTTGGAATGCAATGCTAATGCAGACATCATGCATGCAGACTCAAACAACACAAAGGAAAATACGCAAATGTTTTCATACTGTTGGTCAAACTTTATCTAAGAGAACATTTTTAGACAAATAGAAAGAGAAAGGATTATAGGTTGATATGGAAGAGGGGTTTATATTAGATAACATGTTTAAGTAAAAAAAAAAATCAATGACGTATACCAGATGTTTTTTGTATTTACAATGTAAAAGTGACATTTTTTTGTAAACTTGTATTTTATTTTGATGTTTCGTGCATTAGTAGACTTTCTTTTTTACGTTTGGGACGGTTGGGATTTTGGAGCATTATTTGGTTGTAAAGGCTACTGCACACTGAAAGCATCAGCGGCGCGGAACGGCAGCGGAACGTCGCCGCTTCAAATAGAATCCATTATAGTCTACGGGGGTGTCACAAACCAGCCGCAACGCGGCAATTTCCAGACACGTCCCAGAAGCGGCACGCCACTAAAGATAGGATTGGGTTCTATTTTGGCCGCGTGCCGCTTCTGGGATGCGTCAATTTCCGCAGTTAACATAGGGCTAGACAGGAAATCACACTCGGTTTCAGTGTAAAATGCCCGGTAATTTTCACAATAAAAGCCTGTTGCAGCGATGCGATTTCATATCTATGTAGATTACCTCTATACGAGTGACCTCAAGGCTTATTTACTTACTACATCGTTCAAGAAGTGCAGCGGTGTGTTTTTCATGGGTTTAATCCTGGCAACGCTGCTGACTCTCCCGGTGTGCACTGGAGTGCCGCGATTGTCGCGAGTACACCGTTCCGCTGCCGTTCCGCGCCGCTGATGCTTCCAGTGTCCAGCAGGCATAAGGCTGCAGACTGCATGCAACGATAGCTTCACAGCCAAAACAACTGTATGTATCATAATACTTTTACCACCATTTATATCATCACAACAATACAAACCAGAAAATATATGATTTTAAGCCTAAATGACTCATCCAAACATTCTGTTAACACATTTTTATGATTGGATGCCATTTTACTTGGTTATTTGCAGCATAAACATATATTTACAGATTCCTCATATAGGTAAAGATATTGACCCTTTGCACCTACGTTGCCTGATCACGTGGGTCCACCACAGTGAATTATGAGAGTCTTGAATGGAGAGCAAAAGTGGCGACTGAGGTTGTTTTTTTAGCCAGTTTAGCCTGGCTTCTATTAGTTCAATCTCCAGTCCACTTGTGGGAAGGTTTAGCACACCTAGGTGGGGCTCACAGAGAGCGGTATTTACAAAAGTTATGTGTTAGCTAGCTTACAAACGTTAGCTTACGTTCACCCTGCTGCTGTTCACCGATGTAAACAAGTTACTGACTTTGTGTGAATTCACCCTGCTGGATTTATAATATTATGTGATAAGCAACGTTTCACTTTACGCTGGAGCAGACTTGAAAAAAACTTTAAAAAGTCTGGGTCACTACCCGTTTTTGTTGCTGGCGGGGTCACCGGGTTCAGCTACTACTCTCACACCGGGGCGACACAAGATATCTCATAACGGCAACGCTCACAATGCTAAACAACGTAATTTTCACACACGTAATCCTACATTAGAATAATATTAGTAGTAGTGGATTAACGCACATCTTCCATACTGAAATATAGGATTATCACTATATAACACATCACATTTGTCATTTTAGGTCCATCATGGTCGGCCCCTGTCTTCCTCATGAAATATATGAATGTTAATCTTACCCAGTAAAACTGTTCACTGCAATTCCGAAAATATTTTGAGCATTGCTAGTTCGTTTGATTAACCGCTGCCTTTCATTCCCGTCTTTGGTTTCCATCAAAGGTAATTGAAAAAAGACAAGTTGAGTTTACACCCTTGTCTGTTAGTGCAGCCAATTGTGCAAAAAAAGCGATATAAGGCTACAAACGGGCTCGTTTTGACTAGCTTAACCATAAACAGTTTCTCTGCCGTCCATCATGGCGAAGGGGGCATTCTTGATATTGAACAAATGCGTTCAAACAGCAACGTTTGTTTTACTACAAAATCTGGATCAACAGTTGATCCTAAGACTCTTAATGGTTATGTATTTGTTCTTGTACACATGAAAAACTACTGGAAATACTACCGATGCTCCAATACCAGCGTCTGGCATCAGTCCAAATCTAAGTTCACGTGCACAAAATTACTCAGATACCACAGAACCGATAGTTCAGTTAAACTGCAGCAGGAGACAACAGCAGCAAACCTGTATTCCTGTGGTCTAAATCCTGGTGGTATGTTTGGAACGAACTCACAGCTGATCTACACTCCTGAAGAAGTAACAGGTTTTATTTAGCTGTATTTTACTAACATTTACAATAATAACAAACCAGGAGAGCTGATTAAGGCTCACTACATGAACGGTTGCTTCAGAAGAACATGCATAAGCTTCAAAATCCAACAGTTTGGTCCAAAACAGCCGAGGAATGGTTAAGTCTGCAGAGAGAACAAGAAACTACTGCAAGTATGGAAAGCTGTCATGTCATATAATAAAGCTACAGTCGTTTGCATACTTGTTGGTTTATTTTCCACTTTCCCGCACTAGGGTTCACCCACCTGAATGTATCACATTGTACTTATTATTTTCCCACCAGGAAATGTCGTTCAGTTTTGTTTACTTTTTTTTTGCATCAGGTTCAGATCAGATGAACTGAAACAAACACTCATTTGTTAAAGGAGTGGAACACTCGTCTAATCAATACATTTGAAGTGGTCTCTAGTAGGAATGAATGCCTTGTAAGTTCTTCTCAGGTCAAAAAATATACCAGTGCACCATTTCTCAGACCTAAAAGTTTCCCACTGCACAGCTGAGCTCCAGACGACAGGTTTTGGAGTCTTATTTCCTGATATTTGGACATCTCACCTCTGATTGGATAACAGCAACAGGACTCTACCACTGACTCTGTTTGCTCTGCAACGTTGATGTTTTATCTCCACAAATAACACAAGCCTGGAGGAGTTCTGCTGTGTGGTGGAGTTGCTAATGCTAACGGCTAGCTTAAACTAGCCGAGACATCCTCTGCAGATTACCAGACGCTAAAACGACAACAGCCTTCCCTGTGATTGGTGAGTCCAGTGTGACGTAGATCTGCCAGGATTTTCTAATCCTAGAGTTTCACTGTCTATTTTCTATCAGAAGCTAATGAAGGAGATAGGTGGAGGAGACTATTTTCATGTTCAACCTGCACGAAAATCTCAGAGTGATCGATTATAATCAGAAAAAACTAGGGATGCACCGATACCGGTATCGGGTATCGGCCTCGATACCACATTTTCTAAAGTACTCATACTCGTTAAAAGTCCTTCGATACCGGGGACCGATACCACGGTCTGAGAAATGTCTGTTTGAGCGGCGTGTAAGGGGTGAATCACAGGCGCTGAGTGCCCGCCTCCAAGGCCCCAGCTGCAGCTCAGAGCAGGGAGAAGTTTTCATTTTAAATAAATGTTCTTAATTCCAAACGAGTGCCTTGTTTTTTTGTTAAAGTATACAACTAAAGCTGTTATCTGTAAATTAAAATCATGTTTTTATTAAGTACTCGGTATCGGTATCGGTGAGTACTGAAATGCAAGTACTCGTACCTGTTTTCCAAAAAAGTGGTATTGGTGCATCCCTAGAAAAAACATAAAGTCAACCACACCTTTAAGTAATATTTTCTAAACCAACAAAGACAGAAAACTTTCTGGGATTTATCAAACTTCCTGTTTAACAAATGTCCTGTAGGACACTGCTTACAGTTCAGATTATATGAAAAAAAATTATAATGTGACGTTTAATTTTATAGTGAATAACCTGTACCAAACTATCTTCATTAGCACCATCTGTTCTTGGGTTGGAAAACGGTGGCATCGGAGCATCCCTAGAAAATAGCAGCACTATCAGCGGTTATGTTAGCGGAGCTCGCAGACTTCTTGAACCTGCTGGGAGGTCTTCTTAAGGTGAAAGCTCGCTGTCTGCTGATGACACTGGTGCAGCCGAATCCACCTGTGGGCTCATGTTCTCAGCGTTCTCTATGGGAGGCAGCATTTGATCTCTCGCTCTTGCTCTCGGCTGATTTTAAATAACACTTTGCCTTAAAGATATGAAACGCAGCCAGGGTGCCAAAATAAAAATAACAAAAAAGATCATTCTACATTTATTCAGCATGAATTCTCTGACTGTTTGACGTGTTTTTTGATTGTGACGAGTAGGGAGCCATTAGCTTAGAGCACCAACAGCATATGGTTCTATTATAATACACCGATTTGGTTCAAATAACACTGTGTTCTTGAGTCTGAACGTTTGAAAGGATCATTCTGGATGTCAGAGCTGTTTGTACACCTGAAATCGTGAATGATTAAGACGCCGTAGTGCTACTGTTTGCTGTACAGAGTGTTTCTTTCGTACAGGAGATGCAAGGATCGGTGCAGTCTCGTAGGCGGCATTCAATAAAGAAAAACTGCTTTAAAGACGAGGCGATCCATGTGTCTTCCCACACAATAATAAGAGCTTGAAACCTTGAAGTTATATATGAAACGTCAGCACTGAAGGGTCATGTTCTCAGCGGGTCTGTCAGTTTGTTCAGAAAGGCTGCACGACTCTCGCTTGAATCTGTAAACACCGAAGCACATTCAGTTATTTCCAACCCTGAATTCCTATTTGTTTTCAGGTGTTTTCATTATGAAAACCATCAAAAGCGTAAAATGTTCTGAAGGAAATATTTGCAGTTCATAATCTTCACCTATCACCCTCAGAGCTACGCTGCTGATGAGACGATGGTCTGCAGCCCACACCGCATCAGTTCTGTGGTAGCTCTTCAATTCCTCATGGCAATTAATGGTCAGGAGATTTCTAGTCTGGTAATGAAAAAGGGGGTGGTACGGTGCAGCCACTGAGCATTGATGGGCGTATTATAATCTGGGGTTACATTAGATGACAGTGTTGGCAAACAAGAAGCTGCAGATCATGAAACGGATAGTCGTGTTTAGTGTGACAGGACATCAAAGGATGCAGGAATGTGAGAGGAGTTTAGATCCATATGAGATTCTGAACAAAGATATGCTTTCTCTAGAACACCTGCAACCTGATTTTTGGAATTTTGGACCTCCATAGCTCTAGGTGCACAAAATAAAAAAATCTGCTGGTTTTATAGGTTTTCACCCAGCCAGCATGCATATGTGGGCCTCATATGAATATATATGGGCAAACCGTATGGGTGCCAACAGGATTTATCCGCAGTTTCAATGGTGGTCCCACAAGGACTTGCCCACATATATATTAAATAGGGGTGCACCGATTGCAGTTTTTGGCCGATCACCGATCTTGAGGAAAACTTGAGATCGAGGCCGATAGCTCGGTCGGCCGATCTATCGGTGCACCCCTAATATTAACAAACCATCTGGGTTCCTCTGAAAACCCATACGGTTCTAAGCCCAGAAACATGGTCATCCGCAGAAGTCTAAACATTTAGCTTCTGCTTCATCACAAACAAACATTGTTATTTATTTGTACAGCTCAAGGAAGCTCTAAATCGCTTTTCTGCAACTCGTGTCAATGTGTATAGTCCCCACTCTGCAGGAAAACATTATGGTTTACATCACCTCTAAACACCATCCATCCTTCTATTTTTATATCTTGTCACCAGTTCATCACAAAGACAAACAACCACTCCCCCACACGTTCAGTCCTAGAGCCGTTTTAGTCACTAATTAACCCAACATGAGTGTTTTTGATCTGTGGAAAGAAGCTGTTGTACCCAGAGATAACCAACACAACCACGGGGAGAACCAAATCGCTGCAGGGCAATAGTCCTACCAAAGAGCCTCTCACCAATGCAACAAATGCTCCTTCTAGTGAGCTTTATGTTCAAACCCAATGAAAGAACCTCTGCTTTAACATTCTTTCAGCCTTCCACCTGAATTCACTGGATTCAGCGTCTCTGAAACAGCTTCTGGAGCCATTTTAGAAAGGTATATTTCTGCTCTGCCATGAAGGGCTTGTAAGCTTTGAATCCCACCACATTCTCCCCCAGCCTCCTCCTCCTCCTCCTTTCTGTTTTAACTTTTTTAACACCTGGACTAACAAAAGACTGGCTTTGATCATGGGAAATCCCTTGGCGGGGCTGCAATGAACCCACAGAGGAGCTCCACGCGTGCATGTATGTATGTGTCTGTGTGATGCACATCGAGGCAGCACTACAGACGATTCTCAGAGCTGACGTTTCATCGCCAGGGTGCAAAGCACCGAACATGTGCCATGTGAAAACTTACAAACACACACACAAAAATGAGAGGGAAATCACAAGTAAGCAAGAAAAGAGGGAACATCTTGATTCTCTCGTGTAATCAGCGACTCTGCACACACACACACACTCACACAAGGCTGCTTGTTATCAGCAGCTTTCCCACGCTGCTGTGGTACAAAGCTCCACACCAGGATGGGAGGATGAAGCGATGGAGGAATGGACGGAAGTATAGAGGGATGGAGGGTCAGCCTTTAGCAGCTTAGTCTCACGGCGGGGATAAACACATTCCTCAGCGGGAGTTTGTATTTAGGCTAGCAAGATCAGAGTTCAGAACAGACCGACTGCCAAGCAGGCAAAGCGACAGGAAACAGACAGAACAGCGGCGATAAACAAGCATCTATAGAGCACACAGCAGCCGGCGCGCATCTTACACACAAACACGTTATTCTAAGAGCTCGTACATTCCTCCTCCACACCTCGGCTCCCACATCACTCTCACATCAACTCCTCGATTCTAGAACATCTCCCTACTTCTGCGTTTCTCCCAGCCTCCACCTCCCATCGCCTACTGCTCAGCCCTGAGCTCTTACGTAAGCGGTCCATTTGCATAACAGGCTGTTTTCTCTGGCTCCGGCATGGGCACATGAGACACTCTACATAATATGTTAACAACCCATGCTGTTGGTAAACAACGACCTCCATCACAACACCTCACAAGCACACGTATACGCGGCGCGGGTCTGGTCAGTGACAGAGATTTAGTGTCTTCGGATCTCTTGATGCCAGCTGGCTCAAGGCCAGAGGGCCCGAAACAGCTGTCATTTACGGAGAGAGAGGATAGGCCACGTCTTTTTTCCTTGATAGACCTCGTTCGGAAGGAGGCCGACCTGCCTGCTGTGCGGAACCTATGCAATAATGGGTCTCGAGCCAAGAGATGACTGTTCAAATCAGGCAGCCTGGTATTATCCTCTTCAGGGTTAAGACAAGAGGGAAGGAGATCGGTGTGATTGTGTGTGTTGTTCGCCGCCTGCTTAGGCCTCCTCAAACATGAGAGCTATACAAACACAGAGCGCATTTGCAGGAATGTACATGAACGTACACACAACCATACATGCAGATACTCATCACAAGGCCGCTGTCCTTCAGAGAATAAAGAGGAGGAAGAGTCTAGAACATCAATAAACGGTGCCGCGGAAGCTGTCAGATACACCCTACAACACCTCATTACGTACCAATTCATTAAGTCAAGAACGGCCTTAATCATGTTTGGTTATTAACGAAAGGAGTCCTCTTTGTCTCATATGCACGCACACATACAGCGCACTTCAAAGGGCCAACAACAAACGATCAAGGGACTCGAGAAGGAATAATCTCTCGTCTGGAGTTTTCGCCTTTGCTCGCGCGGAGAAGCGCGCTTAAAGTCAAGATGATGCTAATTTTGTCTTTTATGTGGTTGAAGTTGTTATCTTTAAATACTCAACGTGTTGGTTTTATTTGGCTGGAGAAAAGGGCTGGACCTCAGGCTAGTGTGTTCGCCAACCCCAGACACCGAGGCAGAGTGCAGAGGCTTGTGACGACTGATTCGCTCGAGAGGAAACTTGTCTCGCTAAATAACCCGCGACGAGCAAAAGAAAATGGAGAACGCTTGAAAAAGTTAAATATTTAGTTGTAATCCCACTGAAATCACATTTATTTCTTTGTGATGCAGCTTTTCAAAATAAGAGTTTCAAGGCATGAACACTAGTGATGGGAGTCTTTGAAGGGAGACGTTAATCGAGAGTCGTTTGCCTCAAAGAGCCGTTCAAAAGACTGACTCTTTTGAACGAAGCAGAGCGATCTCCGTGGGAGGGGGTGGAATTTGAGCGATGTGTCCCGCCGATGTCCATTAGAGCGGGGGGGGGGGGTCATTACTGGAGGACAAGATGAACGGTTCTCTACAAGGACTCGGCTCTCATTGTTCACTTTGGAGAGCCGTTCAAAAGATTCGATTCGTTCGTGAACATCACATCACTAACGAACACTAGATTGTTTATAACGACCTCTGTTTTCCTTCTATACATTGTTATATATTTCGTATAATTTCAGAAATATATACTTTGATTACCAGAAAGATCTGGGTTCATACTCCAGGTTTTTATGCAACGCCTAAAATATCCAGATTACGGTTAGCGTTGGACATCAGCAGGTGGCAGCGTTGGACCGTTTTGTGTTGAGCAAAGATAGAACAGAGAAAAGCTGCTATAGAAGCAAAGATGTCCAAGTGAAAACAAAAAGTGATTCAATCGGGAGTTTCGATATTTGGAAATACAAAAACGTATCACTGGCACTACAGTACAGAGCAGGTTGATTAGAATTAAAAGTACTGGACATATTTATTTTGTACTGTGCAGGTTTATCCTTCTGAAGAGAAGAACGTGTACATCAATCAGGAAGTATGACCAAAATAAATTATGCTTGCAAAGAAGAATATTGTAAACTGATTTATTAATAATAGCAATTGTGTTTTGATTATGTTGCTTTAGTGACTGTTAGTAAAAATTGGAATTAAAATACAAATTTAATTGCAGAGCTCTAATTTAAAGAAAATGAATTAAAACTCTACTCATCACCGTTCACCAGCATAAAACCCATAAAAAGCACATTCCTTCTTTAATATCCTACAATATTATGATGTTTCTTTTATATCTGGACATTTTAAAGACTTGAATGTCAGTAATTATGATATTCTGAAATGCATGTACATAATTTTCTTATTGCCATTTGCAATCAAGCTATCTTAAAAGCAAAAACATATCTTGATTTAGCTACGAGTGCTTATACCATGCGTAATCCCAAATGCCAACAAAACACACTAATCCCTTGTACAAACAGTTACTCACAGGTAATGAGTTAATCGTGCAGCTCAGTAACAGTGACCTTGTACCCCAGATCCACGCCCTAATCCCCCCCATGTTTACAGCAATTGGATCACCTGCAGCCAGAATGCTGCTCTGACTGGTTTCTATCAGAATAGTTCAAAATGTCAAACTCAATGTGACCAAATATCATCCAGTTCCTTCATTTCCCCCCCCAGATCTGACAGGAATCAGTGACACAGCCTTGCTATGAAAGAGCCATGACGTTCAGTCTGAGGGGAGGACATAAATACCACCAGCTGCTGTCAGAAAAAATAAACTTTTGAGGATTTACTGGAGAACCAACTCACTGCCAACATGAGTGGACTGAGGGGAGACAGACAAGCTGCCCATAAAGAGAACACAAGTCCTTGTTTTTATTAGAACACTAGAAAAGTCTAAAAGGTTTAATCAGGTTCTACCGGAATCCACAAGAACCCCCAACATCTCTGCGCGTAAATCATCCAAGAGCAGCAGCAAGTCACAAACGGACGCGAGGATGGGGATTTTCACAGCAAGGTGTGTCTGTTCGTGCACAGGACAGCAGGAGAACGCACGAGACGCCTTCATTCTGGATGACGCGCCCGGGTCCAGTCCAGTGCGTTTACACCCCCCAGCCCCCACCCCCCAGCCCATCCTGCATCATTAACACCCAGCAGACCCAGAGTCTGAGCAGGACGAGCCCCGTCCTCCTGCTGTGGCACACATCACGCGCGTCTGCAGACAAACAGATTAAGGGCACGCACATGTATTTATTTAATAATAGGCACACAGCGTGCGTGCTCGTGCGTGACAAAGCGAGAGGAAGCTCATCATCATCATCATCATCACCATGCAGGGACCCGTGTGTGACCGCGCGTTTTGCCCTCTTCATCCTGCCCCGCAGTTGGCCTGGATGGAACGTGCGCTCACGCACACGCGTTATTCACAACACGCGCGCACCACTCATCCTGCATGCGCTCACCTTTCAGAAGAATCCCATAAACAGTGTAGAGGGTGAAAATCAAATTGCTCTTCAGATTCATCTTGCCGTCTTCTCCTTTTCCCCCCTTGCTCCCGGTCTTCCACGTTATTTTCTCCTCTCCCCTCTGGACCCTCTGACCGAACCGAACCGCACCGGACGGCTTAGCTATCCAGGTGGACCTACTAGGAGTGCGTATCTTGGAGACGAGAAAAACACAACCGACTTCACGTTCTTCTTTCTTTCTTTTCAAAAAATCTAAATATCCTCAGAAATAATTATCTGGACGTTGGCAGGAAAACACCAGAAAGGTTACGCTCAGTTTGTGGAACTCTGGGAAATAAATAATAATATAAAAAACACGCAGCCGTGAAGCTTTACGCCTGAGACGCGTGCTCCTCTGGTAACAGGATAAGCCCTGTGGTTCCGTATGGATGTCTGCACTGCTCCTGGTCTGCTGTGGCGCACAGTCCACAGCGCAGAGGAGCACGAGTGGATTGTTTGAGTCCCGCCCACAAGCTGTGACTGACGTAAGCCTCAGCCAATCAGGATGGAGATTAGGCGAAGCGGGCAGACAGGGGTGGTGATACACTGTAAAAAATATAAATGCATTTAATCAGTTTTAGTTTTCAAAAAAAAGCATTTCAAAATATTCCTTAATAAATGAAACAATAAATTAAAAGCAATAAAATCCAACTTCTAATAATAGAGAAATTAAACTAGCGAAGAATGAGTTAATTGGGTTATAGGAAAAAATGTAAAACTTTATGTTTAAACATATAAAGAAGACATTTAAATAAAAAAAAAAACATAAAATAGTTCATGGGTGTATGCAAAACATGTTTATGAATCTCTTTGCATAAAATCTCACATAAAGCAAGTTCAGCTGTTTAATTATTGACATTTTCAGGACCTTCCAGCTGTTTTATGGTTCTATCACTTTAAGAAAACAAACTTGCTGGCCACGCCCACCCCTGCCCTGCTCAGCCTGCTATAAGCTGAGGAGTTCAGATATCCAGGAAGGGCTCTGAGTAGAGCCGCTCCTCCTCCTTTAAACAAACATATTATGCATATCTCACCTTTTGCATCCTTGTGTGCTGCCATGTGGGTCTCTGTTGCTTCTATAAACACTCCAAATAAAAAAATAAAAACACGTCCATCCGTTTTATGTCAGTGTTTGGTTTTACTCATCTGTCGTCGCTGAAGGAGAAAAATATCATCCGGCCAACAGCTAAAAGGGGCGTTTTGGTTTGTAAACGAGAACACCCCCCTTCAATTACAGAAACACCTCCTTCTTCTTATTCGCTCCTGAATTGTTACCTCACATCCGGTCTCAATCGATCTTTCAGAATAAGATAGTGATCATTTTGATTACTGCAAAAAATATATTTCTAAAAAAGATATTGTAAGGGTTAAGATTACTTAATGTAATTGTGAAAAAACAACAAATACTCACAGACATATCGTGTAGACTTTTATTTTGACATGTCCAGCAGCGGAAATTACGTTTTTTTGATGCCCATTCTGATTGGTTGGTGAAATGCTACAGAAACCGAAACGCCCCTACAGCTAGACTGATCCCGCTTGTTTAAAGACTGCAAAGATACACTGATTCTTTACTGTGCAAAATGTATTTGTTCAATGCATTTCTTTGTTTGATTATGGATCATCTTGTACAGTACACTTGGCCATCCAAAAGGCTCAGAATTCAGAACAACAGCCTGCAAACATGCTCCTTGGTGTGAGGCGTCCCAGTAAGTCCACGTTTCATCGCTTGCCTCTGTTGATCATGATGATTCAGGTTACATGGCTGTGAAGTGTTAAAGCTGACAAGTGTGTGAGCTTAAATTGTCTTGCAGGGGACAATCAGAGGTGTGGAGAGGTGAGCATCAGTGTGATGGGCTCAGACTAGAGGACAGGGGGAGAGTAGTCTTGTAAAAGCTGGTGGGACTCAGACGATGGAGCTGTGTAGAAACTAAACATGACTGATGCTCTGACTCCGTTTCTTTGGATTTTACAGTAGAACAAGCAGTAAAGTACAGTTTTTACAGTGTCTAATAGAAAGTATCAAACCCAACATGTTTTGTTGCTTATTTCACTTTTTTCTACATATTTTAATTTCAAACAAAACATTTCTTTCCTTTGTTATTTTTGTCCATGTGACCTGAAACCAAGTACAGGAAGAGAGAACCTTTTTTAATACAAAGCTGCAGGATTTCTGGAGTGAGCTAATACGCTGTGACGGCCAGAGTATTAATGAATACCTCAGATGCTTAAATCACATTAGGAAAAATCTAATTCCAAACGTTTCTGACCAAACAAGGTCAGCAGTCAGTGAGGCGAAAAGATGAGGTGAAAAGGACAGAGTCTAAAAAATACGTCAAAAAATCTAGATACACACAGTTTTAGCAATCTCTGAAGAGGAATCAGTGTTGGGAGCAAAGGAAAGTTAAGCAACAAATATGAAGTTATGTAAAAATTAGGGGTGGGACTCGATTAAAAAAATTAACCTAATTAATTAGAGGCTTTGTAATTAATTAATCTTGATTAATCGCATTTTAATCATTCAAGAAAATTTGCCCCAAAAGAAAAATAATGAGACAGAGAATCAAACAATAGTCATTGACATTATTATTGTAATTTCTAATCTTTTAATTTCTAAAAAAATGCTTTTAAATTGTATTTCAATTCAAAACAGAAGAAAAAAATATATGTTTATCACTGGCAAAAATAGGACAGACCTAAAAAGTACAATACTATTTTAAGTACATTTTGATAATGGTACTGTCTTTAAATTAATAATAATAATAATAATAATAATAATCATAATAATAATAATAATAATGGGTTGATAGAATGTGTGTGCAATTTGATTTGAAGCATCATTAGAGACAGAAATGAAGGCAAAAACACATGAAGAGGGATTTCTGATCACTCATGTGGTTGTAGCTTTAGTTGTGTTTGGAGCACATAAAACAGGTTTACATGGTCTTGTAGCCAAGGTTCTGAGCTGTCTTTAGAGGTGCAGCTTGACTATATTGATATTTAGGGCATAGATTTTGCTGCTAAACATCAACATCCCCCAACTAAGGGACCCCCGGGCTTAAAGGGTTAAATGAGTTATTTTTTTCTAATTATTTAATCATATTTAACGCGTTAAATTCCCACCCCTAGTAAAAATGCTACATATACACAGACAATTAGATAAATAAACCAAGTCTAAAGAAAAAGAACTTGGAAAAATTGAAATTAATACAATAATTAATCTCTATCTAATCTCTAATTAATATTATAAGCTGTTCAAGTTAAAGGTGTCCTAGAATGCAATTAATCAACCATCTAAAACAGAGTTTTGAGCCTCCAAAGAGCATAAGAACATTTTTTTTGGCTTTCATCTGTCCCAGGAGCCCTGATACAGGCCATTCTAAACCCCCTTACTCAGGCCTTCAGTGAAAAGAGCTGTTGACCCCTCCCACTCGGCCATGACATGCTGATTGGTTGGTTTCCCCAGAAGGCCTCAGACACATGCAGGTTTGAGGAGGCGTGGCTCCCCCTTATGATGCGTTAAGGAAGGCTTTCTCAGAACAGGAGGTTTTCTCTCACCTTTTTCAACTTTCTTATTTACATAAAAAGTAGGTCAAACACGGCTTTGACTTTTTGGCATGCTACTGTTGACCACCCAAGCTGTCCTTTTCAACAACAAGGAAAATGTTGGTTTACATTCTAGGTCCCCTTTAAAGGGTTAAATGCATACAATTTTTTAACGCGTTATTTTTTTCTAATTAATTAATCATAATTAACGCGTTAAATTCCCACCCCTAGTAAAAATGCTACATATACACAGAGACAATTAGATAAATAAACCAAGTCCAAAGAAATAAAACTCGGAAAAATCGAAACTAATACAATAATTAATCTCTATCTAATCTCTAATTAATATTATAAGATGTTCAAGTTAAACTTGTCCTTATTCTTGCTTGATTTTTTTTTATTATATCAAGAGTCAATTTTAAACTACTACTTCTTCAAAAATGTTAGATATTTACATTTTTCATGTTCTACTAAACCGTTAAAGCCGGGGAGGATTAAAAACACACTCCAAACAAACGCCTGGGCACCTTAGACGTTTTAACAGAGTTTTAAAACATCGAAAAAGGAGTGTTGAAGATAACAAGGTAAAAAAATGTCAAAGAATTTATATTTAGTTATGAAATGACATTAGCTTGCTAACTCGTTACAGCTGTTGAACAACAGACTCTTGCAAAAGTAGAGAGAGCACAGCTGTATTATCGAGGGCTGCATTCTATTTCTGCAGCTGTGCATACTGGTTGAAAACTTTCTTCCAATAGAATGCATCCCATTGAAAAAAAACTGAAAATGACAACAGGTAGAATGAGAAAGAGAGACTCAATATTTTCTAGTCCATCAGGGGCGGGTTTAGGATTGAAGAAGTTCCGGGGCTTAGCCCAGATGAGTTATGGATTTTTTTTGCGTGTTTAAAATGATAAAGCATCAATTTTGAAATTCTGACCACCTTAAAGCAGAAAAAAAGCACTGAATTACATTTATGACTTAATCTGATGATATAATAAAGATATTGTTGACAACTGTGAGCTGCTGCTTTTAGAAGTTAGTCCAGTTGTACAAAAACTCTGTGAAGTTATCATTTACAAACCAAACATTAAACCACTATCATCTGATTATTCTGAAAAACATTTTAGACTTTCCTGACTCGAGCTAAAATTCTAAAAGTAAAATGATAATATTAAATTTTTTCTATGCATGATGGAACACACAGCTGAGAGTAGCGTCGTTGCTGTGGGCTGTCCTCTTTCAAAACTTATATTCAGTGGCTGCAGAAGTGTTTTTTGATAAAACCCTTTAAAGGCAATTCATTTAGAATGTTTAGTTATACTAAGATAATCGCTGTTTAGGGTGTGTTTGCACTTAAAAGAAAACTTCACACATTGAGTTGAATGCAGATTCATATTATTGAAACAATCTTTTTGGGTTTGAAACTTTGACCCAATAAAATGAATTTTACTCCTGGTCACATAAAGGTAAATATGATGATGGTGACACACAACTCTCTTTGCACTGATGACACGTTACTGCTGCTCTCCAGTGTGGATCCGCTGGTGGCGTTTAAGACTCCCGGATACAATATAACGTTTCCCACACTGGTCACAGGGAAATGGCTTTTCTCCTGTGTGGATCCGCTGGTGACATTTAAGACTCCCTGATTCAGTAAAGCTTTTCCCACACTGGTCACAGGGAAATGGCTTTATTTGATGGTCTATCAAAGATCTTGTCACATCGGTCACAGCAGTGCAGCTTCTTTGCCTCTTTGGTAGGTTGATGCAACGGTGGGACACTTGATTCATTCTCAACCTTCTCCTCTTCTGTGCAGGTCTGGTTTTTGAAATAAACAAAAAAAGGTTAATCTAGTTACTTCTTTTCTGATTCCTGCTCTTGAGGAGAACGCATGCTTTTTCTTTTCGTTCTCCCAACCCCAATAGTCACCTTCTACTTTCAGTTTTCTAGTTTTAGTATTCCTTGTTTCTTTGATCAACTGTTTTCCAATTTATATGTAGTTTTGTACCAGACATCACATTTATATGTACAACATCGTATAACTGACTGGAATGTTGCTTACATTTTTTTCAAATACTTCAGATCTTTCCTAGCAACCAAATGTCATGGTTATGCATTTGGCAAATGTGTTTTTCCAAAGCAAAACTTTTGACCAAAATCTCAGATCTACAAAGTAAATCAACCAACCTCTTCCAGCGATGACATTTTCCTGTTGGTCACACTTCACTCCACTCTTCTCCAGGAATCACCTCTGCAATAGTCTAAAGAACACAACATATCTGATTAATGCTCTAGAAAATAGCAATTAAAAGCTGTAGCCATGTTTAATTAATTCTGGTAAAGATATGATGGGCAGCTATGAACATAGTATTTTTATAATAATTTTAATCTACTGATTTCCTTTTAAAGATCTCACTGGCAGCCCAAATCACCTGTATAATTAAAGATTATGCTGCAGACATTTCATGCACTAATACCAAAGACTTGGATGATAAAAACTGCTAAAATCCAAAGTTTCTGAAAGTCAAAGTTTCAAAAATGCACTATAGAGGAGCAGAGGAGCATAGAATCTAACAGAAAAGTGCAAAAGTATTATTTTTCTTACCGTTTCTGTGAAGATGTTGAACTATCCTCTGCCGGTTGAAAATGTCCTCTCATATGTCACAGAATCGGAACTGTTTAAAAAAAGTGCAGCATTGTTTTGATGGTAACCAATGGTGGCATTGGTTTGAACATTCTAGAATCAATTTTAAAATGAAACAAATCAATAATGTTTTCAGAACTTTTCCATTTTGGCTTTGTTTCAGTTAAAAAAAATATGGAGGGATTTGTTGGGTTTTTTTTGTACATTGTTGGATAGGTTTGAATAAACACCACATGATTTGTATTAAGTCCTGAAAGTTTTGAGGAAAAATGTCTTGCAACAAATTATTGCGCAGGGTACAAGTTGGAGATGATCAAGCGATTGATAGACTGTTCAAGCATTTTAGGGTAGTGTGAAAAATTTTTGTAAATAAAGAGGGCTTTCAGAAAAATATTGATTTTATCAATTATTATTATTATTATTATTATTATTATTATTATTATTATTATTATTATTATTTCTATAGAGGAGACAAATCTGCAAAGAAGAGTGGAGAAAAAAATCCTCCACAGCAATGTGAAAAACGTATTTAACACAAACGATTGATTGTAGTTGTTCCTGCCAAGAGTCTAACAACAGGTTTAGAACCGGGTTATGTCCCAGCCAGCACACATAGGTGGGTCCCATATGGGATCTATATGGACAAGCCATATGGGTCCCAACAGAGTTTGTCCGTGGTTTATATGGTGGCCCCACAGTGTTTGAGTCAAACTCTCTGAAAATCCATGTAGGGCCTGTTAAAATCTATGTGGGCAAAAATCTTTCTGGGCAAACCCCCATGGGACCACAGTGGAAACCGCGGACAAACCCTGTTGGGACTCATATGGTTTGCCCATATAGATCCCATATGGGAGTGTGGATTTTGTTTTCCCTCTAAATAATACAAATATCATTTTGTATTTACTCAGGTTATCTTTGTCTGTTAAAGGAACACTTGGTTTGGCTTGTTTTTAGCACCCCCTAGTGTTTGTTAGCGAAAGCGAAAGTAAAACTTATCTCCTCACTGTGCGTTCATCTTTTTAACACCTTAATCTAACTGCTGAAATGTCTCCTCAGCCTTCATTAGTGTCTACAGGAGCGGTTCATCACTAAATCAAACAAATCAGCTGTGTTCATGATCTAAAACATGCAGGAAACATGCTGGAAGCAGACTGCAGCACCAGGCATGTCAGCTCCATTTTTCTAAGTCCAACAGGGAGCTGCCCGCCACTCTGAAGTTGCAAATATGGTATTCTGGCCACAGAGGGCGGTGAGCGTCTGAGTGACATTTCATTAACCCTGTAAAGGGTCATTTTAGCACAAACTGGCTCAAGAACATGATTTAAAAATATGAAAAAGTTGCAGAGTATGGCTTTAATGAAATGTGTTTGCTGGCATAAAACATTCATAGATGAGAAAGAACAATTAAAATGCACACACAGTTTCCTGTAGTATTAATTTGTTTGTGATTTTCTAAATAAACTCTACTTTCCTTGACCTGCCGATCTCAGTTTGGGTGAATCCGCTCCTAGAGGGGATGCAGCCTCGAGCGGAGCACCTTGTAATGGCTCATTTCACACTCTCAAAATGGGTCTGTGTCTTCACTAGAGGCATAGCAAGAAACCAAAGGGATGGGGGGGGGGGGTCATCTCCAAAAAAGTGTTTGGATCCTTTAGAGCAGCCACTCAGTGAACTGATAGAAACAGCACATTCAAGTTTCCGCCTCACCTGGGATTTCCTCTGAGCTCCAGATGGCAGATAGACCCATCTCACTCTCACACACACATACACACACACAGCCATTAATGCACATCCAACTCTCAGAGTTGCGAGTAACCACCACCTGCTCCTGGCTGAGACCATTGTTCACTGGTCCTCCTAATGCGGGCTGACACATGTTGCCAAGCTGAG
The DNA here is from genome assembly GCA_006937985.1 of Aphyosemion australe. Taxonomy (NCBI): domain Eukaryota; kingdom Metazoa; phylum Chordata; class Actinopteri; order Cyprinodontiformes; family Nothobranchiidae; genus Aphyosemion; species Aphyosemion australe. Next base: position 212,770 of record SSNS01000029.1, on the reverse strand, counting down.
GGCCCGGCACTTCAGCTCAGATGGAACAAGGCGGGACGCGACATAAATCACCTCACCTTTCATACTGAAGCCTCCTTTTATCCATGTGTCTCTGTGCATGTTCAAATGAATGACCTACTTTGTCAAATGTGTACAAAGCAATTCACAATGACAAATATGAAATGAATTTTCTTTCCATTGAAGTAGCAAAAATAGGAAGAGATCAAAAATAAAAGGACGGCACAAACAGCATTTCATGTTTCTGCCAGGGAACAAAAGGGAAACATAAAAACACATAACAGTCACAAAAAAGTGGGATTTAGGAGTGAACTAAAGATATTTCTTAAACGTCTGAAGCACTGGGTGTATACTGACTATTTATTGTTTTGCTGCAACTGAATTTTTGTCCTTTTTGTTTTATTAGATAAAGCTCTGATTTGCATGAGCCAGATGGCAGGAAACACTGATGTTCCTGTTTTCCATATAAACAGACACGTCTGCATCAACCTAACAAAGTCATTATTTATTTTACCAGGTAAAACCTGTTCCCTTATACGAGGGTGACAGTGGGTCAGTACATAAAACATAACATAGACAACTTAAAGTTGACTAAAAACTAGGGGTGGGACTCGATTAAAAAAATTAATCTAATTAATTAGAGGCTTTGTAATTAATTAATCTTGATTAATCGCATTTTAATCGTTCAAGAAAATTTGTCCTGAAAGCAATTTTTTAAAATTAAAAATAATGAGACTCAATCCCCAGTGAGTCGTAGCGGATGGCTGCTCATACTGAGCCAGGATCCTCTGGAGGTTTCTTCCTGTTAAAAGGGAGTTTTCCTTCCCACTGTCGCTACATGCTTGCTTAGTATGAGGATTGCATCAACACACAGTCAGTGTCTTGATGCAATCTGCTGGGTTCCTTATATAGGAAACTTTTTTACTGATTGGCTTAATGAACTGAACTGTATTGGAATGTTTACTTTGCGAAGTGCCTTGAGACGACTCTTGTCGTGATTTGGCGCTATATAAATAAACTGAATTGAATTGAGACTCAATAATGAGAATCAAACAATAGTCATTGACATTATTATTGTAAACACAAGATCTTTTTTTCTTTTTTCTAAAAAAAAAGCTTTTAAATTGTATTTCAATTCAAAACAGGAGAATATATATATATATATATATATATATATGTATATCACTGGCAAAAATAGGACATACCTAAAAGTACAATACTATTTAAAGTACATTTTGATAATGGCATTGTCTTTAAAATAAAATAATAATAATAATAATAATCATAATAATAATAATGGGTTGATAGAATGTGTGTGTAATTTGATTTGATTTAGCATCATTAGAGACAGAAATGAAGGCAAAAACACATGAAGAGGGATTTCTGATCACTCATTTGATTGTAGTTCTAGTTGTGTTTGGAGCACATAAAAAAGGTTTACATGGTCTTGTAGCCAAGGTTCTGAGCTTTCTTTAGAGGTGCAGCTTGACTATATTGGTATTTAGGGCATTGCTGCTAAACTTCAACATCCCCCAATTGGGGGACCCTCGGGCTTAAAGGGTTAAATGCGTTAATTTTTTTAACGCGTTATTTTTTCTAATTAATCAATCATAATTAACGCGTTAAATTCCCACCCCTACAAAAAACAAATTAAGAAGCCAAAATCAGCAAAAAGGGGGCAAAAAACCGCGCGTTCTATAACCGCGCATTCTAAATGCGTGTTTTGGCAGAAGTAACACACGTTTAGAACACGCAATTTTAGAACGCGCGTTTTGTTTATATTCTGAATATTCTGTAGAATACTGTTTTGTTTTGTTTTTTCCACTGGAGAAATTAGCAGAGGAGCTAGCGTTCTGTAGCCAATCTGGCTCAAAGTATTATCCTTCACATCAAAACTTCATAATATCATTATAACCATAATTAGAAACTGACAATGAAATAAGATATGCATGAAGCAGTATGACCCTTTTTGTCTCCTCAGAGCTAAATTCCATTTCTCCAAACTGAGGTTGTTCATAGAGCCTCACAGGTAAAATAATGATTATTGATTGTTTTTCACAAGATCTGGGCTTTTTTTCCTTTAACACATTGGGTAAACTACAGAAAAACAGCTATTTGTGTTAAAAATTTTCCAGAATGTGTCACATTTTTGGAATTATTCTCCTATTCTCCACACGCAGATTAGAATTTATGTTGTGCTGTTTGAGTGAGTTATTCCCAAGACGTGGCGAGTTTCTTAATCCTGTATTTTATCATCACTTTCTTCCCTCTCCTGCAGCATGCTTTCACCATCTACCTCTACAACAAGTTCACCCCTGAATCAAGAGCTACCAGTGATCTGCAACACCTTGTAAACAGGAGATTACTGGTTGATTTGGAAATCAACAGCTGTTTAATGACAACAGAGCCTCTTCCATGTTGCATCAAGCTGGGTTCACCCATGCGCCGTATCTACGGTTCAGCTCTGAGCTCCTGTCAACACAAAAACTGTTGTAACAGTACAAACAGAAACTGGGGGGGGGGGGAATAAAACAGGCTCCATTCATACAGAGCAAGAGGAAGCAGAGAGTGCACCAAAAATGTTCCGCTCCAGTTCAGGCGGCAAACTGAGAGGAAGGAAATTGTATGTAGATAGTACAAAACCTGAGGTTGGCTTCTCTTGCAGACACCTGAGTGTTTTTCTCCCACATGTCAGCTGTATAAATGACCTTTCCTCTGGATTTTGGCAACCATGAAGTGCTACAAAGACCAGAGCTATTGCAGGCTGCCACACCACAAGGGGAGACTGTCTGCCAAACACGACCAGATCCAACGCTCAGCAGCGGTGTTGAGATTAGAGTGGCACGCCGATTGTTTCAGTCCCACTCACTCGGAAAGCGCTCCTAGACGTAAACGCTGCATACCAAGACGGCAGGGACTGCCTTTTTGTTAATGAGAACGGCAACATTTCACGTCTATTCAGAGGGGTAAAAACGGCGCCGATCCATTGTCTGGATGGAATTCATTCTCAGCGTTGTAATCTTAAAAAGAAGTCATTTATATGTACCGCTGCTCAAGCTGTCGATATCTCATTGTGTATGTCGTTTGATTTCTTTTGAATACCAGACAATACAGTAAGGCAGGAAATAAATGACTGTGCTGCTTAGTTACTAAAAATTTAATTCATAGCTGGAAACATTCAGGAACACAACTTTTGATTATCCTTAGTGGTTTGTATGTTTTTCTTTATCTTAAGTGTCTTAGCTTGTGATCGTTTCTGGCTTTTAAAAAAGAAAAATATGGTGATGGTCTAGACTTCTTTAGGTGAGTAAAATCAATACCTTACAGTATTATGGTTGGTTCGTAGTTGTCAATGCAAACACTAACCATCTGGTTCTATTGATACTCGTTCTTTTACTGTTGGTTTATCATTGAAATCTATGGATTTGCCTCATGTCAGACTTTAATTGTTGCTTAACATGTAGGGGGCATATAAGGAGTTTTCAGAACTGAGTTATTTTTATATTTTAGTTGTCATTGCCTTTATTTGTATTTGTATGTTTTACCTTTTTATTAACTGTAATGTTTGTGTTTTATGTACATGGGACAACAGATGGAAACTAGCTTTTTGCTAATTCTGGTATATTTACGTCCTGTACGTTCATTAATATGCATTGTCCCATTCAAATAAATAAACAAATCAAAAATCAAATCAAACATCCACAATTTTCATAAACCACCTGGAATACAACATTTCTCTGTCAAACCCTTATCATCATCATCATCATCATCATACAACAATGTCATTAAATCTTGGGGTGGGACGTGATTAAAAATTAATCTAATTAATTAGAGGCTTTGTAATTAATTAATCTTGATTAATCGCATTTTATTCAATCAAGAAAATTTGCCCCGAAAGTAATTTTTTAACTAAAATTAACAAGGCAGAGAATCAAACAATAGACATGGACATTATTATTTTAACGTCAAGCTCTTTTAATTTCTAAATAATGTTTATAAATTGTATTTCAATTCAAAACAGGAAAATAAAGTTATTTTGAGCTGCTGCTGTGCGTCATGCATAAAAAACGCTGCTGGCGTAGGCTGGAGCTATTCCTGAAGCTTCACTACGCAGCCTTTTATCGCCGTGACTGGATAGTCAATTCAGATGATTGACAACTCTTTTGGATCATTAGGGCCAATAGAATCAAGTGATACTCACCAAAATCAGACTGACAGCTCAATCAGCCAGTGAGACTCGTCATAACACGAACATACACAAACCAGGAAAGTGAAAAGCCCTAGTGCATGTTTGAGTTTGAAGCCTGTTTTGTTTTTCTTGGGTGAAAATGACTTTGTTTTGTGTCTAAACTGTTTTCAGCGTGACACAAGAGGTAGGGCTAATAGTAAACAATAAGAAAGTCTGAATAAAACAAACTTTTCAAGGTGAAACATCAAAGGTAAGAAACTGAGACAGAAATGAGGGCAGAAACACATGAAGAGGGATTTCCAGTCACTCATTTGATTGTAGTTTTAGTTGTTGTTTGGAGCACAGAAGAAAGGTCAAGAGAGATTTTGCAACAAATTTTGTACCATATGCACAAGCACAGCTAAAACGACGTCCAGACGAACACGGAAAAACTGCCCAAATGGATAAAAACGTCCCTAATGAAGCCTGAGTGTTAAGCATTTTAATGTACTAAAAGGATGTCATCTGCAATCGTACTGAGATTTGGTTTCAGCAGAGACTTAATCTGAATTGACTCAGATCAGATTACAGAAGAAAAAAAACTGTTAATACATTTCAATATTTGGATCTAAAAAAATTTGTCTTTCCTGATGGACAGTTAAAGGTACACTTGGCAGTTTTGGCTTGCTTTTAGCACCCCCTGGTGTCCGTTAGTGAAACCAAAAGTGAAACCGAAAGTGAAACTTATCTCCTCGTTGTGCGTTCGTCTTTTTAACACCTTAAAGCAGCTGTCCGGAGTATTTCTTTTATTTGATAGCACCATCTAGTGGCTGACAAGCGTATCACACCAAGAGTCATTCGATTCGTTTTTTTAAGATGGCGACTGCACATTTCTTGTTTCTGAATGCGCTTCTGTAGCCGACAAACAGAGCTAAAACACGTTGTTTTACAATTATTATTCTAATGTCATGTTGTGTTTTATATACATGTATTTATATTTTAAAGATTTACTTGTCCGTGAAAAGTTAATCAACTCTGCATCAGCTGAGGTGCTTCCTTAAATTTGAAGCATATAAGCAGTAGTTTAACACTATTGGTTAGGCACTCTAAAGTTGCAAGTGCGGTATTCTGGCCACAGAGGGTGGTGCGGGTCTGAGTGACATGTCATTAACCCTGTAAAGGGTCATTTTAGCACAAACTGGCTCAAGAACATGATTTAAAAATATGAAAAGTTGCTTATTATGGCTTTAAAAAAGAAAAACTGATTAATGCTGTAAAAATGCCACCAAGGAGCATTCATCAGTTACCTGCATGACATGACTTACTATTATATTCCCTACCAAGGTGTTAAAACTGCAATACTCAATTTTTGTACCATATCATTATGAAAATAACTTATTTCTCTATAAACATGAAACCTGCTTTTCCCTGAGAAACCAGCACAATAACTGATTATCCGTTCTCACGGCGGTTCTTGTTTTTTTCTCCCCAATCAGACCAGAATAATGACCAGCGTGTGTGAAGACCCTGTTAGAATGGAAACAGTGTGTGTGTTTGTGTGGAACGTTATCAATTCGATTCATAAATCGGAGCTTAAAAAGGTTAGAATCACATTCCTGTACAGTATGTTTTGTTGCCCGTGAAATGTCACGCTGTGTCTTGTTGGTCGCTCAGAGCAGCTTGTGCGTCGGTGACGTCGGAGGAAACACGCCTGATGCAACATTTCAACATGTTTTAAAGATTTAAAAGAGAGGAAGCTAAAATTAACTAGAGTTCTTCTCTGAGTTTTATTGTTACTGAACATCAGAACCAAACTGAAGCTTCTGCAGTCTTTTTCCTTCTCTGTTAGCAGGACTGGGTTTCATTTGTTTACACAGAACGAGCATTGAAGGTCAAACCTCACGATGAGTCAACACTGGAGAGTGGTTTACTTCATATTCTCATTTTTCTCTTTGCCTCTGTCTGTCAGTCCGCAAGGGTGTGTGTGTGTGTGTGTGTGTGTGTGTGTGTAATTGTACAAAACTCATCGTGTGATTCAGCCGGTTCCTGCACAATTCAAGTGGGAAGTAGCCAGAGCTGAAAACACCAACTGTTTCCTGGCAGTCAAGAATAAATTATTAGCCAGTCCATTAAAGTTACATTTCTGTGTTTGATTGCCACATTCAGCCACACAGTGTGAGCGATGCTAAATCAGTGGGAGGAAAATAAAGATTAAATGCTAAAAAAGGTCCCTAACACTGGATTTTTGGGTTCATTTTTCATGCGAAAAGCAGGAGGATGCACGCATGCAGCAGCACTGTAATGGCCTCCATCATTTGTCATTTCTTCGTAATGCGAGTGTGACTGTCCACAGCTGAGGTATCTACCCGGGCCAGAGGCACCTCGGTGATGCAGAACCGCAAAAATACAGGAAACATGCACACGGGCTCCGTGCACATGTGAACTGACCTAACATGAACCCAACAGACCAGAACTCGGACAGATTCTGGGATGATTCACTTGAGAGCTGGATCTTCGGCTCCTGCAGACACACACACACACACTCACGAAGACGTTCTCTCACACATTACCTCTAGCCTCTAGGTAAGGGAAGGCTCACGAAATTGAGTTCACGGTGGTCGCTTAGCAATGTTGAGCAGAGGGTGTGCTATCAAGCCAAATTGTTCCGGTTCCTCTTGGCTCCCCTCAATTCCGTTTGGGTGTTCAAGGGTGGAACGGCGGCACGGCGATCCGGCGGCTCTGACATTTAGAAAAGTGGAAAGAAGAAAATAGTCAGAATTTATCAGAATCTTATAAACAAAAACGGATCTAAAAAACGTAAAGCTCCATCTAAAACCCGTTTTTGTGCAGAAAGTATATTCCAAAAATATTCTTCCAATCAGGAAACTTTGAATGAAAGGACCGCCGTTATGAAGCGTCTCCAGCTGTTGGAACACCTCCTAAATGCACATTTGCAAACAAACGTCCTGGCGTTCTTTTCAAACCCCCGCGACGTAAGAGGCTAATTAGCAGCTACTATTTCCCCAAATTTAGCTCTCAGCACTTTCTTGTTTTTATCCATCTGATCTTCAGGCGGGAACGGTGAGCACAGGTAAACGGCTAATTTGGAAACTCATCTGCTCTTCTTTCTTTTGGCAAAAGCAGTTTTATTTCTCAGCCTTTGGCGGCAAAGCTGTGCAGAACTCATCTAAATTGCGTCTCGCTCACTCGCATCACCCTCGTGCATGTTGCCAAAAATGACTTAGATGTAAAACAGCTAACTTATGTGGAATAAAAACTGCCGTATTTCCAGATATTTTCCTTAACTAGTAGATTTTCCATTTGAGGAGTTCACATTTTTAGGATTAAATTAAAAAAATTACAGTTTCTTTTCTGCTTCAGACTTTTGAATTCATTTAATTGAGCTGTTCTGCTCTTTCAGACACATTTTAGGTCACTTGACCTCAGTTGATCTCATACGTTCTAATTAATTTTCACCATTCACTAGCAAAAGCCATGACTGATACACTTACAAGAAATGAATCGACTGCCTCTAATTTGCCCAGAGGACTAGAAAAGCACTTTTATCCACCTTAAAGCGCCGACAGAATCGTAAATAAACCTGACAGCTGATTCAGTGACATCATCTGTTACAAAGGAAAACTCTCATGATTCAGCAATGAACACCCACTAAAGATGAAGCTTTTGTTTTTACAGAAAAAAATGTCATTCATCAGTCAGCAAACCTGTGTTTTACTGTCTCAGGAATAAAGAGGAAACATGACATGTAGACGTTTTTTATTCCTCTAGGACTAAATCTATTGTCTTAAGTTTAACCAAATGACTACGTGACAGATTTAACTAACAAAAGATCATTTTCCTTCAGCTTAAGATGCATCTGTCTTCTGCTAAAAGAATAAAAAATGTAAGTTATAAAACGAAGACAATTTCTGAGCTGGTATTCAAATAAAAAAACAAAAGAAAAATATGTTTTATTTTGAACAAAACACAATAAACTTTTACACTTCCATAAAAGTTAATGTTGCATGCTTACATACAGAAAATTAAATGGTTATTAGCAGCTAAATAACACTCTTGTGGCAGTAAATGACACTTCTGCTCTGAATGCAAAACTGACGAGCATAAAGGAATATTTGGGATGAGGGATGTTTTAGAAAGCCGAGATCCTATTAACCCTTCTGTGCCCTTAGTGCATTTTTTGTGATCAAACACCAGAAACGTGAGAAAATTAAAAGGTTATATAAGGGTTAAAGGTGCAATGAGTAAGAATTTTACAGTGAAATAAAAACAAAACGGTCTGGAGGCATCACCGGTGCCGAACGGCAGCGGGACGTCACTGCTTCGATTAGAATCCATTATAGTCTATGGGGTTGATCCAAACCGGCTGCGGCGCAAAAATTTTCAGGCGCATCCCAGAAGCGCAGTGCCGCACTACTAAAGATAGGATTGGTTTCTATTTTTGCCACAAGCCGCTTCTGGGACACATCAATTGCCGCAGTTAACATAGGGCTAGACAGGAAATCACACACGGTTTCAGTGTAAAACGTCTGGTAATTTTCAAAATAAAAGACTATTGCTGCGATGTGATTTCTTATTTATGTAGATTACATCTATACGTGTGACCTCACGGCCAATTTACTCCCAGCATCTTTCGAGAAGTGCAGCGGTGTGTTTTTCATGGCCTTAATCCTGGCAGTGGAGAGAAACAACATTATATATGACATCAAACAGCGATGTCAAACGTGATTTCATTCTACTTTTGGGTTTAATGGCGGCTGGCATAAACAAACATTGACCTCTGAAGTCTCGTGAGATTTTGTGATCTCGCGAGTCTAGCGAGGAGGATGGTGGAGAAGCCGCTCCGTGGCTGAGACTCTCCCGGTGTGGATTGACACGCAGCGAAGCATGCACCACTTCTGCACCACTGATGCCTCCAGTGTGAAGTCGGGGTAATGCCTCTTCTCAGCCGGCTGGGTGGTTGCCAGTTTTTGTACTTTTAAAAAGACATAAGAGGGACATAGTCTTTGTTTGCAATCTGTCCCGCCTCCATTCTTCCTGGTTCAAGAGCCAGTCATATGCAAGCCTGCGGGGTTGCCAAGTCTGCGTCACCGAACACTGCTGCACCAGCATTCGTAATTTGACACTGGGCAGCAAAAAGCATCAGCGTTGTGGAAAGAATAGAAGCCAGTAAAACCTACACAGCCACAGCATCCTTTTCATTTTACTCTAATAGTGGATAAAAAAGGCTAGAGGCTAACATTGAGCTAACAATGCTAACAGTTTTTTTCTTAGTTTTTTCTTCTACTACTTTTTTTTCCAATTACCAACAACTCGATATCACAGTGACATGTATTTATCTACTTATCAACTTACTGTGTATGACTCGTCTTTGCTTGTCATCTAGAATCATCTGGCGCTGATCTGTAACTGGCAACCAGCATGAAACTCAGACGCAGGAGGGGTGGGGTAACTAAAAGTGGACTTGTTTTATCTATACATGGACCGCAGTACCCAGATTTGACCACAGGATGCCATTCTGTCTTCGTGCACCTCTAACAACTAGCCATTAGCTTGTCAGTCAATCAGAAGTAATTTTTGTTTGTCCAACCTGAGGTCACTCAAATGTTCACAACCTCTCCACAGACACTCGACTGAAAAGATTGAAACTTCCACTTTAAGCCGATGTGTTGTTGGAACACTTGGAACTACTTCTTCTCTGGATTAATCAAAGTTCCGTCATTAAACAGCAGCTAGATTACCTCACCGAGTACACATCTCATTGTTCCCGTTTACTCCCGACGGGCGCTTCTGTTAATATCGGCACATTCTGCTTTGCAAGCCACTGTTTTTTTAATTGAACCTTCCTTCTGCGTACTAATTTATTAAATCTGTTTTATTGCCATTGATTGAAATTTTAATTGGATCAATTTCAGTTGGTCTGTGTGAATTATCGCCCGGTGGTTCGCACTAAACTGGCTGCCTACTCAGACTGCAGAGAGTCAGATCTATCCCAAACTGATCCGGTTACCTCTTCAGGGCAATACGCGCTGAAAAAGACAGCATGAGCTGCCTCTGAAAGGAGCTGGGATTTTTTTTTTTCCCTGTGTGGGCGTCATCACACCATTAGAGCAAAAAAACACAGCTGATCTATGCCCTGCTGTGCTCTAAAACTCATCATCTTCCACAAAAGCAGCATTAATAATACTGTTTGATCCCAGTGAAGTGATTGAACAGTGAAGTGCTTTGTAAAATTTAGCCTCTCAGCACTTGAGTATAAAATATTAGTTTCTTACAAGCCCTCATTTGCATGTCTCATTGTTACCAGGGCAGCCTTTGATTCATTAATAAACACATTAAATATTTTGTCACAGCAGGTTTAGCGATGAAAACCACTCAGAATGACTCCTTTTGTAAAATGTCACGATGCATGTACTTTACAGGCAATTAATTGCACAATTAATGACTTGATTAATTGTATCCATAACATAATTCTGTGGGATTAGGCGCTATTTATCACAATGTTTGCTAGGATATTAGCTGTCTCTCCTGTTTTAAAATAAATTGAGAAAACCAGAATCAATCAATGTGTTGAGGAAATAGTTCTGATGACAGTTACTGATTTTTCAAAGCTTCAATTAAAATGACTGCAGCAACTAAAGTGAGATTTTTTTTAAAGTGAAGTAACTTAAAACAGCCTTGAAAACATGTTAGAGTGTTTCATACCAGAAATAACAGAAAAAAGATTAAAACAAAGATTTTATGGCACCTTTGTATACCCTTGCTATTTTTATTTTTTGTATAATTATTAGGGGTGGGACTTGATTAAAAAGATTAATCTAATTAGAGGCTTTGTGATTAATTAATCTTGATTAATCGCATTTTAATCGTTCAAGAAAATTTGCCCCGAAAGCAATTTTTTAAAATTAAAATAATGAGACAGGGAATCAAACAATAGTCATTGACATTATTATTGTAATTTCTAATCTTTTAATTTCTAAAAAAAAAAAGTTTTTAAATTGTATTTCAATTCAAAACAGGATAAAAAAATATATATGTTTATCACTGGCAAAAAAAGTACAATACTATTTTAAGTACATTTTGATAATGGTATTGTCTTTAAAATAATAATAATAATAATAATAATAATAATAATAATAATAATAATAATAATAATAATAATAATAATAATGGGTTGGTAGAATGTGTGTGCAATTTGATTTCATTTAGCATCATTAGAGACAGAAATGAAGGCAAAAACACATGGAGGGACCCATAATACCCATAATAATTATTAATTTTACAGCATGACCTTATAATAATAATAAAGCACAGCGTAGTTATATTTGTATTAAATGTAACACCTACCCTTTCATGATTAATCAATTAAAATGTTTTGTTGTACTAAAATGGTTTGTGGGCCAAAACAAAGCAAAAATACTTGGAGACCATCGTATCAGTTTAATATCTGCAGATTTAAAGTCAAAATATTAAAAATATTCATTTTCCAGTACCATGTTTTACCCCATCCCTCCAGCTGTTCTGCCCTCACTGAATGAGTTTTCTTTATAAATATTACAGAAGCACAGTTTACATTATAGATATGGTTAAATGTATCTGAACAAAAAAAAATCTCAAATGAAATAAATATCATGCCTACTTACTCAATCTTAACTCAACCTTGCTGAGCTCTCTCCCCGTCTAGCGTAGTGAAATGTTTCAGTTCTTTAATTTTACAAATAACACCAAAAACTGTGAAACCTGGTCTAAATGCTTTCCAAGAGCGCAGATTATCCTTCAGCCACGATGATAAAAGATTTGTTATTACCTTTTCATTCTGCAAATTCAACATGAGTTCTAATTAAAGGTAGATTTTAGAAGAAAATTCAATAAATAAAGAATCACAGCCACAAATTCAAAGAAAACACTGTGACTCATAAATACAAGTATTAACCCATACAGAACCCCCAGTTGTGGGGAATGCAGGACACATGCACACTGCTTCCAGACAGAGTTTAAACTGCCTGCAGGGTTAAAGCTGTGGGAATAGGAAGAAGAGAAATAAGTGGCTGGTGTGCATGCAAAGATGTGAGCAGGTTGTGGTTGAATGGTCGTGGTCCATCTGGGACAGGTGAGCTGCTACTAAAGAGCTAGGAAGTCTTGAAACGAAAGAAAAAGAGAATTTGAGGCAGCGCACCTCACGGGACATCCAGCTCCTGGTCTTCTGAGACCCAGCACATTGTCAGCACCTTTTCTAGCCACTGTACCATCAGCTCAACAATATTGAACTGGGACTTTGAGCCACAGCAAAGAGAAGAAACTACTGCATGTGAGGAGAAGAGTCAGACTGACCAGGCTGGTGTTCCCTGTAGAAACTTGGTCATCCACGACCCAAACCATCACTTTTCTGTCTCACCAGCAGCTAAACACTTCAGAGACGTATTTATACTTGAACAGGACTACTCTAGTCTATATTTAATTGCTTTAATGTAGTGTTTCTTAATTATTTTCCATCACGCCACCCCAGGGAACATCATTTTATGGCACCCCACTAATTGAGAAACACATTAAGGGATTTGATCCTGATGTACTTATAAGCTGTGTTTTCACTACAGGAGTTCTGGGAAATTTCTGGGATGAGGGAAGGTGACTAGGAAATTACAATGGCTGTTGTGTTTACATATGAAATCGGCCCTTTCAGGACTTCGCTAGGATGTCAGCACGTCGCGACTGCTTTGGCAGTGAGTGATGTCACTGATCAGTGCCAAATGGCATCCACGGCCATTATTAACGTAAAAACTTTTTTATTATGTCATAGTACACCGTAATTTAATCCATTCGGGGGACCGGGAGAGAGGCTGTGTGACGTAAAAATCAATGTTTGTTATGGAGAACAAAATGCGATTGAAAATCCAACGTTGTGGGGATTTCTGTCGCATTTTTCAGCATTGGTAATTTAGAAACTGTTATTTTTAAAGCAGCATCAACGCTGCTTAATTTCTTTTCCATACATTCAGCTTCACCAGCAGCTCTTCCAATTTTACAAATACCAGTTGTTTGGGGACATCTGTGATGTCATTTCCTACTGAGTTACAACCAATCAGCACGAGTTAACCACAAGTCCCGCCCAGCAAATCTTCCAGGCCTTTTTCCGAGTACACACCCAAGGCAGATACTCCTTTGGTTCCTGAAATGGCTCGTAAAATGGTCCTTTCTGCTCCGCCCGGTAAAATGGAGACACACACATGAACGTTTGGTAAAACTACCCGGGAGTTCCGATAGTGGAAACGTACGAGGTTTTGAATGTGCCAAAAATATGTTGTCAACGTATGAACTAGACAAAGACACGGACACATTTTTTTGTATGTCGTGCGCAGGAACTAATTTACGCATTATGTGTCATTCATCATTTTCTACTTGTGTGTGAAAATGTTCTTAAATATAAGAAAACGTCAGACCATGTGTAGGAACAGCATCTAGTGGTAGAACAAGGTTCTACCACGAGGTTTAGTTGGTGTGTTTGTTATGAAAAAACATAACATAAACACACCAACAAAACCATACACAACAGTTAGAAAAAAACTAGTACACCCAAAAGACAAGATACCAACAGGACATAAGTGTGGAGTCATATATGAAATCCCATGCAAACTATGCAATAAAACATACGTAGGAGAAACCGGACGCCAACTCAACACACGAACTATAGAACATAGAAAGGAGTGTGAGAAGGAGACGAGAAGAAGACACACAAGAGCAGCAAAACAGGAAGCAGAAAGTACAATAAAAAAATCAGCCGTAACAGACCACTGCACAAGAGAAAATCATATAATGGACTGGGACAGAACAAGGATCATAAACACCGAACAACAAAAACACAAAAGATGGATCAAGAAAGCGATAGAAATAAGAAGATGTGGACACACAACCATGAACAGAGACAATGGGGTTTACACATTGGATCACGCATGGAACTGTGTCATCGGCGAGGAGGGTGCGGGCAGCAGAGGGCGACACCGTCCTTTGCTGCCTGCGTATAAACAGAGACTTAGCTTGGAGGATGACCACAGCTGGTGGTCGAAACGTCAGCAAGGTAAAACCATCTTTTTCTCTGTGTTAAAAAAAGAACCAAGTGATATAGTTATCTGACATTGTAGCTGATTCGACTGGAGGATTTAGCAGAGACTCCGGAGGGGACGCATCTTCCGTGAGCGCACTGATGCTTGCTGAGGCTCCAGAGTGGTTCCTGAGCAGAAACCGCGTCCTGAGCTCAGAGGAGGCTGCAGTATCAACAAACATTGTCTAACAAGAACAAAACTAACTCTAAACAGAACATGCATTCAACTCCTTAAATGTAAAATTGACAACAGAATGGAACATTTAGTCCGTTTCTCTATTTTTCTTCATATTTAAACTTATATCGATCCTTTATTTCTGACAGGAACCTCTCCTCTGTCCTGACCACGTTTACAATAATTACAACCTCTGCAACTACTTTGTTCTCTTCTAAATCAGCAGCCATTGCCTCAATCTCGCTGTCAATAAAGTTTTTTCGGGAAGAACCCTGGGAATCCCCTCATGAGCTGCACACGTAGTGTGACCAAATATGGTTAATTGAGGGCGTTTCTGTATGTAAATGACAGTGAACGGACACAAGCACCTGGGTACGCACAGGTGGGGTTTATCATCAGACGATTGCGGAGGAACATACGTACGAGAGGCCACCGCATGTTTCATAAATCAGAATTTTGACTGTTCGTACGAACATTCTAAACTTCGTTCATAGGAAAGAATATAGGAATATTTCTACGAACGTTTGATGAATGAGGGCCCAGGTCTTTACACAGTTGTCAGTTCCCATAATTAATATAAATTATTGATGCACCTTTATGAACCCATTTGGTAGTTTACTTTTTTTTCCCATAAATTATCACTCTTATGTGTTTTATTCACTTCTGCAAAAACAGACTTTCAAAAATAAAAGTGTCAACTGGTATTATACGTCTAAAACACCATCAGATCAATGAGGTTATGTCTCTCGGCATGAACGTGAGTAGGTGAAAGGAAAGGACACGACAGGTTAAAGCTCACTCTCTGTCCCGGGTCTCTGGAGGAAAACCAGCACAAAATTACTTCTTGCAACATCACCAATCTGACTCAGCAACAACTTAATGCTTTATTTTTCCTCTTCATTCTACCGCTCTTTCACGTTGTCTCTTGGTAATATTCTTTACTGCTTCCTCTATCACAGCTGTGCATGGCACAAAAATAAAAACTGAACTCAAAGTTTTGCACATTTTCTCTTCCTATAGCCTCTCCCAAACATTCCATTTTCTAAAGTTTTCTTCCCACGTATTTTGTGCTGTTGATGGACCACAGAGATGTCATTAAGGCCCAACGCAGCGAGTGAGAGCCCAGACCAGAGGAGGCCATGACTGAAGCATTCACAGCTCTGCATCTCTCAGATCCCTGAGTTAAAAGAAAGAAACGTCCCTTTGGGCCACAGTTCGAGGGAGGCGTAGTTGGGAAAAAAGAAAGAGAGTGATAGCTAGCCTAAATGATACGTATCGTTTCAAAGTTGGGTCCTTTGGGGGAAGCTGACAGCCAGCTCATCACACCTAATATGAGTGATACCCAGGATTTGTGGATGTCTGAAAGTGTCACAGACCCTGAAATCATCAAAAAAAAAAGTCCAAGTAAAGAGAGTAATTGTCCTGAACCTTCAGGATTGATGATCTCTATTATTGCTACTGTGACAAAATACACACCAAGTGCACGGGACTCAAGGTCAATTTGTCTCTCTACCAGATCATGCCACTGCAGTCTGATTTTACTCACATTTTATTAGATATGAAGGAATGTCCTCATGCACAGGCCCATTCATACCCATAATGGCCCCAGCATTGACTATTTAGGAGCCTGGAACATACCTTTGAAGTTATATTTCATGTGATTCTCAGCTGGGATGAGAATCAGCTCCTCTAAATCTGAGACCACGAGCTTTGGGTAGTGACAGAAAGAATGAGATCACGGATACAAGCGGCTGAAATGAGTTTTCTCCGCAGGGTGGCTGGGCTCTCCCTTAGAGATAGGTTGAGAAGCTCTGTCATCCGGGAGGGGCTCGGAGTAGACCTGCTGCTCCTCCACATCAAGAGGAGCCAGTTGAAGTGGCTCGGCATCTCGTTAGGATTCCTCCTAGACGCCTCCCTGGTGAGGTTTTCAGGCACGTCCAACATGGAGGAGACCCACAGGAAGACCCAGGACACGCTGGAGGGTCTATGTCTCTTTGCGGGCCCGGGAACTCCTTGGGATTCCCCTGGAGGAGCTGGCCCAGGTGGCTGGGGAGAGGGAAGTCTGGGCCTCTCTGCTTAGGCTACTACTCCTGCTACCTGACCTTGTATAAGCGAATGATAATGGATGCATGGGTGGATGTGCTCATGTGGGTAAACACCAACAGATAACACGTATAATAGCAGTACGGAGGACTCGGATCCTTGATGACCGTAAGCAGAAGGGAACTCAGATCTTACTGTTTGTTTGGCCTGTATTTGTATAGCGCCCCAAGGCACTTCACAACACAATCAGTCATCCACCCATTCACACACTGGTGGGGATGAGCTACATCATAGCTACAGCTGCCCTGGGGCGCACTGACGGAGGCGAGGCTGCCGTACACTGGCGCCACCAGTCCCTCCGACCACCACCAGCAGGCAAGGCGGGTTAAGTGTCTTGCCCAAGGACACAACGACAGCGACAGACTGAGCGGGACACGAACCTGCGACCTTCCGATTGCAAAGCGGCGCCTTAATTCCTCTGCCACCATCGCCCTGTTTCTAGTCGATGTCAAAGAGAAGAAGGATCCAAAGCCAACCAAGACACAAAGAGTAGCACTGGTGAGACTCATAGTCCCCTCCATATTGTGACATCTGAACGAGCCTTTTTTCGTCTGTTTTCTATTAGAAGCTAATGCAGAAAATAGGGGTAGAAGACTATTTTCACTTTCAGCCTGAATGTTAAACTCAGAGTGATCGATCATTTTCACAAATAATAAGAGAACAAAACTGTTCAGAACCCTGCCTGTTACTGTCTGTTTAGTGTCGTTGTAGATGGGGTCCAGAAGGGTAAACGCTGTGATAGGGTGGGAGGGCTCCATGTTAATGTCTGCAGATTTCCTATTTCCTGTAAATTGATTGGAGCGAGCACCCAATGATCTTTTCTGCTGTCCTCACCACTCTCTGCAGGGACTTCTGATCCAAGACGCTGCAGATGCCCAAGCAGATGGAGATACAGCTGGTCAGGAAACTCAAAGATGTCTCAGTATGGGGTGGTAGGGATGGGAGGCGGGGCTAATGCTCGCCATATCAAGCAAGGAAAACCCAAATGCTCGTTTTGCTCCATTCAACATTAATATTTTTGCTTTTAGAGACTTGTACTGGTGTGAATATTAGTCGTTTTCCATGCTACACTGACATCTATAACATATACATACATTTATAGAAAATGTAACTGTATGAACTAACATCGTCCCACTGCACAGCCTCTTTCCATGATGCGAGCCATTATTGTGGAGTTTTTGGCCCTGTTATAATTTATTATGCATTTGGATAAACACTCTGCTGATTCAACAGAAAAAGGAAACATTGTGACACTTCCTACATTACTTTTATTGATTTTTAAACCATTACATGATTTGATCTTCTTCTTTAAGCATTTGTCTTTGCCTAATGCTGTCTTCATGCAACACACAGCCAAGTTCTGATCTAGAAATGCAGCTGATCACAATTTATCACCCGTGTAAAAGCGAAGAGGTGCTCTCACACTTACATCACTATGAAGATTTTATTGTTCATTCCTTTTGGCAAAGTTGTGATGATTTAACCTATGATCTTAGCTTTAGCCTTTTCACTTTCATGCAAGCAAACTGAAAAATTTCAGGTCCACCATCTCTTGGCCTTATTTGTTATTTTTTTAAACATGATCGGTAGATTATTCCTGACCATCACACGGCTTTCAGACCACAGTTTTTTAAAATAAGAATTCCTAATAAGATGGTGAAAGAGGCCAAATGGTGAAAAAAGTGACAGCACAGCAATGTGGGAACAGCAAGAATTTCAGACCAGCCAGTAGGGAAGTGACAAATTTCCAAAAAGCTCATATTTAATAGTCATTCATGCTGTTTTTAGTAATCTACCACCGATCTGTTGGTCTCCATTTGACCAAAGGCCTTTTTGCTCTTTTACTTTAGACTCAAAGTGCTTATTTTGACTGAACACCACATTTTAATCCTATTAGACATTAATCATAAGTTTGTGAATGGCAAATGGGGCATCCTGATATATTTTTTTCATCCCTTTTCAAAGAGCAGGTTCACTGAGAAACCATTTTTTACTTATTTTTGAAAATTATCGGTCTCTGAATTTAACATGCAGGCTGAACGTGAAAATAGTCTTCTACCCCTATTTCCTGCATTAGCTTCCAATAAAAAAATAGACAAAAAATGTTCAGTTCAGAAAATCCTGACAGATCTACGTCACACTGTCACTTAACGTTCATGGACTCACTCATCTTGACTCGTGACGGGGAAGGCTGTTGTTTTAGCGTCCAGGAAACAGCAGAGAACGTCTTGACTAGCAGAAGCTAACCGTTAGCATTAGCAACTCCACCACATGGCAGAACTCCTCCAGGCTTGTGTTATTTGTGGAGATAAAACATCAACGTTGCAGATCAAACAGAGTCAGCGGTAGAGTTGTGTTGCCGTTAGCCAATCAGAGGCGAGATGTCCAAATATCAGGAAATAAGAGTCGACCCAATCCCAATACTCGCACTTCCACCCTTGCGCCCTTCAATTGCACGTTCCCGGCCAGGGTTGCGAGTGCATAGGGTGTTGTGATTTTCAAGTGCAGAAGGTGACCACACCCCTTTTGCACACTTGATCCGCATCAGTGCGGACTTTGGGCAAGGATATTACCCACAATCCATTGCTGCGTGGGAATTTTGAGAAGGAGGCGGAGCAATGGCTCAAGCCTTTTCTGAAAATCTGTATTTTCAAATGAAAGACGTTCATTTTAAGACGATTAATGATATTTATTCATGCTCTGAATGTTTTAGACTAAGATTTAATGTGGACAGCAATGAATTTAAATTTAGTCGAATAATAGTTTGTTTGCAAGTTGTTAAAGATTTCTTTTAAAGTAGCACAAACAGCGACCAGCATCCAAGCATGCGTCACATTCAGCACACTTGTGTACTACGCACTCGAAGCCTTACTGTGCACTTACTCTAAGTGCACTTCACAGAAGGGTGCAGTGTGAGTATTGAGATTGGGTCTTTCTCCTCTAGCTGACTTCTCTGTGCTGAAACAGGCGCACCAGAGCTTTTTTTCCCTAGGAGTACGGCTTACAAGGCATTCATTCCTACTAGAGACGCTGGCAAATGTATTACAAATATGAGTAAAGTTGTCCTTTAACCATAGTTTAATACCCTGCAAACTGTCTATATTTAAGTTTTAGTTAAAAAGAAAAACAAATGAAGTATTATTTCAAAACAGATGGAAAACCACCAAGTAATATCCATTAAAAAGTCATTCATAGATGTCCAAACTTCTAAAACCGTCTTCTTCTTGTCTTCTGCTCTTTGATGTATAAATAATGTCCTTGCTGGATCCTTCAACTTTACTTTTCCATCAAAGTGCTTCTATTAGTTTTTTAAGACTAAGTTGTCAGTGAGAATGTCTCGGCACAGACATGCAGTAAACGTTGGGTTAACGACGGAAGGCCAGATGATGATAGGCTCTGAGGGCTCGTAGGTGGGGGGCAAACCTTTTTGGTGATCAGGATCACCGAGTTTACAAGTCCTGTTTGTGCTATTAACTCACACTCGTGCTTATGGGTGCAGGAAGGGAAAAACACCAGCGTTCAGAACCAGCTGTTGCAGAAAAACAAAAATCCTTTGCAGCATTGTGCATGCATGCACGATTCTGCGCAAACACCCTCTGAGCAAATCAGAGGGAATAAAATGCAAGAAAAAAAAGTTTACATTTTTTTTAAATTAAGTTGAATAAAATATCTCCGGCTGTGATCTTAAATGTGTTTGGGTATATTCTAGTCATCGTCTGGAAGTGTGCACATCCAGTTCCTCTTCCATTTGAACTGTAGACCTGATAATATGCAGATGAGGAGAGTGCATAGCTTAGAATAATATCTAATCCAGCGCCTGCTGGCTCTCAGAACAGAGATGTAATTGATTACTGTTATCAGTGGACAGGCAGTTACTGTAACACAGATAATGGCAGCCATAATACACTGCCCTACAAAATACTGCTGCTGATGGAAACAGGCAGATAGCGGGGAAGGGGAGAGGATAGAAAAGGGATGGAAGAAAACATTTATTGAGAGGAAAGAGGAGGCAGAGATGAACAAAAGTGATGAAGAGGTTCTAAAAATACAATCGTGACTGAGTTACTGCTGTCCTGCTGCGGGAGGTTGGAGCTTTCCTCAAAGGCTTGATCAATGTGTCCTTTTCATTTTGCACACCTGATTATAACGACTAACCCTCATATGACACCTATTTATCTCTCCACTCCTGTTTTTACGCCTTTTATCAACTTTCACTTGTTTGATGCCAGCTGCTCCAGATCTCCTATATTCCCTTTTTCAATCATTTTCATCTCTCCACAAGAGTCTGGTTTCTTAGCTCTCGTCAATAACTATTTGTTGTCTAAAGTGTAAATTGTTTCTGTCTGAACTTAAGATGTACTTTAGCTGCTATCTAAAAAAATAAGCAAACATCACAAGCAAATGGGATGGCACTGAGCATTTATTTATTTAGGGATCATCAATGTGATCTTTCTGACTCATTTATTTTGCATTTTAGTGTTTTTTTTTTTTTATTGTTTTGCAGTATTTGAATTGCATCATTTTGGGTTTTTAAGTAAAACTTCTACAGATTAATATAGAAATGCATGTGTTTGCAAAAATTTCCCTTCAGTTTGTTGTTTTTTTTCCCAGAGTTTGCAAGGACATGGCAAAGGTTAGAAAAGAAAGGAGTTGCACAACCAACCAAAGAACCGATTAGAAAAAACATAACCTCAAATACTTCATTTAAAGTGATACTTTGCAACTTTTTCATATTTTTAAATCTTTTTCTTGAGCCAGTATGTGCTAAAATGACCCTTTACAGTAGTGGTACTCACTCATGGTCCTGGAGAGCTGCTATCCAGCATGTTTTTGTTGTTTCTCTACTCCAACACACCTAATTCAGTGGTTGCATCACCTGTGCAGCAGCTCATCAAGCTGCCTGTTAATCACCTGCTGATTGAAATCAGGTGTGTTGAGTTAAAACTAAAACATGCTGGATACCGACCCTCCAGGACCAGGAGTGAGTACCACTGCTTTACAGCCCCTGTCGCCCCCGGTGGCCAGAATATTCCACTTGTAACTTGAAAGTTGCTGACCCAGTTGCTGGTGCTGCAGTCTGCTTCCTGCATGTTTTAGATCATGAACACAGCTGATGTGTTTGATTTAGTGATGAACCGCTCCTGTAGACACTAATGAAGGCTGAGGAGACATTTCAGCAGTTAGATTAAGGTGTTAAAAAGACAAACGCACAGCGAGGAGATAAGTTTTGATTTCATTTCTACAAAACAGACACTAGGGGGTGCTAAACGCAAGTCAAAACTGCCAACGCTCAAATTTTTCACATTGAGACATTAGATGTAGCCTTTTGAAGCTCTAGTCAGAAAAGCTATTGCCAATATTTGACTTTAACAAAAATATTTAAATATTTCAAAAAAACAGGAAGCAAAACTTATCTTATTGGAAATTAGATGCACTAACAGGGACAAATTGTCTAAGGGTTTGTATTGGTACAATTTTCATAAGTCAGACCTACATTTTTAAACTAATCTTTAATTATAATGTGAGTTTAGAGTGAAGGGAGTTTTCAGCAGAAAATCATTAATTAAGCAGGTTTACAGAAAATAACCTGCATAGGACCTAAGAAATGTATAGTTCTACTGGGAGAACTCAGACCAGAGCCAAACAACAGGGCAAAGGTTTGACAGTGAGATGAGAAACAGAACAATATAATAGAGAGAGGTTGATTACTGAATGGGAACAGCTGACAGGAGACTGATGAGCAACAGGTGGAACGAATGAAGACAATCAGAGAAGCAGAGGAAGACAACAGGAAGGAACCCAAACAGACCAAACTGAAAATACACCAAATATGAAAAGAAAAATGTTGGTACAGTTTCAAACCAAATATCCTTGGAGATGGAAAAGCTACATCCTGCACTTTTCACATACAGAATGGGACATTACAAATATTACAACATTTTCTACTACTACTTTTTTTAAGAGAAATTACTCAGTTACAAATGCTCCTTTTTTATTTAGAAGTTTATGAAATTGTATATGTAAACTGAAAATCAGCAATTGAATCATTAATTTAAGCTAAAATAAAATATTTAGCTTTTAAAAAGACCTTATTCACCTTTTTACTTGCTGACCGAGCATCCATAGGGAGCCCTGCTCCTGGAGAGCTGCACGTTTTAGAGATTTCCCTGCTTCAACACACCTGATTTTAATCAGCAGGTGATTAACAGGCTTCTGCAGAGTCTGATGAGCTGCTGAACAGGTGATTCACCTGTGTTGAAGCAGGGAAACCTCTAAAACATGCTGGATAGCAGCTCTCCAGGACCAGGGTTCCCTACCCCTGTGTTAAGGCCATGTGCACATGTAGCCAAATTTTTGAAAAATCAAATATCCTCCCCTTTTTAGAGGAAAAAAAACTTGAGTTATGCACATGCCAAGCCTGTAGGTGGCAGTAGGTCCCTAAATCAACATTCCTTTGGTTGTGGAATAACCAGACGGTGGGCAATAATTGTCCTTAACGGCGTCCTACTTAGAGCAGTTATTGAGTTTGTGAAAACAAGTGAGAGTAAACAAAAGTCACACATGTGGTGTCAGAGCATATTTGTCGCGGGCAGTTATGTCGTAAAACCTAAAACCCCGGTTGTTTGTGTCCACAACCAAATCTCCACCTTGGAGTTTTTTAAAGAATCACTTTTCATGCTGTATATCTTCACTTTGGATGAGAAACCAAATCGCAGAAAAATATTAGTGCTGTCATGAGATTAATTTTTTTTAGATTAATTAATTATGACCTGTAATTAATTAATCTAATTAATCTTTTTTAATCTCACCTACTAATGGCTGAGAAAAGCCATAAAGTTTGCTCCACGGCTGCACGTCAGGGTCCAAAAAAGCACGCTATGGTTTTTCTGGAAGTGTACACAACTTGATTCTGGTAGCTGGAGTTTTTCTGCCCATTTGGGTAATATTTTTACCGAGAGGAGCCAGTTTTAGTTTGTCATCAGAAAAAAGCACAGATCCAGAGGTTTGTGTTTGGCCATCTTGTAATGTTGCTGGCTCACGTAAACCCGTGAAAAATAAAGTCACAAAGTGATTCAAAGACACAAAAAGTGATTTTTTCTTTCTAAATGGCATTATGGCTCAAAATCAAAACCGTGATTGAAATTCCACCCTCAGCTTCCATTAGCAAAATCAAATAATAACAAATCTAAGTGTGTTCATATGGCTGTTATGTTTTATGGTGATTAGGATTATGCAAATGCACATTAACCATTTAAAGCCTTTTTTTAAAGTTGGGCTGTTTATTGGATAATAGGAATATAACACATGCACATATATACACACACATATAGGATCATAAATGTGTTTTTGATTAACATACTAATCCTGTTAAAGACGTAGATGTCTTCAAAACAAGATGATATCGGTGTGCTACCTATAACGCAATGTTCATTTGAAATTGTGTTAAATTTGCTGTAAATACCAGTTAATCATGAATAATTTGGTAATTTAAAGCATGTAAATGACCAACCTAACAGGGTTGATGCCTAATTAATTGAGCTGTAAATTTGTTTGCAGACAGAAAACTCAGATTTATGAGGGTTAATTGAACAACAGCAACATAAAAAACATCTCAGAAATCACTGATCCTCATCTTTCCAGGATGGTGAACACACGGAAAAGAAAGCAGAGCCACTGGAGCTTTGGCTGGCAGCTCATCACTTCACACACCTGGCTGCGATCGCAACTTGTTAGAGGTGCTACCAAAGACCCATCGCAATCAAATTACTTGGACACACAGCAAGGTAACACAATCAGTCCCCCAGAGACTCCGTACCCTGTTTTCCTGAGATTCCAGCTTAGTCACATCTCCACCCCACTGTTGCACAGCTTGAAACAGAAGCTGAGCAGAACCCTCTTGTTGTTGTCCATGCTTACAGCACTATTTTCACAGCCATGAAAAATAAATATTAAAAATCCATTAAAATGCCTAGATATCACCTATATCTTGGCTGAATTGGATGTCTTATGCAAACATGCATGATTGGGGACTATTAGATGTGCATTACTGACTAAAGTGTGACTTAACTTTAGGAAAATGAAGAACTTTTTATTGGTGCTCAAGCAACTCTAAATGTATGAGGGGCCTTATTATGATACTACTCATTGTTTTTTAAAGATTATTCCCATTTTTATGCTTTAATTTCTATAATTCAGTGTAAGGATGTTATTTGTTGTTGTGGAGAATTATAATTCAAAGTGAGTCAGCATTTTTGCCATAAATCCACCCGTTCCTTTTTAAAAGTACAGACATAATCAATCATAACATGATTATGGAAGGTTTAGACTGTTGGCACCTAAACGTTTCACTCAGAGTTTTAAAAACCTTTATCGTCATAAAAAGGGAACTGTGGCTTCGATTTGCTACAGAAAAAAAAATTAAGGTGTTTGGAACAGCACAGAAGCAGAAACACAAATAAATAATGACCAAGTTGTTGATTAATCAGAGGAGCCATGCTCTCAGGAGCAATGATCAGACATTCAGTCTTTTCAGAGTTTAACTAGCCGGCTAGTGATCGCTGATAGTAGTTCAGACAGTTTAGAGTTCAAAATCCTTAAAGGAGCGTTATAGCTGAATGTCATCTGCATATAGGTGATAGAAGACATCATGAAAAGAATCAATTATCTGTCCAAGAGGGTCTATATAAAGTAAAAACTTGAGTGGACCCAAAACAGAGCCTTGTGGTACCCCACAGAACATATCGTTAGATTCTGACATGATTTGGTTTATATAAACACTGAAACTTCTATTGGAAAGGTACGATCTGAACCAGTCAGAAACAATTCCAAATATCCCGACCCAGTCACAAAGTCTGTTAATTAAGATGATGTGATCAACGGTGTCAAAAGCTGCAGAAAGATCCAAAAACACTAAGACTGTGAATTCCCCGTTGTCTGCAGCCACCATGATGTCACTGGAAACATTAAGCTGTTAGAAGCCCTCCAAGAATGTTTTTTATTTTTAATGGATTCAGAGGGACACTTCCGTTTCTGCACAACCGTAACAA
Source organism: Aphyosemion australe (assembly GCA_006937985.1). Taxonomy (NCBI): domain Eukaryota; kingdom Metazoa; phylum Chordata; class Actinopteri; order Cyprinodontiformes; family Nothobranchiidae; genus Aphyosemion; species Aphyosemion australe. Next base: position 187,166 of record SSNS01000029.1, on the reverse strand, counting down.
GACCCAGCCTTTTTTACTACAGCTTATCAGTGCTTTTTCTAAACTTTCAGTGCTGTGTTTACAGAGGTATTTAAAAAAATCTTAAAAGATCATTTGGGAAAATGCATTTTTATATGGATAAAAAGCTGGAAAAATGCTTTATTTTAATACTTTCTGGAGCTTTAATTGTGTTCTAATTCTAGTTTGTTACCTAAATTTATTCTGTCTGTTGTGTTTTTTCAAAATCAAATGCCACTTTGAAAGTAACATAAATGCATTTAAGCAGTTCTGCATTCAATAAATAAATAAATAAATAATGATAATAACAATGCTTCCATCAAATCTGATCTGAAGATTGTTGTGTCACATTCAGAAAGCATCTCCTGTTGCCCCTTTGGAATCAGAACTCTTCACTTGCTCATCATAATTAAGAACTCTTGTTTTCATATTTAATTAAAAACATTTTTTCAGGACTGTGAGTCACGTTTTCAGTCTTCTTCTGAATTAGCATTTCACCCACTTTTATTTTGCAGCGTGAATTGACTGTAATGATGCCAACACAGATGGCATTGTTGTCAACCTGAATGCTGAATTCATTCCAGACAAGGTTGCGCCCATTTCTTACCACTAGTCTGCAAACACTGTCCTTGTCATTTTTAATTTATTCCATTTCAGCATGTTGCTACATCCTAGAGTCATGGTGTGAGTGTTGATCTGTTTACTGAGTTTCCAGACAACAGAAGCTACGTTTTAATTTATTTTATTTTATTAGACATTAAACTGTGAAAATCAGAAATATATATATTGTTTTGCTGCCACACATTTTAAGAGGACATGTTTTTTATTGGTATTATTTGCAGATTTTTACCTTTTTATTTAATTGTGATGCAAATTTGAACTTCTAATCCACCAAGTTGTTGTCTGGTCCCCACCGAGAGTCATAAAACATAATGTGTTGGGTCCCATTTGACCAAATGGAGCTCAATAAACATTAAAGTGACAATGTGTAGTTTTTACCATTAATCTCTGGAAATATCCACCAAAATATTGTTGAAAATGAATTAAATGATGCCCAGTTTTTGAAAAATATTGGAGGCTTTGTACAGTGTTTGCGAAAACACGTCGGACAGTCGGACATTACCGACGTGATTTAATAATGTCCGACGAAAAACTTTAAATCGTCGGACATTATGACCGACGTGCGTCTTCTCTGAACGTGCCAAAATAAAAAAAACTTCCTGAAAACCACAAATTGCAGACTGTTTGTTGGCTTGCCCCTCAAAAGATCTAGTTTCTACATATATTACATTATTTATTTGGGCTCTCAGCGTAGCGGGTCTTTTTTTGGGCAGAGAGGATGGAGAGCGGCAGAGCGCTGATTACTGACGCGCTCCGACGGGCAGCTGCGTCCTGCGCACGGCCACAGTAACATTCTCAAAGTGGCGCCACAAAAGAAAAATCATAATTAACACACGATCGTTCATGTTTGCTCATACTTTCTCTCTTTCATTTGTGCCTGAAGCGCTCCGCTGCTGCAGAGATCATCCCCCGTGCATCGGTGACGTCACCACACTGGCGCGGCCGCACAGCCCACATTCCGCTATTTTTGCGGTGGACGGATCATTTTGATCAGCTAATTTCAAAAGTAACTTGTGAGTTGAAAAGTAAGAAGCCAGGCAGCAGTTTTTCTGGAGGATTGAGAGGAGATGCAGCTAAAATAGTCGCATAAAAAACAAAACAGTGTTTGAAAAGGAAAATATAGGCAGACATATCCACTACACATTTGTAATTTTATAATAATAATAATTTATAAGCATGTAATATTTATTTATTTGATACAATTCAGATCACCTTCAAAACTCAGTCCCACACCCAGGGCCGTTTCAAAGCATTTCGGGGACCACGGCACAGTGCCGCCCCCCCCCCCCCCCCCCCAGAAAAAGATAACTTCTTTATATTGTGATATTTGTGATGAACTAAATCGTCAGACAGAATGACATTTTGTCCTTAACAGCAGTTTATTAGAGTAGTTTAACAAACAGCTGAGATAAACCAGCATCTCCAACTTCCAGTTTCACCTCAACCAGCCACAGCGTCTCTTAAAGGAACAGTATCAGGCTACAGCATCAGTCACAAAAAGCCCTTATGGATCATTACAATATTTAGAAATATTGTCATATATAATATGTTGTTTCTGGTGTTTCATAATAATTTATAATAATTATATGATCTCTAATAATTTCCTGATAAATTCTGTTAATCCTCATTTTATGAATTTGGCAGAAAATCACATTGATGGTTCTTTTTTCAAATTATGTCAACAGATTATTGTCACAATAAAAATATGTATAATATGTAAAGGTCAGACAATACCCACTGTTAAATAGACACAAATCTGAAGCCCGCGAGGACATTGTCCTACGTGGTTCAAAAATGTCCTGCGTGAGACGCTCTCACGTCTGCCAGTTTGGCAGGCGTGGCTTAAAAGTTTTCGCAAACACTGCTTTGTAACATATAACCATAAAAATCGGGTCTAAAATACATCGGCGTGGGTCTAAGTACATGTATATAAACACTAGAGGGCGAAAGCGGGAGTCGAGGGCATAGCTAAATGGCGGCCATCTTACTTCAGACAGCAGACCCTCTGCTCTCAATGGTAGCAAATGGAAGGTGAGTGAACTTAAACAAAAATACTCTTAACTCGATTAAATATTGATGGACTTACAAGCGGGTTGCATCATTACAAACCTTATAACACATAGGCTTGAGACGACATATTTGCACATTTTAAAATTAACAGGCCAAATCCGTCATACTTCACAGCCACATCTCTGGCGTTTATAACAAATCAAATTGTTTGAAAATCGGTTGAAAATTGAGCAAGTTACAGTTATTTAAATAGTACATCATGCACCATTGATACCAATGTTACGAAAGAGGGTAGCTGCCTGAAGCAAGATGGCCGCCGCGTTGCTACGTCGCACTCCATTGGCGAAACAGCGCTGGTGAGCCATCTAGTGTTTATATACATATCTATAGGTCTAAGTCTCTGGGTGACGCCATATTAGACGCCATGTTTCCTTCTACGGTAGCCCGTGAGGACAAAACACATTTACTGATTTGTAACAAGCAGTTACAAAACTTTCACCATTCATAAACGTTGTTGTTTTAAACATTTACCTCTTCGCTTGTTGCCAGTGATGAAAGTGAGTCTGATGTCATTTTGCTGGAGGTTGAACGATCTGACGAAGTACTTGTTCAAAAATTGCGCTCCCAGGGATTTTTGACCCTAATGGCCAGTGGCGGCCGGTCACTTTATTTTTGGGTGGGGCGCTAACCACATATCACCACTAGGGGACGCCAAATTACCATTGATTCTTATGCATCAGCGTCACACAACTGACGGTCACACTAGCATTTCTGGCAACAAAGTTGTTCAAAAAGTTTTTTAATATATTAAGCCTGTATTTGACAAAAACATGCTTAATATTCACCCATATATTACACAAACTGCACACACGCTTAAGGGGAGTAGGCTAAATCTAATCAATAGAATCCACTTTCTACCAACACCCAATAAGCTGTAAATAAACGTGAGGCTGTAAAATAGACGCTACACGTATCCAGAAAAACACACAGTGACACAACGCAAGATATCCACAGAAGCAGGCGTTTAGATTAAAGCGCAGACTCACAAACAAGAAGAATAGAAGTACCACTCTTAGTTCAAAGCGTATGAAGCGGTGCTAGCCGCTAACGAGGCAGCATGCTAATTTCCTGAACCCAAAAGCTAAAATGAGGCTTACCTGCAGGTTATGGCCATAATCTGTGTGGTGTAGTAAAAAAAATCCACTCGGTTCATGAAATTCTATATCCCAACGTAAAAGCTGATCAGACTGTTGGCTGGCATTGTTTTGCTGGGAAAATGTCCTTGTGTAACTTCTCCCTCTGTCCTGCGTTTGTTGCTTTATTTTAATGTCCGGCTGGTCGGGTCCAAGCTCTTTAAGGCCAAGTTTTTCCTGTTGTGTCCTCCTACTAAACGGCTCGCTTTTCAAAGATGCAACTGTTTTTGTTTTCTCCATAGTTGAGGTGTGCGCAGCAGCAGCTACAACAACAAACAACTGAACTAGCACGACGCGCTAGCCTGTGGAAAGTTTTCGCCTCTGGGCACGTGACAAGTACGTCGACGATTCGGCCGTGTTAAACGTAGAAAGAACATTATTAAACACAGATTACACACAGCACTTAGTCCATATGGTGTATAGATCGTTTAGTTTACTTTTTATGGTTTTTAAAATATATTTTGTGATTCCTATCTTCTTCTTCTCCTTCCTGTGAGACTGGTGGGGCGGCGCCCTAGCGCCCCCTATGGACGAGCCGCCACTGCTAATGGCCATCCGATGGTAAGGTCTTACTCGAACACAAAAATACTGCTTGCTTGCAATGATTTAGGTATGTACTGCCCCCTATCGCCAGGAAAAATATGCACAGTCACTTTAACATCTGAGATATTTAGAAAAAGTTTTGTTTTCAGAACAAAACTTTAGAAAGCTGCAGTCTAAACATGATGCAAATGGTTATTTATTGATTCATAAATTAACGTGTTTATTGGCTGAGTCAGCTGATTTCTCCTCCAGCAGCCACACGATTAAAACTGCATCCCTGATGCTAAAGTTAAAGCTGTTTAACTGTTACGATGTTCTGCTCTCATGCCCTCACCACGTCTTGTTGTCTTCTGCTGATCTGGGTTCAGGTTGCAACATAGCCATACCTCCAGCTTCTCCATTGGGATCTGCCTTTGCACCCCTCCACCCTGCTTACCAGACTCACAGCAATGCAGTCAGGCTTCTCTAAAATAATAATAAATAAATAAATAAATAAAAAGTCCAAGGCCATCAAATTTATTTTGCACATTACAAAATATAAATGCTGAAACCATCCAAGCTTCACAAACACAGAAGTGAATGAAAAGGGCAGGATAAATCAAAATAAATGTTAAATCCTCTTCCTTATTAGTTTGATCTCAAGTGTAATAAAGCACTCAGGGCCAAGCGAAGGCAGGCTGGAGGAAAATTGGGAGCATCTGTCAGAAATACGGGAAAAAAAAAAAAAAAAAGCGAAAGCACATCAGGCACACGAAAGGATTTAATGGGCTTGTCAAACCAAAACTCTTTGGCATATCACTAATCAGTCCCCGTAACTGTTAAAATCATGAAAAGAAAATGTCATGTAGCCAAGTATTGCCGTGACAACTCGGTAAAAGGTCACTTCATTCCTACTCGTCAATCTGCTGGTGTGTGTTTCCATCTGATTGTTTGTTGCTGCTCGCTGTGTGCTATTTTTAAACGAGTTTAGTCATCCAGCACTTCACAACCTGCACGTGTTGCAGACTCTCATCTAAATAGTGCTCTTGGTGTAATTAAATTTGCTTCAGCCAGGATCTGATAGCATCAGCTTTGACGTGCTTATTAAAAGGTCACGGAAACGAGAGCTACGCTGATTTACAAAATAAAAAATATACTTTTATTTGTGCAGAAAAAGTACAATCAGAGCACGATGCATGTTTCTTTTTTACACTAGCTGAAGGGCTCTCTGCACACACGCGTGACGATACTCACGCTCACCTGCAAATTTAGGACATTAGTTAGAGATAGCGTAAATTACAAAAACGCATCTTCTGCTTATCTCAACATTGATTAAAAAAACTGGCTCTGAATACTATCTCCAGTCCAAAACGGTGAAAAATGAATAAATCACAGCGCCCGACTCAAACCGCAGATAGAGAAAATTAGCAATATCCTAGAAACCTCTAATTTTTTTCCCCCAGCACAACGATGAAGAGCTGTTTAGTGAATTCCAAGCAGATGCTTACCTGATCGGAATTTGATGCACATAAAAAAGAAAGAAAATAGTGGGATGCAGTGAGAAGGCACAGTTTGAGATACAACCTTTAAATTCGCCATGAAGGATAATTTACAAAAACTGTCGACGGTGTGTCTAGAGCAGAAATTGTCTGTGTAATTTGGTGCATATTAAACTATCAAAGGCTGTATGAAAAAATAATCATGAAATGCAATAAAAATGGGTTTTGAATGCACGCTGCAGCTTGCGTTCCAACTTAATAATGAGGTTTCAGGTACTTTTTGCTGCAGATATATCACTATCTTGCAATGGCAGGCTGCGTGAAGTAGGCTAGTTGAGAAACTTAATCAGCCCAGAATATAGATTGCTTTATTTTTATCCACAGTCATTTGCAGACATGAATTGGACAAATGGGTTTCTTTCTGTTTCTCTAAATGACAGAGTGAATCGCCCTATTTAAAATGTAGGTTATAGCCATTGCTCTAATTAATAATTAAAGGGAAACATGGAAATCTATGCATTCAGCTGACGAGTACCTGTCTCCACATCAGCCGAGTGAGATAAGCAGAGTAAAAAGACACAGAATGACTTATACAGTATAGCTTAATGATGCTGGACTGCTAATTCAACAACAATATGACCAAACTGGTCTAATTATATATTAATTTACACCTATTTAAATCTAGTGTTAAAACAATCAAACAATAATGGCAAAAGAAAGTTTAAAATGTGCAAAAAATCCTTACAAAAACAAAATTACTATTATTACAGCATCTTAACCAGCAAATGATTTTTTAAATATTTTCTCTACCTTTGTTATGACCTCAGATAATAAACAGAGTTTCTGTAATAAAAAAAGGTAAATTTACTTTTCTAAGCAGGGGACTGTGGGCATTTTAGCTCTACACTGCAAAAACTGATTTCTAAGAAAGTTTAAAAAAAAGCATCAATTTTAGACATTTTAGTTTTAGTCTAAAAACAAAAGAAATCTTCTCTAGAAACATAACGTTACTTAAATTAGGGTAAATATTGCTAAATATGATACAATTTAAAAAATCTGCCAATGGGGTAAGCAAAAGTTATTCTTAAAACTAGCAAATAAATTAAAATTTTGATTATTTGAATTCTAGCCAAGCAGCATGTTCTTACCCATTGGCAGATTTATTTTACTCAAAACAAGAAAAATTGGATCATATCAATATTTACCTATTTTAAGTAATGTTATTTTTCCAGAGAATTTTTTTCTTTAGACTAAAAATAAGATAAAATGTCTAAAAATGATGCGTTCTTACTTTCTTAGAAATCTGTGCGGTGTAGTGCCTAACTGTGTTATTCTTAAACATAATATGTGCATTTAACCTTTCACAGATTGACAGTGGCACGGTACCACCCCTCCCTGGAGAGGACTTTAGCATAGATTAATTGCAGTATTAAAACATTTTCAGCAACACCAGAATTTAACCTAAATAACACACTACATAATATTAAAGTGGGCATAAACTCGTTATTTTAATAAATCTTCTGTGGCTTCTAATATGAATGAATACACTGTGAATCATTTTCTGTGGAACAAAAGCTCTGGCGCTCCTGTTTCAAAAACTAGAAGTTTGTCAGGGGGGGGGGCAGCAGGATTTGGAATCTTACTCATTAAAACTCATGATATGGGATCATATCGCCTCTGATTGGCTAACAGCAATGTCCGTTTGCTTTTCATTTTTTGGTAAAAAAATGGAACATTGATGTTTTATCTCCACAATAACACAAGTCTGAACATGTTCTGCCATGTTGTGGAGTTGCTAATGCTAACGGTTAGCTTCTAATAGCCGAGACGTGCTCTGTTCTCTCCTGGCTGCAAACATCAACACAACCTTCCCCGGTCACGAGCCAAGATGGGTGAGTCCATTAATGCAAATATTCAGTGTGATGTAGATCTGAGTGATTTTTTCTGACTCGAATGTTTCCCCGTCTGTTTTCCATCAGCAGCTAATGAAGGAAATAGGGGTAGAAGACTTCACATTCAACATGCATGCAAAACTCTGCATGACCAAAGAAACAGAACAAGACGTTTCTCAGTTAACCTCTACTTTAAAGAGGAACTTTACTCAAATTTTAATAGATTTGCAGCAGTCTCTAGTAGGAATGAATGTCTTGTAAGTCGTACTCTGGGGAAAAAAAGCTCTGGTGCACCTATTTCAGCACAGAGAAGTCAACTGGAGGAGAAAGTAGCTTCAGACAACAGGATTTGGAGTCTTATTTCCTGATATGTGGACATCTCTCCTCTGATTGGCTAACAGTAACACGACTCTACCACTGACTCTGTTTGCTCTGCAACGTTGATGTTTTATCTCCACAAATATCACAAGCCTGGAGGAGCTCTGTCATGTAGTGGAGTTGCTAATGCTAACAGTTAGCTTCTACTAGCCGAGACATTCTCTGCTGTTTCCTGGACGCTAAACCAACAACAGCCTTCCTTGTCGTGAGTCAAGATGGGTGAGTCCATGAATGCTAGGTGACAGTGTGACGTAGATCTGTCAGGTTTTTCTGAACGGAGCGTTTCACCGTCTATTTTCTATCAGAAGCTAATGAAGGAGATAGGTGTAGGAGACTATTTTCATGTTCAGCCTGCATGAAAAACTCAGAGCGACTGATCATTTACAAAAATAGGTAGAAAATGTTTTCTCAGTGAAGCTCTTCTTTAACAAAATGCTCAACTGGTTGCTGCATGGCATGCATCAAGAAGTAAATCTTGGAAAATCTGACAAGCCTTTGTTTACTTATGAAGCAATGGACTAACTTCCTGTAGCAGCTAGCTGCAATGCTATGCAAAGTCTTTTTAGTCTTTGGTTTAAAGCAGCTAACAATATTTTAGTCAGTAACTCCATTTATGAAAATAAATGTTTATTACTGCTACTTGAGTAGCGTTACTGTTGAGTTAAGTATGTATTAGTCACTACAACGGGAGAAGCTTCAGTCCTAGCTAACACCGTGTTCTTGTGCTGATGGAAAAAGTGGTTTTAGTCATGGGAAACAACAATTTGTGGCAAAGTGGTTTTGATATTTCAGTTTTATTTCAGTGTTAAAAATGTGCTCTTGATTGTTCAGACTTGGAGGTTATCTCTTGGAGATACTCATGAAATAAACAACACACCAGTGTAAAACCTCATGAAACAGAAAAATACATAAACAAGAACAGTGTGACCTGCAGGTACTGCTTACTTCTATACCCATATTGATTTTTAGCATGCTCATGTTTTGCAGAGAATAGCCTCTGAGGTTAAATACAACCCGATGAAAATTATGTACAAAAAACAAAATATGGGTTTTAAATTTCTCAAGGCATTGCTGAAAAATGTGTAGATCAGTCGCAGCCACCCACAGACTGCAGGTCTGCCTGGGAATGGGTTATTATAGTCACAGCTGTCTTCTCATTGCATGTTCAACAGCTATTAGCAGGAGAGCTGCATTAGTCCTTTGTTAAAGAATATTAGATGGAGAGTTTGTCACATAATAAAGGTGGGAATCGAAAACCAATTCTTATTGAGAACCTTTACCCATTGTTTCAAGGAATCATTTGCTATTTTTGCAAACAATTCCCTTATCAATTCCAGTCGGCGCGAATGACGTCACCACGCGCGTTGCATGGCTTACGCATTTACTCAGCAGGAAACATGGCGCCTAAGCGGCACAAACGCTCGAAAGTTTGGTTATACTTTATGAAAAAGGATGACAGGGAAAATTGCAATACTTGCAAAGTAGATATTTCATCAAAGGGAGGAAACACTTCGAAGATGCAAAAGCATTTGTGCACAAAATACGCGATAACTTAATGTGTTTTGGACCCGCTCCAGACTAGTGAATTTCTACGAAGAGCAGCAGTAACGTTTGCACATCCTCTCCTGCAGGTAACTAATCAGCTAACGCTGCCTATCTTGTTAGCGTCATTTGCCTCATATACACACCTCCACGCTAGCAGACTCCAGCGACAAAAGTCCGACCTATGGTGAGATTTTTCCCATCTCGCAGAAGCTACAGCTAGAACAGGGGTTCTTTCCAACGATACCAGGAACAATTGATTATTTATCATAAATAAACTGACACTTATAATGCAGGAGACTGTGTGCAATTCATTTGTTGTCACCTATTGAACTACTCAGGAATTTAAAGGAATTTGATTGATAAAATTGACAATGGCATTGATATTGATAAAAAACAGGGGTGGGACTCAATAAAAAATTAATCTAATTAATTAGAGGCTTTGTAATTAATTAATCTTGATTAATCGCATTTTAATCGTTCAAGAAAATTTGCCCCAAAAGCAATCTTTTTGAACTAAAAATGACTTTGTATTCCGTCTAAACTGTTTTCAGTGTGACATGAGAGGTAGGGCTAATAGGAAACAATAAGAAAGTCTGGATAAAACAAACTTTTCCGATTGAAACAACTGATTACATACGGAGTCCCACAGGGTTCAGTGTTGGGTCCTAAGCTTTTTAATTTGTATATTAATGATATTTGTGATGTCTCTAAAATATTACAGTTCATATTGTTTGCTGATGACACAAATATATTTTGTTCTGGGAATGATTTAAAAATCATTTTGGAAAAAATGGGATGTGAGATGTCTAAACTTAAGAAGTGGTTTAATGACAACAAGTTACTTATAAATTGGAATAAAACAAAATTCTTGATTTTTGGCAACAGAAAGACTGATGATTCTATTACATTGTCCATAGATGGTACTTTAGTTGAAAGAGTGAATGAAGTGGGGTTGTTTTAGATCATAAACTTAATTGGAAATCTCACATAAAATATATAAAACAAAAACTCAGCATAAGTATTGGACTTTTAAATAAGTGTCTTAGAAACATCAACACTTCATATATTATATTATTCACTAATTGTTCCATATTTGACTTATTGCATAGAGGTTTGGGGCAATACATATAAAACAAATACTTATCCTTTGTTTTTGTTACAGAAGAAAGCTGTGAGAATTATACATAAAGAGAGAACATACTAACAGATTGTTTATTCAATCAAAACTTATGAAATTCAGGGATTTGGTTAATTTAAAAACTCTACTAATTATGTTAAAGGCAAAAAAGATGTTACTTCCAATTAACTTACAGACATTTTTTGTTTTGATTTCAAGTGATGGAATATATAGAAAGAAGTCTGAGTTTAAGAGAATATTTGCACGAACAACATTAAAACAAATGTGTATTTCAGTATATGGAGTAAAATTTTGGAATAACTTGGATAAAGACTTGAAAAAATGTTCAACTACTGATCAATTTAAAAAGTTTATAAAGACAAAACGATAAAATCCTATTATTTGATAAGCTAATGACGGTGGATATTGATATGATTTAATTGTGATATTGTGTGCACAGAAAAGAAAGTTGGTTGTATTTAAGGCCATTTTGTAAATTGTTTTGTATTCAGTAGAAGGGGTAGGTCATATAAGATTTTTCTTCTTCCTCCCTTTTTTTCACTTGGAAGAATTGTGTTGATTGTTGTATTGAGAACTAGTGATGAATGAAATTTTCCAAGTGGAAATAAACCGTGAAACATCAAAGGTAAGAAACTGAGAGACAGAAGTGAAGACAAAAACACACGCATTTATTTTTTTCTAATTAATTAATCATAATTAACGCGTTAAATCCCCACCCCTATCTCATAATGTGCAACTTCCTGATTCATTTGGCTTCTTTTAATCAAAACTGAAGAAGAACTTTGTGGGATTAGTCCGAGCTGACATCTAAACACACACAAAAGGCTTCTTTAACCGAAGCCGGGTAACATCTGGTTCTTTCCCAAACATTTCAGACCTGAAAAACAGACAAAAGGGATTCTGGAAAACAAAGACATCAGGGACGCCTGGACATTTTTTTCTCCCTGACAGTGTTTACCACGTTTAGCTTTCATGCAGCTGTTTGTGTGTCCACGTATGTCTGTGTGAGTCCACGTGTGAATTACAGATGTGACTGCCTGGCAGGAGACTCACCACCTGATGCTTGAGTGGCATGTTTGTGGGCACGTCTCCAGAGGCATCATTACACAGCCTTCCTTATTCTTTTACCATCCAAGCTCCCCGACTGTAGCTCTAGTTGCCTTTTCTGTGGGATGATCTGGGGGACGCCATCCTGCAGAATTAAACAGCCTTCAACAACAGAATCCATTAAAGTTTCTAGTGCCTTTTTGGCTCAAGTGGATTAGAACTTGGGAGGAAAAGGGTAGAATGTCTTCTCCAGGTCAGGGACGAGGTCTTGACCCAAGTGGAGGAGTTGAAGTATCTCGGGGTCTTGTTCACGAGTGAGGGAAAGATGAGGAGATCGATAGGTGGATTGGTGCTGCGTCTGCAGTGATGCGAGTGTTGTACTGGTCTGTCGTGAAGAGAGATCTGAGCCGGAAGGCGAAGCTCTAGATTTTCCGGTCCTACCTTCACCTATGGTCACGAGCTTTGGGTAGTGACCAAAAGAACGAGATCATGGATACAAGCGGCCGAAATGAGTTTTCTCAGCAGGATGTCTGGGTTCTCCCTTAGAGATAGGGTGAGAAGCTTGGTCAACCGGGAGGGGCTTGGAGTAGATCTGCTGCTCCTCCACATTAAGAGGAACCAGTTGAGGTGGCTCGGGCGTCTGATTAGGATGCCTCCTGGACGCCTCCCTGGTGAGGTTTTCTGAGCACGTCCAACCCAACGAGACCCAAAGCAAGATCCAGGACATGCTGGAGGGACTATGTCTCTCAGCTGGCCAGGGAACGCCTTGGGATTCCCCCGGAGGAGCTGGCCCAAGTTAGCCTAGTGAACTAGACCAAATCTTGCTTTGCAGAGTTTGGTCTAGGCACGCTTCATTGGAATCCTCGCAGCCTGTGGCTGTCCAATCACAGCTCGCTATAGTTTTGGTTGGGCCAATCACAGCGCTCTATATTTTGGGCCAATCACAGAGCGGGAGTAGCCGATGACGTCAGCGCTGCGGCCGCGAACCCAAGCAACATGGCGGCAGCGCCGGAGCCACGTTCGTTTGAAACGGCTTTGTCATCAACATTGGATTATTTAGACTCCAACGTGCGTAAGTCTGTCTGATATACTTAGCAGCTTCTTGTTTTTATCAAACAAAGTAGTGCAATGTCCCAGTACACCTGATATTCACATGTTTTCATACAAAAACGACAGAAATCATTGATGTTAGACGCCATTGCTGCCTCTCGCATTTCCGTCGCTGTGATTACGTCACGTTGTTCGTTACTCTGATTGGTCCTAGCGCTATCCAATTGCGTGCAGACAGTTTGAAAGACAACCGTAGATCCCGCCTCACGACTGAGAGCCGTCAATGGTTCGTGGCCAGACTATATATTCACATATATAGGATGGCTTGCCAGGCTAGGCCCAAGTGGCTGGGGAGAGGGAAGTCTGGGCCTCTCTGCTTAGGCTGCTGCCCCCGCGACCCGACCCTGGATGAACGGACGAAAATGGATGGATTAGAACATCCAGGGGGGAAATATCTGTGGTTGCACAAAATTATTCATTCCATTATATTTTATTAAACTACAAAAATGCTTTAATTTTTGCATTATTTTCCATTTGTATCCTTTTAGGTGTGTGTGTGTGTGTGCTAAACCCTTGAATCTGAGAGCTTATGGCTTTCAGAGCCAGCCCCTCCAATTAAAGCATGTTAAAGGCAGAATTCTCTTTACTTCCCTCCGCAGGGAACCGACTAAGAAGGGTTGTCTAGCTTTTCCACTCTACCCCGAGTAATAATTACCTGAGATAATTACTTTCCTCTCTGAAGCAATTAATACCAATTCCAGGGGCGACGGTTTGGGACTGAGGCAGGGACCAGGGTTACGCACGAGCTTTAGAAACGAACAGCAGGAAGTTTCTAGTTTTCTATTGTCTCTATTAAACACTCGGAGATATCGAACCATGAGACATGTAAGTCATGTTAGGTGTTAATGAACTGTAAATGTGAGAATAAAACATCACGGAGAGAAAGAGACGTAAACGTGAACAGTAATTAGAACAGCTGTCTCAGCGACACTCGGATTTTCGCTGCCGTTTTTCTGCTTTTCGCCTGTTTTGATCTCAGCAGCATTTAGCTGTAAATAAAGCTTAATTAGAAAGCAAAAGATGCATCATATGGCGGCAGAAAAATCCCATTTTTGCTTGTTAAATGAAATCCTGCGACTCTTTTGGCAGTGTCGCTTTGCACTGTATTCAAATGAGCGGGAGACGGATCAAAACACTTCATGTCTGTATCTGATCCTGCTGCGTGTGAGTGTTTGTTTTTGCATATGTGTACATGTGTGAATAAGCAAAGCTGATAGCTATCACACGCAGCTGCCACCCCGCTCTTACGCCGGTGCCAATCTCTCATCATGGGGTATGCAAAACATCCTGAGAGCAAAGAAGATCCTCACGGCGAGGATGATCTAAAAATTCTCCAGCTCCGTTTTGTTCCTAACGAGCGATATTCCTTAAACCTTCTTCACCTCCATCAGGCAGGATGATGCCCGTGAATATGAGAGACTGTGTAATGAGGGGATCGATGCATTACGGCGAAGGGAAGAAATGTACGAGGAGGAGAGAATCACAGAGGGAGATGGCATTTAAAATACTGTCGTTATTGTTTGCACCGTGGGAAGCGTGGGATTGTTTCATCAATAGTGAGTAAATGACAGCGAGAGACACGTTTACCATTAGAGTGAGCAGGAAACAATACCTGTGAAGCCTCATTGTGTCCATAATGGCGATCCTTTCTATTTACTTTGTGAGTGTTTTAGGCCGTCAGGAACAGATAATGTTTGTTAAATATTCATCCAATTAGGATAAATGAAGAGCCTTCTCTACGCTGAAGATGACATTTTGAATGGTATTCAATAGATCCTCAGGTGTGTTCCTGCTGACTTCAGCTGCAAGTAGATTATGGAGAAATGTTCATGAGTTTTTAACAATGACTTCATTTGTCTGTAATGATCTTTATTCTTTAAGTTAATTCTGTGTTTATTCATTTGTTTTATGATTTTTTTTGGTTTTTAATTATCTTTATTTGTTTATTTTGTGATTCATTTGCTTTTTACAGATTTTTATTGATTTTTTCAATGATCTTTTTGGTTTTTGATTATTTATAATAATTTATTTTGTAATATTTTTACTTTTTAAAGATATTTATTAATTTGTTTTATGATCATTTTGGTTTTTAATTATCTTTATTCATTTATTTTGTGATTATTTTGCTTTTTAAAAATATTCATTTTTTTAATGATAATTTTGGTTTTTAATTATCTTTATTCATTTATTTTGTAATATTTTGCTTTTTAAAGATGTTTGTTAATTTCTTATGATCTTTCTGGTTTTTGGTCATTTTTAATAATTTATTTTATGATCTTTTTAGTTTTTAAGTACTTTTATTGATTTATTTTGTGATTATTTTGTTTTTTAAATATATTTATTCATTTGTTTTATGACCTTTTTGGTTTTTAATTATTTTTATTCGTTTGTTTTATTTTCTTTTTGCTTTTTAATGATCTCTATTATTAGGCTTCATGATCATTTTGGTTTTTAATGATTTTTATTAATTTGCTCTTTGTTTTTTAATTGTGTTTCAATCTTGATGTGATTTTCTTAGTGAAGCAACGTCGTGATGTTTTCTGTGATGTGTGCTTTATAAATAACTTCAATTACCTTATTTGGTAAATAAATAAATAAATAAATAAATAAATAAATAAATAAATAAACAGATTTAGAAAGTAACAAGAACACAGAAACGTGACTGAGTCAGTAGTGGAGGGGATGTTGTTGAAGTTCTGGAGAATAGAAACGTTCTTGTCAACAGAGAACGTTTGTTCCAGGGCTTAAAGAGGATTGAACATACTGTAAGAGGTTTAGGCTGCTAATCCTGTACAAATATAGCGGCTTTATCAATATGGTCAATATAAGTTGAGAAGAAGTTTGTTTTCTCATAGACTGCATACAGGATCTAGGAATAAGAAGCATTGAGCCAATTTGATCTTATTTTAATGTGCAACAACACTGAGAAGCTGCTACAAACAGCACAACGTCTATTTAATTAGTGTGGGCCTGTTCTTTTGTTTTAGCAAATCAGGTGTTCAGATCATGTTTCATGTCTGTAGTCTGTTACGGCCAGCTCGTCAACAAAATAAACCCTTTTATTTATTCTGACTTAACCCCGCCCATCACACGTCCTCCATGCTTCTCCCAGGTACCCTAGACACCTGAGTCGTACAGTCGCACTCGGCTTCAGTCAGTTTTAAAAGTTTACAAATGTATTTAGCAATCGATTGATGTAACATTTGTTTTTTTTTCACTTCTCACTCAGATCCTCAGATTTTATAAACGAGACGAGACTTTTGAGACTTTTGGAAACGACTTGTTTTCGGCATCGTTCCTAAAACCAAACGCTGGCTGGAGAAAGGATGGATGTTTTTTTTGGGAATGTTTATAGAGGCGGTCTAGACCCACATGGCAGCACAAAATGATGCAAAACGTGAGTTTGTCCTGTTTAATAAACAGCAGACATGCACGTCCTAAATCATGGAAGATGGGACTGACACGCAGATGCAAACAGGAGTGTGACTTTAAATTATTTTTACTACCAATTCTCCTATTACCTTTAGGTAAAATTCTGTCTGCCATGTATCTGAATGAAAGACAAATATGTTGTGAATATATAAAGAAAAGCAAGTTTTCAAAAAGAATCTTAAGTGAGTCAAGAGGAATGACTAGAATCTCTGCATCACCTTTAGGTTTGACCCTCTGCTCCATTAATGGTTTAGCTGCAGAACTCTTGATTCATCTTTCTCAGAGGAACTTCCTATAATAACAACATAATGTGTAGAGTAGATACATTAATCATCTGCAGAGCATCTGTAAGTGAAGCATCGCTTTATGTGTTTTAAGGCCTAAACATGAAAGTGGCTGAAGATGAAAGACAATGAGGAGTGAGGCTGATCACTGATGCTGCAGCTGAGGTGACCAAATGTTGCTTTAGCATTTTAGCCGCATCTGTTAGAGTGTGTGTGTGTGTGTGTGTGTGTGTGTGTGTGTGTGTGTGTGTGTGTGTGTGTGTGTGTGTGTGTGTGTGTGTGTGTGTAACAGCTGATGGGATGTTGTTAGAGCTACACCACCCAGTGGCTCAGCGTGGCCTCAGGCTCGCGGCATGACACGGTTTGGTGTTCCCTGTCTGCTCTGAGAAAGTTTAGTAAATAACATTTCAAGTTTGAAAAAAAATATAATTTTCATTTTGTTTAGTCATATGAGATAATTAATTTAATCATCATATATTATAATCAGACACATAAGTGCTCCTTAGTGGGTCGTTTCAAGTTTTAAGTCCCGCCCACTCCATGTAAACGAATGGGACTTTGACCTGCAGGTGAATAGTTGGGACAAACTCTAGCATCTAAGATACAACATGGCAGCAGCCAATAATGGAGTCATTTTCTTCAATCTTTTATAAAAACTGTAGATAGAAACATCTTTTTACATGTTGATGGTTACTTGGAATTACTTAAATTTCCATTTAGATGAACTTTCTTTAATTGCATAATTACCATAAACCAAGTTTTTAATTTTCTCTCAGTATTTACTATAAATTTATGTTGAAAGCAATTAAAAAAAAGAGAAATGTGTCTATCAAAAAACCAGACTCTGACAAACATTTGCAATAGACTAGAAAACAGGGTGGACTACCAACTCTGGGTTGGTAAGACAGGTCCTACTTTAGGAGTAGGTGTTGAAGTTTCTAGTTTAACTGAGAAAAGAATAGAACAGAAGCTCGACAGGTGAATCGGGGACAAATCTGCAGTGATATGGACACCTAAACTTTTCTGTTGTCGTCTAAGGAGGGACTTTGGATTAGAGTCACTGCTACTTATCCAGAGGAACCAGCTGAGGTGGCTCAGGTATGTGGTCAGAATACCTTCCAGACACCAGGAAGTGATCTAGGACATGGTGGAGAAATGATATCTTCAGGCAGGATCCCTCCAGATGAGCTGGAAGAAGCATTCAAGACTCTCACAAACCAAAACATACATGCGTTTATTCAAGCATAATAAAATACCATTCATTTCCCAATTTGCAGTGGTTTAGATGTAACCATCAAATATGTAACTATGTTTCTTTCCCTTCAGAAATAAAAACGTGGCTCCGTAACGTCATCCTTTAAATCAGACGTGCAACCATTGATGTCAGTTCTGTCTAGACAGCTGCATCCTGACCAATTAGATTGGCAGTACAAACATGATCACAACAACAATAGCAGGATTACGAGCGTTGTGAAGGAAGACACAAAGGAAGACACTTCATCAGGATCGGATTGACAAAAGATGGATGTCGGCGAGCCTAGACTGTAGGAAACTAGATAATATCAATAATGCTAAACGTGGCTTTAGAATTCATATGAATACAAATGCGAGTTGCACCCTAATACGACGGTTTTGAAGCAACAAAAATGTCAATAAGAGAAAAGAATCAGTCAAATCGTTTAGATTTTTTATATTTAGTATTTTATAGCATTTTAGTGGTTCAGAGAAAATGTAAAAGCGGACAGATTTTACCTTTGTTTTGTTACTCAGGAACCCTGATTTATAAAAGTTACTGTCATAAATGAAAAGATTTAGATTGTTTATGATGCTGTTGGCTGAATTTTACTTAACACATTCTTTTATTCAACCTGTCAAACTTTTCTAAACTTTAGGAAAGCATCAGTTAAAGGAGTGGAACACTTACATTTGCTTGTAAGTCGTACTCTGGGGAAGACAAACACTGTTGCACCATTTCTCTGACCTAAAAGATGCCCACATCACAGCTGAGCTTCAGACGACAGGATTTGGAGTCTTATTTCCTGATATTTGGAAATCTCGCCTCGGATTGGCTAACAGCAACGTGACTCTACCACTGACTCTGTTTGCTCTGCAACGTTGATGTTTTATCTCCACCAATAACACAAGCCTGGAGGAGCTTCTGTTGTGTGGTGGAGTTGCTAATGCTAACAGTTAGCTTCTACTAGCCGAGACGTTCTCTGCTGTTTCCTGGACGCCAAACCAACAACAGCCTTCCCCGTCGTGAGTCAAGATGGGTGAGTCCATGAATGTTAGTGACAGTGTGACGTAGATCTGTCAGGATTTTCTAATCCTATTTTCTATCAGAAGCTAATGCAGGAGATAGGTGGAGGAGACTGTTTCCATGCTCAGCTTACATGTTAAACTCAGAGTGACTGATTATAATCAGAAATAATAATTTTAAAAAATCACTTTTAAAATCATTTATCCTTTAGGATTTGAAGTAAAAAGTAGAACCTTGGTTTTCATCTGACATTTTCAGGCACTTTAAATTCAACCTCAGCCTTATACATAAACCATAGGAGAGTGGCCCGTGATGTCTAGTGGCTGAGCAAAGGTTTTATGTGTGAGAGGAAATAAAAAATGCTGACGTAATGTCTGATGACCAGCTCCACAAATAGGCATTCTGCCAGACAGTTAAAGATGATATGTGGCTAGATCAACCTCCTTTTAAAAGGGTTTTCATACTGGCTCAAACCAGTCTGCTCTTCCACTGCTCAGATATGTGAATGTCAGAGAGAGCAGAGTGCAGACGCTTGCACTTTTGTATGTTTCTCCATCTCTATCTGTCCTCCTTCCATTTGGCTCAGGATGTAATCCACCGTCCTAATGTGTCCCTTAAGGTTCTCCCACCAGGTTGTGACCTTTTCTTTTCCTCATTCCTTCAGCTTTCCACTTATCACTTTCTGTTGGTTTGTGATTTGATGTAGACTCTCGAGTGTCATCATCGAGCGACTTGTCAAGCACCTTTTGGGTGTTTGCTAATACACACAGACGTGGAATCTGTAACATTTTAAGATTTGAGGAAATAAGAGAGCAGCCTTTTCTTGAACCACCATTGTTTCTGTTGCTGCTTTGAAACTGAAATGACGGCATTATTCAATCAGCACAGTGGGTCTGTGTTTGCAAACTGCTTCGTTTCTCTTTTTCGTGATCATGCTGATGCAAAACGCTTGTATCAAACTGGTTGTTATGGAGTTTTTAAGGCTTTGTACTGAATTACAGGTACCCTGCTAGTGAAGGGAAACAACAGTGATTAAACCGCTGTGGCAGTGGCGTGAAATCCAAGAATAGTTTCTTCCACTGAAATCAAAGCTGCCTCGTTTTCGCTGCAGTCATTTGAACGGGTCATGGTTGAAAACGGTGCAGTGAGTTGTTTTCGTTTTGTTGTTTCCATCAACACTGCACAGGAATTTTATGATGGAATACATTGCAACAAGTTATGTTAATTCTCTCTTTTTTAATTTTTACAAACCCAAGTCCTTTGAGCCCTCTCTCACTTAGTGGTAGTGGTGTATCGATTCACCATTTAATTAATGCATCGCGATGTGACACACGCCAATTTAAAGCCATACTATGCAACTTTTTCATAATTTTAAATCATTTTCAGTATGTGCTAAAATGACCCTTTACAGGGTGAATGAAATGTCACTCAGACCCCCACCACCCTCTGTGGTAGAGATGTGTATTGGTAAAATATACGTATCACGATACACGGGAGAAGATACGATATATCACAATATATTGCGATACATTCAGCCTAATATTAGCAATTTTTAGACTGAATTTATTGTAGGAAAATTTAATAAACAGTCCAAACTGATGTTAACATGTTTAACATGAAGTATTTGAACCATAATAGAGAGATTTACATTTCAGTGGTGGAAATAAAACTCATTGCACACTGCTGCCAACTAGCGGTCCACGTTTGAATTGCACCAAAAGAAAAGAAAATACACAAATGTTTGCATGTAAATTCTTCCAAAAATTCGATACACAGCTTTTGAATATCGATATAATATTGCAGGGAAAAATATCACGATTTATTGCCATGTTGATATTTTATTACATCCCTACTCTGTGGCAAGAATGTCGCACTTGCAACATCAGAGTGCCCGTCCGGTCCCTGTTGGACTTTGAAAAAGATTTTAATGGGTCCGTGTTTGAGTCAAACCCTCTAAAAACGTCCAACCGAGAGCAGACCCAAAGGAAGACCCAGGACACGATGGAGGGACTATGTCTCTCTACTGGCCAGGGAACGCCTTGGGATATCCCCAGAAGAGCTGGTCCAAGTGGCTGGGGAGAGGGAAGTCTGGGCCTCCCTCCTTAGGCTGCTGCCTCCGCGACCTGACTCCGGATAAGCGGAAGGGAATGGATGGATGGAAATAATATCAAACCGTGAAAGATGGCCCAGCCCAACTTAGAGTTACATGTGCATCTAAATAATCAAGCTAATACCCGATAAATAACCCGAGTGGGAGCCTTTATCCTAGTCTGTTAAAAATCCCCAAACTCTGCATTTATTTTGAAACTGGACTCTTGGTGTTTGCATTCTGGTGGAACCATAGATCATCAACCTTCTCATGTGGGCAAACAGTCGTGCCTGTGCAGCACAGCAGTGTCAACAGACTTCACCACAGCCTCGTAGCTGGCAGTAATGTGTTGATTTGTCATTCAGAGGAGATGAGAAGACATTTGAGTGATTCCTCACCCAGTAATGTGTGTCGTTGTGGCCCTGAAGTGATAAGTTATCCAAACGTTGATAACAGCAACTCTCTTCACTCAGTAATCCCTCAAAACCAGTTTTTGATTTTTTTTTATGCTCATATTCTGAGTTGAGCTATTCTTTGTTCATCTCTGACATCACCGTTTTAGATGGAAGAGATGTGCAGAGCAGAGCAAATATTTAACTCGGGTTTCGCCACCAATTTGCTGAGGGAGGTGGGGACCCGAGTGCACAGGTAAGATGTAACCCAGTTTCTCTGTTGGTACTTTTATAGAATTATCCAACAGTTCAAGCTAAAAGGCTGATGCAGAATGTTGATTTTTCAAAGCAATCTTTGGTAAGTTTGCCATTATAAGCAACACAAAATGAATTGGCGTTTTCAGACTGAACACACAGAGAAACGGAGCTAACTCATCGGAAAAAAACAAAAAAACAGGTATTTTCAAGAAGATTTGCACATCCAAGAACAGAGTAGTCGAGAGTAGCTTTTGATGTCTCAAAAGCATGGGGGGGAGAAAAAAAGAAGCAATGAAAGAACTCTCCACACAGGGGAAAGCATGATGTTCTAAAGATGTTGGTTCTGTTTGGATCTACCAACATGTGAACAAACATTCCCAAGGTCTGTGTTGCGTACGCCTAGATCCAGGTTCTCCTGCAGCTGTCTTTGGTGGTGTTAGCAGCGTGACTTCACTACACTGATTCAAGCCCAACAGACATTAGATTTCCTTTGCTGGCGGGAAAAACAGATTTATCTTGGATGTTTAATAATGCAAAAGCATGCACGCTTTACACAAGTCTTGTAACTGCAGAATTTCCTTTGTAAAATTAAAATTCAGTTGCAAATGTGTATTACCCAGTTGCAAAGCGTCCCATATGGTCACTGTTTGAACAAGCTCCCGTTAACAGTTGAACAATTTATGTCTAAAAGGAGAAAATGTCTGTGGCTTGGAGGTAAAGCATTAAATGTGATGATCTGAAAAGTATTTGCTTGGTAAGTACACATCTGGGGCTTCCCCTAGTTTTAAATGCGTTAAGGCGGCTGCAGCAGCAAGTAATGAATTACTGTAATGCATTGCTTTTGTCTGTAACACGGTAATGTAAGGCATTACAGAAAAAAAATCAGTAATATTTTACTCGGTACAATGTCAGTAACGCGTGCATTACAACGCATTTTAATCAGGAATCAATTAGTGGGGTTTCTTCAGGGTTCTAATTACGGGCCTGAATAAAGGTCCAGTTTCGATATGACATTATTTATATGGACTCCAGCGCACCAGGACTTCTATTGAGCAGAGAGTAGAGACCGCTGATCGGATGCGCTCCAGCTGCGCGCGCCGCGACCACAGTAACATTCTCAAAGTCACGCCACCAAAAAAAACATTTAACACGCGATCGTTCATGTCCGCTTTCTGGCACTTTCTCTTTTACTCATGCCTGACGCGCGCTGCCTCAGCGGAGCTCATCTGTGCCCAGGTGACATCACCACACCTGCGGCGTGCAGCGCACATTTCGCTATTTTTGCGGTGCAGCAGATCCCTGAACTGCTTAGTTTAGCTCATTATGTGAAAAAGTAGGAAATCCAGGAAGCAGTTTTTCTGGAGAATTGAGAGGAGATACAGGAATAGAGAGAGGACAGGAAAATAGTCAAATAAAAAACAAGAACACTAAATAAAGTTCTTGAAAAGGAAAAAGTAGGTAGATTTTTATCCACTACAAATGTTTAACAATATAAAGCAATAATTTATAAGCATGTAATATTTCATAAAATTCAGATCACTTTCAAAACTCAGGTCCTCACCCAGGGCCGTATCCAGGCATTTGGGGACCAAGGTGGAGCCACCCCCTTCCCCCCACACACCGTTTACACACTCAGTTCATTTAAGATGTTGTTGCCTTTATTTCATACAAATTCATTTTCTGGGGGTCCAAGTGAAGCCAGCTTTGGACACTTTCATGCCCAGGGGCAATCATCCTCCAGCCCTGATGGAGGTGATCAGAAGGACCTGCAGAGCAAAATCTTTCTGCTTCTGCTACTGTGTGTCTAGATTTCTAAGCTACACAAGATCAGCAGAAGAGAAACGTGCAGCTGATCTAATGTTAGATAGAACATTCTCCAGATGGGCATACGCCTGTTACTTAAAGTTTGTGACGAATAAGGATATGAAGAACATTGTAGTCAAATGCTCTTTACACCTTAAGAACTGTTGTTATATCTGACTGTTTTAACCACAACCCCTAGCCCAGTCAGATACCACATCACCTTCCACTGGATGTGTGATGAGCTACTTTTAGATTCCCAAATCCATATTATTTTGGTGAAAGTAACTTAAAGTAATGCAAAAGTAATGTAATGCCTTACATTTTAAAATTAGTAATATTATAATGTAACGAATTACTTTAAAATGTGAGTAACTAGTAATAAATAATGCATTACAGTTTTGAAGTAACTTGCCCAACACTGATTATAACTAAGACTACATCAACAGAAAGTCTTGGGAAACTACCCGCGCTGAATGAGCAACAGTGTTTTAAAATGTGGCGCTGGGAGCCTCCGAGGCCGCTGTGCTAATAGAAAAGTTAATTACATCAGAAGCATTCATGTTAATGTATGTACTTTGACAGAGGCGATATAATAACAGGTTAGAGGAGTGTGTTCCAGTCCCCTGATACAAGGCACATTTAATTGCTTTGTCTTGGGCTCCACACTCAGTCATCTTGACAATGTTGTAAAATCCAGTTCCATATCCATTATGAATGCTTGCATTTTTGATAGACTTCATATGATGTATTGACCACCCTGTCGTACGTATAAGATTAGAAAATGACTGCGTGGATTTAGATTGATAGAGCTGGTATTGATGCTCTAGGCTCTGACCTAAAGGCGTTAAAATGTAAAGATTGGTGAAAACAGAAGTGATAACTTCCTTCTACACAGGAATCAGGGCTTTGTTGGACAACACAATAAAATAACTAGCATGTGGGCTGCACCTTTTGCACTTTAGCATTTTAAAATGATGTTTTGTTGGCTATACAACCTTTTTATCACAACCACTTTCCTTTCAAATGTACCCAATAACACCAAATGGAACAAAATCACCCCCTAGTGGCTGGCTGCAGTATGAATTTTAGACACCTCCCGCTCTTTATACAGTGTTGATCCTCATAGTTTTTTCTTTGCTGCTGCATGTATTATTTTTTCTAATGTGATTAGTTGTATTTAAAAATCACCATGACTGAGCGTAGGTGATCTCAGCGTCACTTTTTTAGTACCAGACTTAATTCCAAAGATACAACATGGCAGCAACCTGTGAACGAACAATTCAACTATGTAAAAATATCAAATCACTTCCCTTTAAAGCCAAACTATGCAACTTTTTCATGTTTTTAAATCATGTTCTTGAGCCAGTATTTGCTAAAATGACCTTTACAGGGTTAATGAAATGTCACTCAGACCCCCACCGCCCTCTGTGGCCAGAATACCGCACTTGCAACTTCAGGTCCGGTCCCTATTGGAGCTGACATGCCTGGAGCTGCAGTCTGCTTCCAGCATGTTTCCTGCATGTTTTAGATCGTGAACACAGCTGATTTGTTTGATTTAGTGATGAACCGCTCCTGTAGACACTAATGAAGGCTGAGGAGACATTTCAGCTGTTAGATTAAGGTGTTAAAAAGACGAACGCACAGCGAGGAGATAAGTTTCACGTTTTACTAACAGACACTAGGGGGCGCTAAAAACAAGCCAAAACTGCCTAGTGTTCCTTTAAATATATAAAAAAAGTTAGATATTATTAACAAATAAAATGGAAATAAAGAAATAAGAAATAATAAAAAATAAATAAAATAAAGTTATAAATAAAAATAACAAAATTGGAAATAAAAAAAGCATTTTTGAAACAACCTACAGTAAGTAAGATTGATTCATTTGATCTCCCTATGGAATGTTTCAGATTTCATTATACTGATCTACAAGAACATTTTTAAAAGTATAAACAGAAATAGATGAATTTTAAATTGTAACACGCTTTGAAATAAAGACTCTAAATGATTCCATAGAGACTTCATTAAGATAAAGCAGGAAGACCATTGTATGAATCACTGCGTATCCCAACAGGGTTCTACATTTTCCACATTTTGCTCCCAAATCTTCTTCCTCCAACATCAGTACCAATTTTAGTACAATTTACACATTTCTGTGTTTAAATCTGCGTTACCAACTTCACAGATGAAACGGGGAGTTGTGTGTCTACTGTAGAGGACTACCAACTGTCTGTTGATGCCATATGGTTGCTATGGCCATTCTGGCCAAACGCAGCCTGGCAAACATTAGATTCTGGAGTGAGACATAGAACAGACTGGGTTTGATTATGTTGGCAACTTGAGATGAGATAAGCAAATACCACTAATGCTATTACAGTTAAGTAGACACATACCAAAATAAGCTGTGAGACAAAGGGAACGGGCCATCTCCACATGCTAAAGAGCAGCAGTCGCCAGTTAAACAAGTCCTACTATTCATGTCTACATCAAGTCACAAACTGGTATTGGAAGTCAATGTAACCACTAAAGTCATGATGGTATCCACCTTACTACGTTCATTACCTCAAATCTCAGTAAGTATGGTTGCCATTGGTGGCTCTGTCTTTTTAGTGAGTTCCCATTGATTGCACTGGTGGTACAGAACTGAAAAAAACTCTTTTATGTTATTGGATCCAGCACAGCTCGGTTGGTGTTATCAAGCAGGACTTTACATCCTGCACCGAGCGTTCGCCGTTAACCACAAACATAGAGGTGGGCAGATGGATGGGCACAGTGGACATATAGTGGGACATAAATCAGATTAATCATCTCATCATGTGTGATTAATTTGGAACACAGAGCCATTGGCAGGACAACACAAGCAACAAACGCCCTACTGACAGGTCAATATGTTTACTCTGATGGATTTACATCCGGCGGGGACTCGGGAGCGGAGCCACGGCTCCTCCACATTCAGAGGAGCTAGCTGAGATGGTTTGAGCATTTGGCTCCTGGACATGAACCAGGGGAGGCTTTTTGGGCATGTCCTGTTAGCAGGACGCCCCCGGATCGATCCAGGACATGCTGGAGGGATGATTTCTCGAGGATGACCAGGGAACAGACGCCTTCCCATTGGTGGAGCTGGTGGAGGTTGCTGGGGAGAGGGGTGTTTGAGCTCCTCTGCTGGGGTTGCAACCCCCGCAGCCCGGACCCCGACACGGACAGGCGAACGAGGAAAAGACGGACAGATGGATTTTCTCTCATATGTGCTCACACATCTGTTTCACGCTGTGAAACATTTCCTTTCACTCACTGTTGTATATAAATGTAGGAAATTAAGAAAAACACATCTGATGAACACAATTGCAATCAGTTTGCACCTTCCTGTTTGTGATGATTTTCAGCGAGCTTATCTTAGAAAAGAACAACAGATGTCTGCTGTTTAACACTTGTCTTTTTTCCGCTGGAGAAACGAGGTGGTGCCGGGTGTTCCTGCAGCAGATGATTCTAATTAGTTTACTCTTTCGTTTGATCCTCATCAAAAATGTTTAGAAGGAGATTTCTTCTACTTACCGTCTCATCGTGTGGATTACCAATAGAAATCTTCTGTTTTATCAAATGCAGTTTTTTCTAAAAACGATATCCAGGATCTGTCTGTTGCTACATGCAGCCATGTGCTAGAACAGGCATGGCTCGGGGGCTACTTGCAGCCCTTACATTTATTATATGTGGCCCCCACTTACATTTCCAGAAAAGTGGAACTTTGTAATGTAGAGTGATAATTTTGAACATTACTATGTTCTGATTTTTTACTAATATATCTAATTTAGGCCTTTTTTTGAGCAGTATAATTACAAAAGATCCAGTTTTTGCACTTTGCAGTGATTAGAATCAGTTTTTCATGCAGGCTGAACATGAAAACAGTCTCCTCCACCTATCTCCTGCATCAGCTTCTGATAGAAAATAGACAGTGAAACTCCAGGATTAGAAAATCCTGACAGATCTACGCCACACTGTCATGGACTCACCCATCTTTGCTCTTGGTTTGTGTTATTTGTGGAGACAAAACATCAGAGTCAGTGGTAGAGTTGTGTTGCTGTTAGCCAATCAGAGGAGAGATGTTCAAATATCAAGAAATAAGACTCAATCCTGTCGTCTGAAGCTCAACTCTGATCTGGCTCAATTCTAGTTCCTGAAACAGCTGCACCAGAGCTTTGTTTCCCCAGAGTACGACTTACAAGGCATTCGTTCCTACTAGAGACCACTGCAAATGTATCGATTAAACGACTGTTCAACACCTTTAATAAAACACATTTCATTTTTGTGGCCAGCGAGGGATTTTGACTTTGATTTCAGCCCCTTCACTTGAAAGGTTTGAACACCCCTGTGCAAGAAAATCACACCATGACAGTACAATGGTGATTGTGGAGTTGGTCGACGGTGTCAGAGGAGTTATGTGCCCTCCCAATAACTGGAGGGTTGCAGGTTCAAGTCCTGCTCAGTCTACAACAGTAGTTGTGTCCTTAAACAAGACACTTATCCCACTTTGCTGCTGATGGTGGTCAGAGGGCCCGGTGACGCCTGTGTACGGCAGCCTCGTATCTGTTAGTGAGCCAAAGGGCAGCTGTGGCTACAATGTAGCTCATCACCACCAGGGTGTGAATGACTGGTGTGTTTAAACGTGCCTTGGGGAGTTGTAAGAAGGCGCTATAGAAATACAGGCGATGGTACGATGAAGGGGTAGCCTAGCCATGAGACCATCATGGGTGTCCTGCTTCAAATTCTTGGTAATCAAGTCACATCAGTTCTCATGAACCTCACTCCACTTCATGGACAAGTTACCACCAAACTCACTTCAAAATACTAAAGCAAGTTTTTGGCATGCTCAAACCCCTCCATGATCTCTTTTACTCTGTCACATTCACCTAAAGGCTTTTCAAAGACCAACTGCATGTTTTTGTCTTAGCAAGATCATCAGTCTGTGTAAATTAGTTGTTACTCGAAGACAAAGACCTGATTGGGTCAGTCATACCCAGCCAGCACACATAGGTGGGCCCCATATGGGATCTATATGGGTAAGCCATATGGGTCCCAATAGGGTTTGTCCACGGTTTCCATGGTGGCCCCACAGGGGTTTGCCTGTGTTTGAGTCAAACCCTCTGAAAACCCATGTAGGGCCCGTTAAAATCTATGTGAGCAAAACTCTTTCTGGGCAAACCCCATGGGGGCACCGTGGAAACCGTGGACAAACCCTGTTGGGACCCATATGGCTTGCCCATATAGATCCCATATGGGGCCTACCTGTTTGTGCTGGCTGGGATACTGACTCCAACCCACCATCACTCACCAACATGACACCATGGTACTTAAACTATAGCTACTGGGGCAGAGACTTACTTCCATCCTAGAGGGAGAATTCCATTTTTGTACAATCAAGAACCTCTGATTTGGAGGAGCCGACTCGTCTCTTTGCACGCTCCTAAAACGTAAGTAAACATCCCTAAAACCAGACGCCCTCCTCTCTGTGACCACACCTTCAGACCCTACCACAAACAAGACTGGCGACAAGGTGAAGACCTGGAACAAACTTGACTTGGTATAAAGAAAATGGATGCAGCTCTCTCTACAGACGGCGACCCAGGCATCCCATCCTGCCTCAGCCCTCCCTGGATGTGGTTAACTGCTGTTATACGGTTTTGCAACCTTTTCAGAACCCTTGAAAATATTCTCACAAAATGTTAGCCCCTTTAAACATTTCTGCATTTTGACATTTCTGTCGTTTTTGTTATCGTAGAAGCGGCTCATGAGATTCCGTTTATGTCACGGAGAGAATAAAGTGTCAAAAGGTATGCTGCTGTCAATGTTTTACATCATCCTAGAGCAAACAGTTGGTGTGGAAGTGGAAATATTAGAGGAACTTAGGCTAAAAGCTTCAGTAATGCTGCGGGTTTTATTTATTTTTTCCTTTTTTGGGAGGTGACTGATGTCTAGGATATCTGTTGATCTAGTTCTAAGTCAGTATTCTTGAATTTTTTATCACAGATTTGAAATTTTGAGGTTGCAGCAGGACGTATTACGTCTTGAGAATACTAAAACAACCAAAACAACAATAGACATGGGTCCTAAAGAAGTTGTGTTGCATATGGATGAGTGAAAACTTTACCTGTGTGAAGGACAGCACTTCATCAGAGTGCCTTATGCAGAAGAGTGATGACCAGCTCTGTGTCTAATGACCTCTCATATGGAGCACTTCAATAGGCTCATCCGTTCTCTGGCAGGAATCAAAATGCACGAGGGAACACGGGGGGGGGGGGAACAATGGTCTGTCACCTCATGGCTGCAGAATAAAAATGAGAGACGCTTTATGATGCCTCCCTTTTCAAACACGCAGGTGTGCTGGCAGGCAGCTCAAAGTGTGTGTGAGTGTGTGTGAGAGTGTGTGTGTGTGGTTTTCCACTAACCTTTACTGTCCTCTCAGAAGCTGCCCTTGATCATTGAAATGTACTGCGTCATCAGAAAAAACAGACACATCAAAACAGGGAGTGTTTGCAAAGTTGTGAGAAATGCTCTCCGGGGATTCGGTGACTTTTGTGATGTTTGGGGTCCCGTAGGAAAATAAAAAGGGAGAGAGATGCCAGGAGCGCTCTGCCGTCGCTCCCCGGGAGATAAAGGGAAGGCTTTATCGCAGGAATCCACTTTTCCATGGCTGTCCGTAACAGCCTGCACCCGAGCTGCAGGAAAGCGTAATCTGAATATAGACGCTTTGATTGTCTACTGTTTAGTCCTGGCTGTGCAGAGGGCTGCTGAGTCAACATTTGTTGAAAAATACACCAAACTCTGCTCCAAACTTTCAAAGTTTGCTGCAGGGATTTCAATATTACTTCATCTCAGGGCCATTTTGTTTGGATCCATCTTGAAAAGACCCCGCCTACTGATTCAAATCAATACTTAAAGTGACAATGTGTTGTTTTTACTGTTAATCTCTGGAAATTTCCATCAAAATGTTGTTGAAAATGAATTAAATGATGTCCAGTTGTTGAAAAATATTGGCAGCTTTGTAACATAACCATAACAATCAGGTCTAAAACACACGGACAGGTCTAAGTCTCTGGGTAACGCCATATTAGATGCTATGTTTCCTTCTATGGGAGCCTGTGAGGACAAAATGCATTTACTGATTTGTAACAAATTGTTACAAAACTTTTGCCATTCATAAACGTCGTTGTTTTACACATTTACCTCTTTGCTCGTTGCCAGTGATGAAAGGGCTTGTCATGTTGCTGGAGGTTGACCCTAATGGCCATCCGTTGGTAAGGCCTCACCTGAACGCCAAGGAAAATACGCACCGTCACTTTAAAGCCACTCAAGCCTTAATTTAAAGAAGACAAAACATATAAAATGCAGATCTATTGTGTTTTTCACCTACACCTAAGAGAGAGAAGCTCAGTTTCCATCCAGGCTGAGACACTTGAGTCAGAGCGTTTTACTCTGATGAGGTGTGTCGATGAATCCTGTGTGACCAAATGGCTGGTAGTCATTTTTCATTTTGTTAAATAGTAAGGTAATAACAGTGGCCTTTTGCACAGCTGACATTAAGGGAGATTTACGGAGATGAAATGTGTGCAGATGGCTATCTTTCAGGATTAACAAATGTGAGGAAATTGGTCACAATTATGGAGAAGAAGAAGGCAAAAAGTTCATTTCTCAGAGGAAGCCAACTCCTCAAAACAGCTTTGTTCTGTAAAAAAGGGAAAAACGCATAATCTTGAGCATGTGGCTCCATATCTTTGTTACTATAGTCGTGTTTCCACTATTAACGTTTGGGGAAATTTCTGGGATGGGAGAAGGTGACGGGGAAAATACGATGGCTCTGTCTTTCTCAGCTGTTGTTTCCATATCAAGACTGTTTCATTTATTTATTTATTCTTTAACCAGGAAGGTCCCATTGAGATTAAAAACCTCATTTTCAAGGGAGTCCTGGCCAAGAGGCAGCAAAAGTTACAGTTACAATTTTTTTTCAGATACACAGACATGTTATGTACAAGAAGTGAGTGATGTCACTGATCAGCACCAAAAGCACCAAAAGATCAGCACTAAAAGGTCATTAATAACATTAAAAGTTTTATTCTGTCCGTTACGGCCCCCCGTAGTTTCCTCCTGCCTTCAGCACCTTGGACAGCGCCTGCGAGCTGCCACTCTCCTCTCCAGCGCTGTTCCAGCTTCCATTTCAGCACCAGGACAGAGGCATGCTGCTGCAGCGCCGGCCGCAAAGAATTTGAAATTAGACCACTCGAAACTTTAGAAAGCTTTTCAGTCATTTACGAGCACAGATAATATGGCAAGCCATTTTAACATTTATTAAGCAGACTGGATATGTATTCCAGATAAATATAATTCTATTGTTCCTAGCAGAAATGAACATTCCAGATATCCATGATAACATTCCTATTGTAGATAGGAGAAACTCTCATTTTAGATAGCTCTAATTCAGTTATTACTAGTAAAATCCTATTTCAGATCAAATTAAAGCTCTATTCCTGCTGTCTGTAATTTTATTTTGGCTATCCAAAACCTACATTTATACTAGTAACAGTTGTATTTTGGATATCCTTAATTTATATTTGAACTAGTTAAAACACTTTGAGATAGGATAAATTATATTATTGCTATATAAAATAGGAATTAGTGAGAGGTCCGATTGTTGAATAAATGTTAAAACGGCTTGCCATATAAACACTGCTTATTTTCTTTACTTTCCATTCCGCTTCATCAGCAACTCATCTAACTTTACAAATGCAGGTTGTTTGGTGATATCATTTCCCACCAATCAGCATGAGGGAACCACAAGTCCCGCCCAGTGACTACCGGGCCATTTTAGAGTAGGGTCAATAAAATGGTTCTTTGGGCCGGCCTCGTTAAACGAAGATACGCACACACCGTGAACGTTTGGAAAAATTACCTGGGGCCTTATGTAAAGCTGTTGCTATAAAAAGTAGATATTGATACAAAGTTTAGGAGTTTTTATTTATACATAACGTAAAATCATTTGCTCAGAGTTGTACTTTAGTTGCTGACTCTATGTATTATACTAACAATGATTCACATTTGACATAAAATAATGGAGATGAGCCAAGGAACCTCCAGTTGCCCGAGGCGACTGCACCCCTCAAGCATTATTTGACCTAAAACACGGAGCGGTTGGAGGCAGAAACACAGTTTTGGCTGTTAAAAAAAAGAATGAATAATCCATGCTACAACATTACTAAGCTCCTTGTGTTTTAACAGGAAACTGAATATAATAGGTCAGCAAGATTTTTCACATGGGGATGTCCCCATTAGGAATAATTGATAATTAAATGGAATTTTTCTGGTAAAATATTTATTAGAAAGTCTGATTGTTCATGTGTTACAGTCATTTAATGAAAGGATATTAATAATTGTATCCATGTCTGGAGTGAAATTTCTATGCAAGCATGAAAAAAAGCAAGATAAAATGATCCAGACTTCTCTAAAGTTTCCTCCTTTTCTCCTACGCCTGCACCAGGTTAAGTTAAATCTACAGATAAAACAGGAAGAGTGTCTATGTGGTTAGAGCTCTCATGCTCTCCGTCTGCAGCCTGGAGACCAGAGACTTCAAGTGCAGCCCCATCCTGCCATTTGCAGAAACACTCCGATGACTTTGCAGTTGAGGGGTGTGTCAGTGAGTCATCGGGCGAGCTAGCAGCCCCACTTTTGTGAGACAATTTTGGAACAGTCCTCTTCTTTTATGTGCTCAAGAGAGGATTGTAGATTTACTGAAAAAAATACTAATATGTTTTTCTCACCAAAAGGTTTGGCTCTATCATGAGGCTCCTGGAGCAGATTGTAGAAGCTGTTGTGCATAACGGGAGACACAGATACTGGTCAAACACTACGAGGCTCCTTCAGCTCTGCTGCAGCAGGGCAGGAGAGCCTTCCTGTTCCTTTTGCAGAATTAGCATTAGCATGATAGCAACAAGTAGCTGCAATGGTAATACTATTTATTATTGTCCTTTTTAAATGTGCATTTAGTCTGCGACACTCAACCAAATCAATGCATTCTGGAGCTTAACCTCAACCTGTACCATAACTGGCCTCACAGAAGTTCTGGAAGAACAAAGTTTCCATAGTGCTACTCTGAATCCTCGTTGAAAGCTGTTGCAGCTGCAACAGGTGAGCCAACTCCATATCAAACCCTACAGATCTAGAATTAGGTGTCATTAGCAAAAGCAGATGCTAAATACTTCAGCTGCTAATGACACACTTGTAGCAGGAGCTGGAAGTTATACCAGATATTAAACTTTCCAGTAAAAAAAAGAAAGGTCACTTGTTTATTAATAATTGTAGCTTTTAACAAAATAAAAGCATGCTTTTGACTTGCAATTGTTTATTTTGAAATATTTCCTGTATCTCACTGTCAATATGGAGATCCCTACTTTCCACCAGATGTGCAACGGCCGGCGTTATAGTGAATGGATTCCTTTCCACCAACTGTAGCCATTTCCCAGAATTAATGCGTCCATTACGTTTCGAGACCATTTTTTACACGCTACGCTTCCAGAACATGTCAAACTTTGCAGTTTAGATTGGGTCAGACAGGAAGTCAAACATGAAAACATCTGGAAACTTTCAAAATAAAAGTCACATGCAGATTTCCAGTTGCTTAACTAGTAAAAAAAACGTGCGTCATTTCCTGTGAAACCTCCGTAGCCGAGGTAAACACAACAAAAAAATAAACCAGACCCTTTTGGATGCATGCTGCCATCTTTCTCCTTGTTATCATGTGAACTTCTGAAATCACGCGTGGTGTTGCAGTTCTCCCGTGATTGTGACCTCGTGTTGCTTTTGCTCCCGTTTTGCATCTGAATCGTTCCCGGTTATCCAATTTTTCATGAACGTCTTAAAAACCTTTTGCTAACCTCCCCACTCAGTCCTGTTCCCCTCTCCTAAGAATACTTGTATTTTCATTTTGATAACAATCAGAGGAACTAATTATTGTCAAATTAAAGGAATTTAGATGAATTATTGGATAAGGCGGTATGCAGAAATGCTTTAATTTACAACGAGACCCCAAAACAATAATATTTAGCTGATGCAACCTGAAAAAAGCTTGAACTTTAATGGGCATGCTCTGGGTTTCTAAGCTATGAATATCCCATCAGTGTGCAGTTTTTATTAATTCATCACCAGCTGTGACACCCAGCTGATAACAAATCTTTGTACTGCATTTGGAGAGACTACAAATACAGCTCACATACTGCGATTGCAAAACACAGTAAATTGCTATAAAAGCTTAGATGAGATATGACACCATTTGAAATTTCATATTCGGCTGGCTGGTTGTAGGTTTTGCTTTTAAATGCATAAAGAAACGGTGACACATGAGTAAATACGTGCCTTTCACTTGTCTTTCGTTTTGCTATCTCACTTCTGCGTGTTTCTGACAGTCTTGAAGGTCTAAACCGTGTATGTGGCAGTGATAGTCATGTCAGCCAAGGAAATGTAAGAAGCCATTGGTTCAAGTGATGCTAAAGAACAATAACAGGTGGCCAGATTGTGTGTGTGTGTGTGTGTTCGTTCATGCACTTTAGCCAGATTGAGCTGGTCAGGAGGAGGAAAAAACCAGCAGAAATGGAAGGCATTTGTTGCACGAGGAGGGGGTTTGCACTGCTGCAGAGAACATACACTTTACACACAAACAGCTAATATCACATGCACATAAACAGTATGCAAACTACGTTGCCCGTGGCTTCTCAGATGCCCTCGGGGCTTTTCCTGTCCATCTGTGGTGACAGAATGACCACTCTGCCCCCTGCGACTCGAGCAGAGCCACACACGTGGAAGAAACCCGACACAAACCTGCCGCCTCCCTGCAGAAAAGCAGCGGGAATCTTTGACAGCATTCCAGCCGGCCGAGCAAACAGGTCTTATTGCAGCAGGCTCAGCAACACGTTTTAGATCAAAACACCTCTGTCTGTTTGTGTCACTGATGTGGAAACAAGAAACGGCATCATTTTAATATTTTTTGTGCCTTTGGTCTGCACAACCTTCAGGAGATTTAGCTCGCAAAACATTTCATGCAAAATTAAATATAGAATTAAATAATTTCAGGGGCACAGCCAAAGAGGCCAAGGACTGGGGTAATGGCCACCTCTATTCATTTTTTTTGGCCACCCCAAATTCACCCCTAGTCAAACAGCCTTATATGAATAACTTATTACATTTTTTATGATTATGGATTTAAGAGGAGACTGGACACGCATCAATGAGTTGCAACATTTATTTCTTTATTTAAGTTAATGTATTTTTTCATCTTCGTAGCACAAAAAAGAAAGATTGTGACCTTAAGTAGATATGTTTAAGAAAAAAACTATCCTTGTTTAAAGAATGATTTATGGCATTTTTGAGAATCAAACACTCAGACAGGAATAATAACTTTCTACATGAACACACATGCAGTTACATTAACATTTTAAGTGCTATAAACTGAAGCATTTCCCTTTGTTCCATTAAAACAAACTTGACATTTTTGCATTAGCTTGGCATTTTATTATCTCAAAAATAGCAATGATCAAAATTAGAGTCAGGTTTGATATTTATGTCCAATTTGCTGACATGTTTGAATTTTAAAGCACAAAAAAAATAAAGCATGCTTGTCAAGCTAATGGGTGATGAAGTGTTATAAACCAAAAAGAATGAGGCCACCCATGTATCGTTCCATTTTCTTGACCAGGCTGTGTGCTGCAAAATGCGCTGCAGTTCGGTCCCGAATTTCTAGCGCTGGCCTACGAATGTGACGTCAATTGACACTGCACATTCTCGACAAAACAGGAAGAAAACGTTCGCGTAAAAGTCGGGCAGGCATCCGAATACATAATCGGATACACGATTGACAAATGGAGGCTGCTTCATCTAGATCATGCTATTGCTGTATCATTAGCTGTAATCATGCTACAGCAGTAGCATTAGCTGTAAGCATGGTACAGCAGTATCATTAGCCGTGACCATGCTACAGTTGTAGCATTAGCTGTGATCATGCTACAGCAGTAGCATTAGCCATGACCATGCTACTGCAGTAGAATTAGCAGTGACCATGCTACAGCAGTAGCATTAGCTGTAAGCATGGTACAGCAGTATCATTAGCCGTGACCATGCTACAGTTGTAGCATTAGCTGTGATCATGCTACAGCTGCTGTGTACCACTGAATGTTTAGAGACCTGGGGCCTCATTTATCAACCGTACTTACGTACAGATCTGTGCGTATTTCGTGCGTGGGAACGATTTTACGCATTGTGTGGTATTTACCAATTTGTACTTGTGCGTGAAAACGTTCCTAAATATAAGTACAGCTCTGACCGTGCGTAGGAACAGCATCTAGTGGCAGAACAAGGGAACCGCAATTCTGACGGTCTCAGTGATCCACGCGTGTTCCTCATCCACTAATTATTTTACCCAATAAATAATTATTTTGGTGGATTATTATTATTGGAGCTAAAACACCCGTGACCCACGGGAATCT
Source organism: Aphyosemion australe (assembly GCA_006937985.1). NCBI lineage: Eukaryota > Metazoa > Chordata > Actinopteri > Cyprinodontiformes > Nothobranchiidae > Aphyosemion > Aphyosemion australe. Next base: position 150,182 of record SSNS01000029.1, on the reverse strand, counting down.
GACATTGTAGAACGGCTGATTTCGTGTTATTTTGTAATCACAATGTTTACTCTTACCATTTTTATGATGTTTTAAATCATTTTGAATTTATTTATCTATTATGTTTTAATTTAATTTAATTATTTTGACCTTGTGAAGCGCCCCGTGGTTTTTCTTGAGATTCGCTACATAAAAGATTGCTTCTTCTTATTCTTATTTATTATTGGAGGATCTAGCAGAGCAGAGAGCACTCCGGAGGGAACGGCTCTTCCGTGAGCGCAGCGCACTGATCCGATTCCAGTCCAGATTCTATTTCACAAATAAAACAACCTCCATAACCTCCTCTGCTCCCTGATCATACACGCGTTGTCAAGTGTCCAGTGCTTCGATCTCGCTGTCAATAAAGTTTTTCTTTTTTGTCCGGGAAGAACCCAGGGAATCCCCTCCCGATCTGAGGACGTAGTGTGACCAAATATGGTTAATTGAGGGCGTTTCTGTATGTAAATGACATTAAACGGGCACGAGCTCCTGCAAGCGCACAGGTGGGATTTATCATCAGACGATTGCGGAGGAACATGCGTACGAGAGGCCACCGCATGTTTCATAAATCAGGACGTTGACTGTTCGTACACACATTCTAAATTTCATCCGTAGGAGGGAATATAGGAACGTTTCTAGGAACGTTTGATAAATGAGGCCCCAGGCATTTTCCAAACTGAACACCAGAATCATTATAATTATGTCATATTTGGCCTACAGGTTTTCTTTAGTGAAGAGTTTGTGCGTGCTCCTGTGCTGGGCTGTAGTTACTTGCAGCACCAGGCGCGTCACTCGTGAGTTTAATCTCTTCGTCCTGCCCCGTGCTCCTTTAAGTGACCAATTTGAATTGAAAAAAGCAAATGTTCAGATGTGTTGCATTATGTACCAATGAAGTCTTGTTTAATAAAACAGATTTAGATAGATTTCTTCTAAAATAAAAAAAAAAAGGGCATTAAAAAGAACCTGTATGTGATTAAAACTAAAGTGTACCTGCCTACAGCTTTTATACACAAACAGCAGGTGTTTAATAATTATGCCCACAACAAATATTTCTCCACAGTTATTGCAATAAAAATCAGCAGTTTTTACGTCCCATTTCCTCAACAACTATAATTATTGAAAATACCTGCTTTTTAGTTTTTAACACAATAGACAAGAACATATTTTTCTCATTGCTTTGACACTTAAATCGCCTCTGCAAAGCAAAGCGGAAAATACTTGTGCTTTTTTAAAGCAATTACCCCGGACAAGCTGTTACTAACAAGCTGGAATTGGTTAATTGCTTTCGTGTTTGTGTGACTAAAATAACTTTGAATGTCACCTTGTGTTATCTCGCTGCTGTAAGAGGAAAGTCAGGGTGCAGCTATGGGGCGTGAAGCCCGAGTTGGCGCAGGTTTGTTGATTAGCCCCGAGGATAAAACCCTTTTAATGATACATTTCAAAGCTGCTTTCTGAGGAATTAAAAGAAAGTTTGACTTGTTGGACTTGTGGACAGAAGCCATATAAAATACCTGTCTGGACAAGTCCCATTAGAGTTATCAGTCCTGTCATGAAGCAGCGTGGGATTTGATCTTCGGAGGCAGATGTTCACCTGTCTTACACAGAGATCAATTTAAAATAGAATTACATTTACGACAGACAGCTTGGCAAAGGTGTACACGTGTTCTCCGATTGAATGATCAAACTGAATTTTAAAAACGTGATTTAAAGCACTGCAATATACATGAGAATGAATTATTTATGCTGCTGTACAGCTTCAATCAAGGAAATGAGATGAGCTAAGCCCCGATCATTACAGAGATGGCTTACATCAAAGCCTGGTAATGTGTGCGTTTGTGAACGTGCGTCTTTGCAGATTCACGCCGAGTCTTTGTGTGCGACTGACCTGGAGATTATTGAAAAGAAATGTCACAATAGACTTGTGTGACAGTCATGTTAATAGAGGTTTATATTGTGTCTGTCAACCTGACTTGTTCTGTAACATCAACACTTTAAGCTAACCTGGTTCCTCGTGTGGCAAAGAAAACACCTCGAGGGGAAGGTGATGAGGTCATAGGTCAGTTTTGGTAAAAACATGAAAATAATGTCATGCATGGTCTCCCTTTTTTGTGAGATTTCTCTGTTAGAATATAAAGTGTGTCGTTAATGACTCTGCTGCTAAAGCCTGGTTCACACAGCAGGATAATCACAGTGATTTTTGACCAGCTCCGCCCCTTCCGACAGTCTTAATGATGTGCATGATTACCATAAAGGCTACAAAGATAATCTTATTAGATAATCCTACCATGTGTGGTGTTTTACGAGCGTTCTGGTCCAATCTGAAGGACGTCAGTCATAAATTTGGGCTTTCAAACGTGTTGGATTGTCTAGGTCTGATGCTGCCTGTTGAATTTGACGTGTAGCCAATCAGAAAAGGGTGACGGAAGCGAGCAGCAAGCTCCCCCTCCACCATGATTGTTTTCTATGAGGTCATGTTTTATTTTGCAAGATTTCCTGTCTTAGGGCAGCAGTAGCTCAGGCGGTAGCGCGGGTTGTCCAGTAATTAGAAGGTTGTAGGTTCGATACCAGCTCCTGCCAGAGAAAGATGCTGTTGTGTCCTTCAGCAAGACAGCTGGTGATGGTTGGAGGGACCGTGGCACCAGCTTTCGGCAGTTCGCTTCCATCAGTGCGCCCTAGGGCAGCTGTGGCTACACTGTAGCTCATCATCACCAGAGTGTGGATGACTGATTGTGTTGTGAAGCGCCTTGGGGGGTTGTAGAACCCTAACAAGGCGCTATACAGATACAGGCCATTTACCACTTGAGCGGGGAACGTTCATGAGTGAAACTGGTTCATGTGTAGCATTTGCAGAGTTGCTGCAAACCACACCATGTAGGACTAAAACCAGAATATCCATGATATTTTTCATCACACGTAGGGTCTCATGCTTTGAAAATCGACTGACAAGTTAAAAATCCTGCTGTGTGAACCGAGCTTAAAGACGTCCTTCACTGAGAAACCATGTTTGACTTATTTTTGAAAATGATCAGTGCAACATTAATCTGAGTGTAGCACATTTAGGTTGAACATGAAAACAGTCTCCTCCACCTATCTCCTGCATTAGCTTCTGATAGAAAATAGACGCTGAAACTCTAGGATTAGAAAATCCTGACAGATCTACGTCACACTGTCCCTTAACACTCATGGACTCACCCATGTTGACTCACGACGGGGAAGGCTGTTGTTGGTTTAGCATCCAGGAAACAGCAGAGAACGCCTCGGCTAGTAGAAGCTAACGTTAGCATTAGCAACTCCACCACACAGCAGAACTCCTCCAGGCTTGTGTTATTTGTGGAGATAAAACATCAACGTTGCAGAGCAAACAGTCAGTGGTAGAGTTGCATTGCTGTTAGCCAATCAGAGGAGAGATGTCCAAAAATCAGGAAATAAGACTCCAATTTCTCCCGTCTGAAGCTACTTTGTCCTCTCTGAAATCGGCACACCAGAGCTTTTTTCCCCCAGACTGAGTACGACTTACAAGGCATTCATTCCTGCTAGAGACCACTGCAAATCTATTAAAAATATGAGTGAACAACCTCTTTAACTTAACCAGTTTTTTGCTAAACATCTGAAAACATTTATTTATTTGCTAATGCTAGCTGCTGTCTACAGTTAAGCATGAATCTTCCTGCACTGCAAAGTTTTTGCTTCAACTTCCACGTTGTTTTTTCTAAAGTAACGTTTGAAATTCAGGAGTTACAGAAGCCAAGACTTAAATAAGAAATTAGTCTAATTTGTGCTGCACATGTTCAGCAAAGGGAATATTACATCAGACGATGGTTATATATAAAAAAGCCTAAACGTTAGAAACGCTAATAGAGTTTTAAAAGAACAGATGCTGGAAAAGTGTTCAGCCAATCAGTGTACACTTTTATATCCTCCTCCATCCCTCAGGAGTCCCGATTGAGCCAAGAACATATTCATTCTAACGCAGGAGCTAAGAAATTACTCAATAAATGTAGTTGTGGGCGCAGTCAAGGGTCAAAATTCATTAAAAAGCAAACTATTTAAATAAAAAAAAAAAGAATTCAAATTAACTGCATTGTATGTCGAAATCCGTCACCTAAATTCTAACAAAACATGGTGTCAAGGGTTCCTGACCAAGCATCGGTTCGTAAAATGCCACGGCGCTGTCCCTGCTCCACCACGCTGATGCATATTCTCGGCGAGGGGGAGATGTTGAGAGCAACCCGCTGCTGCTGACTGCCAAGGGCTCAACTCCTCATTCGGAGGTGTTGGCAGACGTGCAGAATGGACCTGTTACTGGCCACAGCGGCTGGAGTCAGCTGTTTCCACTAGAGCTGCTGCTGAATCCATTCTCTCTGCCTCTTTCAGCAGAAATAAGGTCACGCTACTTTGAATATCTCAGAGTGGGCGTTCACATGATACCTGGTCTAATTGGGAGTCCCGCGAATGCCTAAAACATTCCACCGGATTTTCCAAGACGGATGAAGAGGCTGAATTAAAGCATCTTGTAAAAAAAAAAAGGTGTTATTAAACTTAGTTGTGAACGTTTTTACCATGCCGGTCCACCGCAATAAAATGAGCATTTCCTCATTTTCTCCTCCCATCACATCATTTCTGCGTTCGCCTCCCTCCTGCTATCTCTGTATTCCTCGCCTTCCGCTGTGCGAGGAGCCGCATTAAAAATAAATAGAGAGAAATGATGGGCAGAGAAATCTAATTGTTTAGACATCAGAGTGAATTTTAGAGGTCTCTGTTGAATTAATAGGGGGTGATTTCGCCATTAAAGATTCACAACGAGATCGTCTTTAATTCTGTCAGAAACCAAAGAGCAGGCTAGCCGAGCCACAGAGGGACCTGAGAAAATACAGTCACCTGACGGAGATAAAATGTAAAAATAAAAAAGTGTCTGACCTTATTTAACTCCTGGAAAGTGCTCCCTTAGGGACGATTGAAATAAAAACCAGTGCGCCGCGGCGTGGGGAGGAATAATCAACATTTATCCAGTGGAATCAGAAAAGACAAGAGCTCAAACAAGCATAAAATATCGCTCTTCTGTTTCCCGATCATAGAAGCCGACATGCGCGAGATTTCCCGTAGCTGTTTGCACATTCGTAGGCCGACTTAGACGTAATGGACACTTGTACCTTTTCTTCTGTCCCTTTAGGAAAGGATTGCAGGCAGCAGTTCCTATTTATCAGACTGCCAGCCATCTGAAATCAAATTTCCCCTGAAGACACCGTGAAATTACAGATATTTTCTCTCCCAGTCCACCTCCCCGCCAAAGCCCACAGGATAAATATCACAACTCTAAGCCTTTCAAGTTGCTATAAGCTGGTACGACGATGACATTTTGACCAGGCCTGTTTCCTCCCCTTGCCCCGCACACCCCCTCTCCAAGTCTCACACACACACACACACACACGCACACACGCACACACACACACACACACACACACACACACACACACGCTCTGTCCAGAGTTTCTTTGTCTTCCTTTTAGCCCCCCTCCCAGTGACAGGCTTAGCAGTGCAGTGATCCATGGTACTACCCGCCTGTTTATCCAGGCTAAGTGCTCTTTGCTGTGCCCCTCCACTCTTCTCTGTTGTCTCAGGCCTGTTTGATTGATAAATATTGCAGCCAGCAGGCAGAGCCAGACCCTGACCTTAAGATAATGGAAATAGTTTGAGAACTGTATGACAAAAGACTCAAGTCTCAACCAGCATTCGGGGTGTTTTTGGGAAAGGTGCGTCAGGAACGATGGATGGAATGAAGGTGATTCACCATTCGCGGTCTGAACCTGGATCTTTGAGTAACGTATGTTCACGTGTGTGTTCCTGGAAAGTTCAGGTCATTTACTGATGGAGCGGTTTGCAGCTGGGATGAGAATCAGCTCCTCTAAATCTGAGACCATGGTCTTGAGTCGGAAAAGGGTGGAAGGCCTTCTCCAGGTCAGGGACGAGGTCCTGCCTCAAGTTGAGGAGTTTAAGTATCTTACGGTCTTGTTCACGAGTGACGGAAAGATGGAGCGTGAGATCAATAAGTGGATTGGTGCTGCGTCTGCAGTGATGCGGGCGTTGTGCCAGTCTGTCGTGGTGAAGAGAGAGCTGAGCTGGAAGGCAAAGCTCTCGAATTACTGGTTGATCTACGTTCCTACCCTCACCTATGGTCATGAGCTTTGGGTAGTGACTGAAAGAACGAGATTGTGGATACAAGCAGCTGAAATGAGTTTTCTCTGCAGGATGTCTGGGCTCTCCCTTAGAGATAGGGTGAGAAGCTCGGTCATCCAGGAGGGGCTCAGAGTAGACCTGCTGCTCCTCCACATCGAGAGGAACCAGTTGAAGTGGCTCGGGCATCTGGTTAGGATGCCTCCTGGACGCCTTCCTGGTGAGGTTTTCAGGCACGTCCAACTGGGAGGAGACCCAAAGGAAGACCCAGGACACGCTGGAGGGACTATGTCTCTTGGCTGGCCAGGTAAAGCCTTGGGATTCCCCTGGAAGAGCTGGCGCAAGTGGCTGGGGAGAAGGAATTCTGGGCCTCCCTCTTAAAGGGCTCGACACTCGGGAGGCGACAAACGACCGTGATCAGCAAAACTCACCGCTATCGCTTTGATAACCTGACACATGGGAGGTGACATGCGGCAGCGGCAAAAGCGAGTGATGCTTCTGTTCCAGGGCAAATAGCGAGTCTTCCGTTGTTTTGATTGTTCGTCAGATTGGAGGGAATTTTGGGTTATTAAAGCTGTTCAGAGTTGAAAAAGCGGTAGATATGAAGTCTCACAAGGTTTTGTTGGAGTTAGGTGAAGTTTTGTAAAGCTCTGGGACATCCAAGATGGCAAGTATTAACTTTTCCTCCATGTTTGCCCAGAGATGTACTGAGCAGCATCCTGTCCGCTCATTGGTCAGTCAATGAAGCCTCCGCTGATTGGTCCTTGTCTTTTCAACTTTCTGGGATCGCATCGCTGGCTCGCCTGTGCACGACACATGCACGAGTGCAAAATTTCACATGCACGTTTTTCACGTGTCGCTTAGCAGAAGGGAGACCCGCGATTATCGCTTTATCGTGCATGTCTTAATGAAAACGAATGGAGGAGAGGAAGAGAATGGATGGATGGATGGATGGATGGATGGATGGATGGATGGATGGATGGATGGATGGATGGATGGATGGATGGATGGATGGATGGATGGATGGATGGATGGATGGATGGATGGATGGATGGTGACAGCAACCCAGGTCAACGTTCACACCACGTGGTTTCCTGCCATTCCTATTTCTGTCTCCATTGTAAAATCCCAGTTTAACCCGTAGAAAACTGCAGATCCACCATCTTCAAACTGATCAAAACAGCCTGTTTGCCTCAGAGGACACGTTATTACATTATTCTCCCGATAACCTGATTCTTGAAGCTTCTGTGGTCTTTTATGTTTTTCCTGAGTGAACAGTCGTGGTTGAAAAAAAAAATCACAATAGTGAGCCAACATTTGTATGATTTAACCCTGCAGTACTCTACAATGTTCATAATCCCAGAACTCAAAACCAGAGACAGGATCTGTTTTCTTGTCCCGGAGGCAGTGAGGGAAATAAATTCTTTGCTTTGTCTCCTTGCAGACAGTTGAAATATGATCTCTCCAGGAAAACAGATGGTCTATCATTACACCCGAGTGTTTATCTGAGGGAACCTGCTTGTTTTTTGCTCTTTCATAAATAAAAACGGTGACTTCATAACTTCTAACCAAATACAATCTCATGTTCTTATTGTTTGATGTTGCATGGAACGCCACAAATCACAGGCCTTCCAGAAATGCCAGGAGTGTCATTTTAGATTATTTTTTGCTCATAATTGTTAAAAAAATGTAATAAAAATCTTTTTATAGACAGATCACTTTGGTTAGCTATTGTTTCCCTAAGTAGATCCTATTATTTACCAGCATGTGGGTTGATTTCACACGTTAATGACATAAAAAGCAACAATCTTTTCAGATCCACTCAGCCAGACCAGCTGGATAGAGAGCTCCCCTCTACACAGACCTGATTCTGTTGATGAAGCAACTCGACTCTGCTGCTACCGCAACAGGAGGCAACATCTTCTCCAGCTCATCCAGTTGCACTTGGACCTCTCAGATTATAGAAAAAGACCTCATTATGTCCACAAACCAATTGCCAGTCTGATGAGATTGTGTCTTTGGGTGCAAAACACAGTTTTAAAATATATATAAAAAAAGATATAGCATAACTCAAATGTGCTTTGCAGAAAGTCATGTTTTATATTTTCAGAGATGTAATTCTTTCTTTTAAAGGAAAAGTTCGCTTTTTTAGACATTAAGTTTTATGTGTTCCTTTGCCCACCCAGTGCTCTGTAACCTTTGACCCATTTCACACACACCCCAGCTCAGAGATTTTCAGGGGAGAAGTGATTCAGAAAGGTAGTTCTGGCTTGTTTCGGGGGCGCTTTATCTGCGCCGTTTAGCCTCACAAAAGGATTCGCCTCTGAAAGCATGGCTAATTTACATCTCAGAAACAAAGAGAAAAAATTTACAACGTCACATTACAACGGGACTACTTTTTGTCATTCGTATCCCTGCGCCGCTCCCCGCAGCTATAGAACGGGCTCGTGTCTGGCTGCTAATCCTGGCTGTATGAGTGAAACAACAACTTCTAAATTCACTTAAAAGTAGTTTTTCTTAAATATATCGAGCCATGGTGCGTACCTGCAGGTTCCCGGGTTGTAACAATAAGGATGTTACAGGATCACCTTTTCGGTTTGACACTTTTCCTGCTAAGGACGTTTCTCTAAGGCATCAGTGGCTTTTAGCAATCGGCTACTCCAAGGATACTCGGCTGGAACGAGTCAAAACCTTTCGTTTGTGCAGTGCACACTTCAAAGAGGATGATTACATCAGGAAAAAGTTCGGGAAAAGTGAAAGACTGTTTTTGAAGAGTTCGGCCGTACCAGAAATCTGGGTAAGTTTTGTTTTTAAAAAATAATTTATTCCGCTATGTCCACCGTATTCATGCAATCATCTTTGCATTTTAGCGCATTATTTATGCAATCATCTTTACACCGATGGTTGATCATAGACTGCAGTAGCTTTGTCAACAATCTGTGTTGATGTGTGTGTTTTGTGTAGCAAATGCAGTTCTTCATCCGTGTACTCTGGCTCATAAAGATATCCTAGTAGTAAAATAAGTTTCTTCTTCATCTGATATAGTGTTAAAATGAAATTCGTCATCAGATGAGACGAAGTCTGACATGTTTTCGGCATTCGGCAGTGAAACAGCTGACATACGAAGCGCTGTTTAATATCCGCGGAGAGCGGCGCAGGGATACGAATGACAAAAACTAGTCCCGTTGTAATGTGACGTTGTAAATTTTTTCTCTTTGTTTGTGAGATGCAAATTAGCCATGTTTTCAGAGGCTAATCCTTTTGTGAGGCTAAACGGCGCAGATAAAGCGCCCCGAAACTAGCCAGAACTACCTTTCTGAATCACTTCTCCCCTGAAAATCTCTGAGCAGGGGGGTGTGTGTGAAATGGGTCAAAGTTTACGGAGCACTGGGTGGGTGAAGGAACACATAAAACTTAATGTCTAAAAAAGCGAACTTTTCCTTTAATAGATCTGTGTTGCTAAATTAATTCTGTCATGAGAAAAAAAGATACTTCATATTCAAACCCAGGCTTAAGGGTATCTGCAGTACAATTAAAGAAGGGTAGAAAACCTCAAACTACACCTGATTATACTCATCTTGTCATAGCTAAAACAAAAGACAACTAAAATCCAAAATAAGCGGGACGTATTATGCAAAACTCACCTTTTGCATTCTTTTGTACCACCATGTGAGTCTCTACTACCTTGATAAACACTCCAAATGTGACAAAAACCCATCCATTTGATTTTTGTCAGTGTTTGGTTTTAGGATTTATGTGCCTAAAACACGCCGTTTCAAAAAGTCCCAGTTTGTGATGTCACAAATGGGGAACTTAGACAAGAACCACCTGTCGTGTGTAAGAGAATTGCTGCTGGAGGAGCAGGTGCTCTACTTAAAGGCACACTTGGCAGTTTTGGCTTGCTTGTAGCACCCCCTTGTGTCCATTAGCTTAATCTAACTGCTGAAATGTCTCCTCAGCCTTCATTAGTGTCTACAGGAGCGGTTCATCACTAAATCAAACACATCAGCTGTGTTCATGATGTAAAACATGCAGGAAACATGCTGGAAGCAGACTGCAGCACCAGGCATGTCAGCTCCACTTTACTAAGTCCAACAGAGACCAGACCGGCACTCTGAAGTTGCAAGTGTGGTATTCTGACCACAGAGGGCGGTGGGGGTCTGAGTGACATTTCATTAACCCTGTAAAGAGTCATTTTAGCACATACTGGCTCAAGAACATGATTTAAAAATATGATAAAGTTGCATAGTATGGCTTTAAAGCCCCTCCCAGATATCAGAGCATCTCAGCTTATGGCAACCTGAGCGGGGATGGGTGGGCGTGGCCAGCTCTAGCCCATTTTCTTAAAGTGACCTGAAACGTACTGAAAATGAAAATAATAAAATTGCTGAAATCTCTTTATTTCAGCAGGATTTTGTTCATGAAAGATGTTTTTTTATAAACCATAGAACTATTATAAATTAAGAAAAAAAACCTCATATGTCCACTTTTAAAAGAAAAGAAATGTGCAAGTGAATCAGAATAAATTATTTAACTTTCATTGAACCAGAAACCTTAAAAAGGTCACTGAAGGACAAACATGAGGGTCAGTTGTTACAAAAATGAATAAAATCCATTGTCACCTTGATAATAGTCACATGAAACACATAAATATGATAGTATCTGAGGAGCTAATATGAAAATATCTCATCTTATTAAAATCCAGCATTTAAAAAACCTCTTAATTTTAATTCAGGACATTGCTGAGTTGTGTTTTCATTACCTCATGACAACAGCATTGCTAATGTCGATACGGTTGCTGAGCAAGTTTAACGTCGACTGTCTGGAAACTGAGTTTCCTGACAAGTCTGCCCAAACTACTGTCCAAATGATGCCTCAGCAATCAACAGGCCGAGCGAGGACATCCCCGGAGTCGTGTCGCCAGCAGGACTAAAAAGCTGTCATTTCCTCCTGCGTGTAAGAATGTGCTGTCACCAAGAGACAGAGTTGGCTGGTGACTGTCAACAACGACTTGGGAAGCATCCTTTACACCGTGGTCATCTATCTGAGTTGTTTACAGTGGATACCTGTCAGAGGTTCATCCATCTGCTGGCGTGTAGCTTCTGTTTTTAACCTTTCTATAAATCACCCTGAGCTCTGTCTGAAACATGTCGGTTAATAAAAAAAGACTTTTCCACTTGGTGGGAACTGGTACCTTTTTCATTTTCTTTCCCCTCCAAACATTTTCTGTCTGAAGAACCTGTCAGGAATCGTGTCAGCATTGGTAATCCAGCTGACTCAAAGACAAAACTAGTCACATCCAGGTTGGTTTTCTTTTGGTAATCCAACGATTCAATTCAGTTTATTTATGTAGCGCCAATTCACAACAAGAGTCATTTCAAGGGACTTTACAAAGTAAACATTCCAAGTGAACCTACTTACCAGTGCATCGTTATCGTTCATTATGCCAATGAATTAAAAGTTTCCTATGTAAGGAAACTCAGCAGATTGCATCGAGTCACTGACTTGCTGGTCTGAGGCTTTATGTCACGGTTCTGGTTCCCCGACCTCCACCTCAGACCCAAACCTGCCCCAGAACTTCATTAACCAGTCTACATCACCCTCATCTTTTCTCTCAGACTAAACCAGCTTCTGGACTCAACTACCCAGCATGCACCACACCAGACTTCCTACCCACGTCATCAGCCTGGGCCTATAACAGGAAATCCGTGCCCCCGCTCGTGGCTCAATCATCGTTCCAGTGAACGTTCCGACTGTTCCAGACAAACCTATTCCAGAGCTTTCCAGACCAGCCAGTCAGTTTACTAGACATGTCGACTTCCCGTAAGTCCTTTCCATTATGCTGGAACCAGAGCCCGCGCTCGTTTCCCTTCAAGCTGCGCGCCGCGGTTCCTATATTAACTGCGTGTCTGTCCAAACCCAGTGTCAGTCACTCCGCGCTTGGGTCATAACACGCCACATCCAAACTCTCGCTTCTGTCTGCTCAGACCTAGCCAGATCCTGACACTTTTCAGCAATCATAGTAAGAAAGCATGTAGCGACAGTGGAGAGGAAAACTCCCCTTTAACAGGAAGAAACCTCCAACATAACCTGGCTCAGTATGAGCAGCCATCCATCGCGACTCACTGGGGGTTTGAGAAGACAGAGAGTCGCCACATGCGTGCACACACGCTTGCAGGAATGTCCAATATCATCGGCCAATATTCTCAACAAAAGTAAAATCGGAAATTATCGTTTTTTACGCTTAATGATACAACTTTTACATACCGTGCACATATTATACATCAAACTCTTCAGCTACTTCTCTTCTCACTCAAAATGTCAAAAAAATGACAGATCCAAGGTTTAGTGTTTGAGATATTCTTGTTAGTCTGACATTAGTCTGACTGCATATATTAGCATTGGGTTATCTCGAGCTGCCTATATCAGTTTATTGGATATCCGTAAAAGCAAATATCCAACATCCCTACTAACCTTTCTGAGATATGCAAAATGCTACAAGTAACATAGCTGCTAGTTTGTGCTGTTTTAGCTTCTCGTACATCCTCCACATTCAAACCACAGATTCCTCCTAAAATCTCCCAGGTCCTGGATGAAGGAGCTGAATGTGAGTCGATTGTAACGCTGTTTCGCTTGCAGTAAGACATACAAAAAGCCCCTCAGTACTCCCTTTGAGCTTTGTTTGAGAGACAACCTGAGAGAAACAACAGAAATTCCGAGTGGAGGGAGCTTAGAGTGACACAGCTAGAACCTGCAGTTATACACTGAGTGATGGAGAGACTTTAGATGTTTCCCAGCTGTGTCTGCTGCCAGAAAACCAGCTGAAGAAAAGAGATTTTGTGGAGCCCACAGCGAGTGGCATTGCAGGAGATGTAATGCTTTTCCTCAGAGGGAGAGCAGACTTGTTTTAGACAATGTGGTTTAATTGATTTAGACAATCAGAAAAGTACAAAAATAAGTGTTCAGAACGTTCTGGTGCGTTACAAAATGATGTGTGTTATGATACATTTAATGGGAGAAGATATAGGAATCCATAAGCAGACAGAAATGGAAAAAAAACAACTAATTCCTCTCAGATCTTAGGGTTAGGGTTAAAAAACAGATTTTTGAATTTTATCCATCCATCCATCCCTCCCTTTTAGGTTGAGGAAACAGACCTAGGAGGGAACCTCTGACATTCTTCTCCCCAGTGACACTCTCCATTTCCACCTTTGGATGTTAAAGCTTTCCCAACCAGAGTGAAAATGGAATTCCTCCTGTGAGTTCTGGATCTGCCTGGAGTCCCCGCTCAATGAGACATGTCCTAAAAACCTCCAGAGGGAGGTGTCCAAGAGGTATCCCAATCAGATGTCCACACCTTCCAAGGCTGGCTGCTTTTAATGAGAAGAGCACTGTTGCAACACTACAAGGGAGTTACCAAAATGTCCCAAAACGTTTGCAAGGGTCTGAATGTCCTTATCTGAGCTACAAGGGATCCTTATTATTTTGCTGGAATTTTTAACACATTCAAAAACTTCTCAACCCCTTCTTAGTTTGGTTTTCACGAACCAGAAAGAGAGCGGGGAATGTGTGAGGGGTTGGCAACCAATATGGAAGTAAACTGAGGTCAAATTGTAATGAAAAGCAATAAAAGTGCAATATGTACCTGTTCAGCATGATCCCAGATTCAATTTTACATATTTTCTTATTGTTGTTTTGTCCAATTTCTCTGCAGCAGTCGCTGGCATCTCAGCTGTTTGCCTTTGGGATCTTGATAAGTCATGATTTAGATCTCATGACCCACAGGTAAGAGGTCAGACTAATACATTTAGCGTTTGCTGTTTGGCTCAGCTCCTTTTTCAACATGACAGACTGAAACAGATTTTTAAAAAATTATATCGTAATAAAAATCTGAAAAAAGGATCAATTAAAGATGCAAAGGAAGAATAAATAAAAGAAAAGGTAATCACAGGATCCAGCGAAAGACAGAACTGGCAGAAACAGAAGCGTCGTGAGAAGAATCAACAGAAGGTCAAAAGCCAGCCTGCCTGAACAAGATATTTGAAGTTCTCTGCATGATATTAAGACTCATTTCAATGTTTTGTTCATTAATTAAAAATAATAAACGAGAGCTATAATATTCACACACATTGACAGTTTAGTTTTTGAGCAGCAATGAAAATTCCACAGCATTTTGATTCTTTTTCCCTTTTTTTAATGTAGATGGATTATTTTTCCTAGTCTAACAAATAGAAAAATGTAGATATTGTGGCACATTTTGGATTCCATACCTATAGGAAATATGTTATAGGTGTTTAATGACTTCTAGGTTGATTTTCAGAGCAGGTAGACGGCAATGTTTAGGTATTTCAGAGAATTCCCGGAAGCTCAACTCCTACAAGAATGTTAATAATGTTACAGTTGTTATTGTTTAATAAAAGGCCTAAACACTGAATGGATTGACAGGAATATGTTTGATCACTAGTAACCATGTCACTGAAGGGCTAGAACCAGGCATTTCAAAACAAGTGTTTATACATTTAAAAACATTAGTCATCTTTACATCTCAGTGTTTTTTTTATTTATTTTCTAATGAACAGGATCAACAGCTGTTTTAAATACACTATATTGTTGTTAAAAGGCTATTTTCCTCCCCAGCTTGTTCTAAAATCATCACCTACTCCTCAACTTTGATTTGAACTAAATTGCTAATTACACATAAATCGTTTTTCCCATCAAAGCTCTCCTGAAGGAACGATGTTTCTGCCTCTGTAAACCACTTTGTAAACACGTTATGAAAATTGCGTCAGCGTGTATTTTAGTCCCAGTGATCTTTTTACGGAGTCATCGGTTTACAGAGAGAAGGTGGTAAAGTAAACCTGTTGTATTCAGTTTCCCCCACAGGAGAAACGAGTCTGACTTCCAGTTATACCAGAGTCATTTGATCTGCAATCTCATCTAATATTCTGTTATATAACATCTCAGAGGCACGCGTGAGGTTTCAGCTCACTAACCGGTTCCTTTGCTCTCCTGTCTATTGTCCATTTATTTTGCCGTCTTCTTCCTTCCAGCTGAGCCCACCGGGGCAGTGACCTCATCTAAACCTCAGCGCCGTGACCACTGAGCTTCCTGTGTGTGCGAGAGGAGATGAGAGTGCCAGACACCTCTTATTAAACCTCTGTTTAGCCATCAAGCTGAGGGAGGGGGGGTGGGCGAGCTGGACCATGCAGGGTCTCTTTGTCAACTTCACAATTACTCTCTAATTGGGTCCCATAGGTTCTGACTCTGCCGGGAAATGATTGTGCACACAGGAAGGAACGCACACAAACACGTAATCATGTGTCTGAAACTTCTCAGGAGATCACTCTGAGATTCATTCTGACCTCAGAGGGGTAGTTCAGAGGATTAGACACCAGATTGATGTGCTAAAGGCTAGTCACAGCAGGCGTAAACAGGAATGCTGCTTTTATAAAAACAAAAATTCAATTATTTTACCAGGTGGGCTCAAATTTTGTATGACTCATATAAGCTGAAAAAGACTATTAATCATACAACCTATTTGTGTTATAAGTACACAAAAGTATCCACCATATGGCCCATGAGGCTTTGCGCAAAAAATGCGAGCAACTACCGGTCCACGTTTGTTTACATTGATAGGATGCCATCCCTTTGTGCTAATCATCTTTTTGTGAGCGTTTAGAGACGAAAAACGTGTGAACAGCAGCTGTCACAGCTCAAATCGTTGCACTCCTTCTGCCTACTGCACCAGAGGGATGGGGGGACGATCTTAAAATCTAGCCAAAGCTAACGTACAGTAGCTACTTTCTGAACTCAGTCGCGAACCTTCTGGGTTCCTCATCTCTGGGAAGAGGTGAAAACCGTACCAACGCTCGCAGCCACACTCTCCTACTCCGAGGTGCATGTTCTGAACTTCACTCTTGTAGCCGCAAATTTAACAACGCAACATCTTCCCGAGCCGCACAAGTACATTTTTCGGGGGCAAATATTTTTTTTCAAATCCTCTTCAAATGTTTATAAAAACTACTACTAGCAACGAAACCTCACCATGCAAACCAATGGGTATGTGTTACTTCCAGTATCTCATTGGATGTTGCTAGCATCATTGTTTCTCCATGACCCTACCCAAAAAAAAGGTGGATATAATATTATTGTTTTGAAGTTGTTGGCTAAACAGTGTTCTAACTTTGTTGCATCTGGCCATTCCAAGCATCAAATTAAAATTTGAATTTCAATAACTGAGAACCAATAAAGGGCCTGGGCTTTCCTCCAGCTTGTCACACCACAGAATCCTTCAGCCAAATACAGAATGATATGGAAGTGTAGTAGTGTCTTTAGAACCAAACTGGGATATTTCTCTAAGCCTGGATGAGTGATTTCTGACCCAATGAAAAACATTGTTAAAAAAAAACTACAAAAAATAGTTTCCCACTAGATGTATACCAGGGCGTAAAAGACATTGTTTGTTGCTCTGATTGGTCCTAGCGCTGCCCAATTGTGTGCGGAGACAGTTTGAAAGGCAACCGTAGAGTCCGCCCCACAAGCCCACGAGACTGAGCTCTGAAGGGCTCTGTCACTTTAAGAAAAACAAGCTTGAGCTAGCCACGCCCACAATTCTCTGATTGGCTTCTATAAGCTGGGAAGCTCTGATATCTGGGAGGGGCTTGGTGTAGAACTGCTGCTCCTCCAGCCTGGAGAGATGAGTGGGGATTTAATGGAAATTTCCCTGTTTGTGATGTCACAAACAGGGACTTATTCAAACTGCTCGTTTTAAGCACATAATTTGTAAAATCAAACAAAAAATAAATGGATTGACCTATATGGCAGCAGAAAAGGATGCAAAAGTTATGTTTTGCATAACACGTCCCCTTTTCTTAATGAAACATAAACGTGTTTTTCTATATCTGAGATTATTTGAAAATACTCATATCTGTCAAGTCTATATTCTCAAACAATTTTTGCCATTGTTCAACATAATTCAAAAGGAACCGATGAGATACTGAATATATGGTCTTTTTCTCTGAGGAAAACGCTTTCTAAAACACAGCTAAAGGTTAATGTGAAGGTTCAACAAATCAACTTTATCTCACGAGGAGATGATCTTTTTTTAAAATAAAATAAGTTCTTTGTGCTGCTATTGTTGCAGAGCAGCTGAGTGGGCAAGCCTCGACCGGAGAAGCAAAAGTTCCTTAGTTCTGCTGAAATATCACATTAGCTTTCAGAATGCTTTGCTGCACAGAACAAGGATTTTCCACCTCATCCATACACCAGAAGCTAAGTGGAATGGAATAGAATAGAATAGAATAGAATAGAATAGAATAGAATAGACTTTATTGATCCCTCAGTGGGGAACTTCACTGGTCACAGCAGCACCATCACTCAAAAGGTAATTAGAAGAAGATAAAAACAAGGATGCATGTATTTACACATAGGCAGTAATCTAGTATTGTAATCTTAGATCACTTTAAAAACTACAAATAAAAGATAAAAACAGACTTGGTACCAGCTCTATGCAGCATACTGTAAGAGACACAGACAACAATGAGAATCCGGTATTGCACAAGTATAGAACACATGAATATTGCATTGGTGTTATTGTGTACCAGGATGATACCAGCACAGCTTAAACTGAGGAGTTATGCACTCTTACTGCAGAGGGGATGAAGGATCTACGATAGCGTTCAGTTTTACATCTGGGATGTCTCAGTCTACCTCTGGAGGAGCTGTCCATGATCTCCACAGTGGAGTGCAGTGGTGTTGCAGATTCCCCCGTACCGTCTCATGGATTGAGCCACTTACTTTCACCTTTTGGGTTTTTGATGGTTTCTGATGTATTTTACACATTTTTAGCTCCTGAGTGAATCAAACAGCCCCACACAGCAAAGAGCGGAGCAAGGGATTAATTCCAGGAGATGACACTACTAATCACTTAAGCCAAAGCTATGCCAGCGTTACGGTTAATTATTACTGCGAGACATGACAGACAATTACCTTCCAAGGAAGCCAGTAAGTTAAATTAAATGAGCCCTTGGTCTTGTATGTCAAAACGTACATAGAGACTCTGAGATTCCCACCGTTGAGTGTCTATTGTTTTGTGAAGTGTTCAAGCCGTTGTGAATTTCTCAGCTCCATCAAAATGACATTCAAACCTTAAAAAAAAAGAAAAAGGCCTCATTTGGGAAGCGGGCAAATTATAACGCATTTCTGCTCACCGTAGACCGAGTCCTTCCAGGTTTTATGCGACCACCATTGTCAGCTAAATCATCCGGTCTCTAACATCGCCGCCATCAGCCGTATCCTGATGGCACATTCACAGACAATAGATTAATTCCCTCTCTCATATAACAATGTTTAATTACACAGCCTTCAGAGCCGCGCCATCACAGGCGGAGATTTATGTGTGTTTGTCTGCAGATATGAAGTCTATATAACGGTGCGCTGTCATATTCATCATCCCAATAGATGAAAATGGGTTTAATTCTTCCCTTTGTTGGGATGTAATTACAGAGGTTTACTGAAATGGAGAAGAATTTGGACAGAGTTACACTGAGAAGTGCACACGCAGCACACAGAAACAGATTCTCATTACACACCCACCCAAACCAGAGTTCGTCTCCTTCTTCATATTTAATAAATGAACCCAAGTAAGTTTTCACCTCTCTCCCGTGAGACTAAACTCTTGTAATTGTGATTCAGGAAACAATGATTTGTGTCTTGCTAATCCTATTAGCCACACCACACTTTCTTTTGGACTATTTCAGGCACAAGTGTCAGATTAGAGTAAATAAACAGCTAATATAAATGGAAATGATGCTAAAAGTCTCCCACAAGCACCCTTGGAAGAAATGATTGCTATGCTTATTAATTCTTCCACTGACGACAATCTTCAAAGGCCTTCATAACCTTCAGTGGTGTTCGAGCACACTCTGCTGCAGTCCTTCAGTCTCTTTCGTGGGATTGGCTAATCGGTTGAGTCTTGTTATGGACTGTAAATGAAAGGCTGCTCTCTGTCCAAAACAATTGAGAAGTTTGGTTGTTGTGCTCAGATGTGGAGGGAGAATGGGTGAAAGTATCCAATGAGGAGTCTACGATTCTGATGTACTGTCCGGGTGACGATGTCAGCTGGTGATCCATCCTTATTGGAATCCTAGCAATAACCCCATCTCATCATTAAAGTGACAATGTGTAGTTTTTACCATTAATCTCTGGAAATATCCATAAAAAATGAATAAAATTATGTCCAGTCGTTGAAAAATATTGGCGGCTTTGTAACATATAACCATAAAAATCGGGTCTAAAATACATAGGGCACGGGTATGAGTCTCTGGGGGACGCCATATTTCCTTCTACGTGAGCCAGCTCAGGGTCCTGCACCTGCTGATTATGTCACACTAGATGATTGGCTGGACGTACGACTTACGCAAGTTACGTTACCACATTCAAAAACATTTAGACGGTAAGAAACATGAATTTAATGACAAAATTGCTAAACTCTTTCCAAAACCTAAGTGAAAGAACTGAATAGAAAAAGAGATGCACTATTTTTTGGCCGAGTGGTATTGCTGTGGTGTGATGTCATCAGTAGGCGCAGGACCCCGAGCAGATCCGGAACCTACACCGCCAGAAAACTAGCATCAGCATTGCATTCTCTCGATGGAATTAACTGAAGGACTATCAAAGTCTGAGGAGTCACGCCGAGGTCACATGCTTTCTGCTCGACAGCTAACATTTAATGTTTTTTTATACTAGCGACAGTTACGGTGATATGGTGTAAAACTACCCTGACATGTACGTACTGCCCACTATCGCCAGAAAACCACACATTGTCTCTTTCATAGTACGTCTATTTCTAAAGTCCGTACATGTATCTTACTAGGCTGTAACTCTTCGGAACTTGGAGGCATAAAAATGAAAATAAATATTCAACACGTCAGGTGAGAACAAATTGTTGCGTAGCTGTCAAGCAAACCTTTTTGCCGCAAAGCACATTAAGGCAACCCTGGTTGCTATAAAGTGCTACATAAATAAAATTGACGTTGACACAATTTAGTCACTGAATGTCCTAATTATGTATCAGTTTGTTCACAATTTGCACCCATTTGATTGACAGTTTGGTTGCCAACGACTACCATCGTCCTCACTTTTCTTGAACGCTATAGCCCGGTTCTCACAGCAGATTGATCATGCCCATTTTTGACCAGTTCCTACTCTTCCGACAATCTGCACTATTACCGTAATGGCTCTAGAGATAATCTTATCAGATCCTTTTGTGGTGTGTTACAAGATCTTTGGTCTGCTTGGAAGGATTTCGAGACCACTCTGATCATAAATCTTGGCTTTCAAACATGTTGGATTGTCTTGGCCTGATTTTCAGGGACAAATAAACATGTTTCCTGTTAAATGTGACGTCTAACCAATCAGAAAGTGCACTCCTCCACCATCATGTTTATTTCAAAGTCACGTTTTTATCTCTTGAGACGTCATATCTGACTGAGGAATGTCCGTAAATGAAAGTGTGTGTAACCCTAACCCTGCAACCCATTGAGATCGGGCCTTCTCTGTCCTGGCGTCTACACTCTGGAATGAGCTGCCGCTCATTATTCGACTGTCACCATCACTGCAGGTTTTTAAGAGTTGTTTGAAGACTCATTTTTATCGTTTGACTTTTATGTGATGTCTCTGATTTTAATTGTTTGTGATTTTACCTTTAGAAATAAAATTTGATTGATTAATTGATTGATGCAGCCTTCCATTCACATCAAAGCCATAACCCTTAACCCCAAAATGACGCTCTGCCGCATTAGGACCAGGTTTTGCTACCAGTCTTTCTCTTTCTGGTACAAACAAACAAAAAAAACAGGAACTCTCTCACTCTCCCTCCATCCTCTCTCACCACCAAGCCGTCACAGCTATCAGTTTCATTTTTATTCCAATCAATCAACAGGTTCAACTCACGCCAATCAGTCTGATTCCATCTCTGGACGTCCATCAGCCTGTCATGGCTTTTCCCTCTACTTTTATGTTACATTAGGATGCCTCTACGTTTGAGTTAACTGTAGTTAAACATTGAAGGTAACAGCTGATCAGAGGCATCATAACTCTGATATCTGGACAGAACTACAAAGATTTTGTTATGATTGTTGGATTTCTTCTCCTTCTGCACAGGTGTCGAAACTACAAGGCCTTATTGTTCTGTAACATTTTTAGGGCATGTTTTCGATGTTATGTTCCATCCATAATGGGAAGTCATCACACCAGTGATGCAGATGTTTTTAGTGACAAAAAACCTGCACGATTGCAAAGTTAATGTAAAATTTGTGCATCTATCTATTACATGTTTAGCATGTGATTTTATTTGCCCGTCAATAACTCAAGTATTCAAATCAACTTATGTTTTGTTTTTGTTTGAAAGCTGGTGAATGAACATGTCCACAGCGTGTATGTGCTGATTAAAGTAAACAAGTGCTCCTTGTCCAAAAGATCAGGAAAACGTCGACAATTTGGAGCAATCATAGCAGCTAGAGGACAATGAACAACTGAGTGTAACGCCCAGTGGAGCTCCTGAAACTCACTGTGAGGTGAGAGAATAAACACAGTTGATGCAAGTGAGCTGCTGTTGTCCACTGGGCTTTGGAGACTTGTTCTTGCATATTCAGCAGCAACCGCAGTGTGTGGGAGAAGCTTGTGCATGTTTCTGGAAAACAGCATGCCCAAAAAAAAAAAAAAAAATGAAGTGGATGAAGAATAGGTTGATCACTGAGCTTTAATCAGGGCAGCTCCCACAGGGCTGGAAAGGCAAACATTAATATTCAAATCAGCCATGCTTGCAGAGCAATGTCAGAGGGTGAAGACTTTGTGTATGTTGCTCTTTATCTGCTAATTATTTTTAATTGCTGCCAAAAGTGATTGATTTGTGTAGATGTGTCAACGTTTGCACGTGAGCACATGAAGATGGAGAGAGAGAAGGATGAGGGTGAAATCTAAACGATAGAGGGTTAAATATGTTCAAAAGGTTTGAGAGAATAAAAGACCGTTAAGATGGTGATCTAGCTGATAGACGGTGGTTTTAAACAAGTAAAACAGATCTGATTCAAAGCTAATTTTAAAAGAAGCTGAAAAGCCTCATTCATTAATTTTTATTTTTCCAGATTTCACATTAATAGACACACCAGAGATAACCTTTAGGTGCATTTTCCACCATCGGAATTTCAAGGTAATTTTACTGGACCTTCGCTGCTTGTGCGTGTCCCCATTTCAGCGGGCCAGCCTGAACGGACCATTTTAGGGCCCGGCCGAGAACCTCCGTTGAGGTATGTGTTTGGAAAAGACCCAGTAGAGTTGCTTTGTGGGACTTGTGGTTAACTCATGCTGATTGGTGGGAAATGATATCGGCAGACGCCGCCAAACAACCGGCATTAGTAAAATAGGAGGAGTTACTGGTGAAGCAGCTGCCTTGTACATGTGGCAAACAAGTACATCTGGTTAAATTAATTATTCCAATACATTATCTGTGATCTCTAGTATGAATGAATGCCTTGTGAGTCGTTTTCACTGGAAAAAAAATTGGCACACCTGTTTCAGCAAGTAGAATTTAGCCGGAGTGGGAGGTGGAAAATGTCTTAGTCATTAGTATTGATGACATGCTAACTGGCTAACAGCCATGCAAATCTTCCACTTCCTCCCATTATCTTTTTTTCTTGAATAAAAACATGCAACACTGACATTTTATCTCCAGAAATAACACAAGCCTGAAAGTGTTCCGCCTTGTGTTAGAGTTGCTAATGCTAACAGTTAGCTTCTACTAGCCGAGGCACCCTCTGCTCTCTCCTGGTCACTAAACCAGCACAACCTTCTGCAGTCACAAGCTAAGGTGGGTGAGTCCTTGAATGCTAGTTTACAGTAACATAGGCCCTGTCCCAATACTCACACTGCACCTTACTGTCCTCGGTGAAGTGCACTTGCAGGAAGTGCGTAGTAAGGCTTCGGAGCGTAGTACACAAGTGTGCAAATAATTGCCGAATTGCGACTGTGAGCATTGTGTCACTGACCGCACCGCACGCTGGGATGCTGTTTGTGCTACTTTAAAAAAAATCTTTATCATCAACAATTTTCAGTTATTTGACAAAATTTGCATTAATTACTGTTCGCATTAAATCTTACTTCCAAAAATTCAGAGCATCGATGCGGATTTTGGAAAAGTGCGGATCAATTGTGCAAAGGGGGCGTGGCCAAAGTCCACATTTGAGAATTGGGACACCCTATGCACTTGCACCCCTGGACAGGAACGAGCAGTTGAAGAGTACAAGGGTGGAAGTGCAAGTATTGGGTCAGGGCCGTAGATCTGTGCATCTTTATCTGATCCAACGTCTATTTTCTTTTAGCGGCTAATTTAGGAAATTTGATAGAAAACTATTTTTGTGTTCAGCATGCATGTGAAATTCAGACTGATCGTGTTTAAAAAACAAGCATTACAGATTTCTCAGTGAACCTCACCTTTTCATTAACACATTCTGGGATGTAATTTGTTTCCAGTTTCAGTGTTATAACATTATCAGCCAATACACAATACTAAACAGTGGAGCTTGGATCAGTAACTTTCACTCAATATCCAGATACCTCTGTGTGTGTGTGTGTGTCTGTGTGTGTGTGCGCGCGTGAGCGTGTGTGTGTAAAGAAAAATAAAAGGAATTTACTTTACATTAGCATGACACTTTCTGCTGAAAGATGCCGTTTTTCACTCTACTAAATTCCTGTGGGAGTGTCTTTATTTTAGCGCTCTCTCCGGTGAACGTGATATGTTTTGCTTTTTCAAATGGAAACACAAGATCAATGTTTGTTTGTTCTTTCTGGTGAATTATTAATCACTTGCTCAGAAACTGAAGCATTATTTTAATCCAAACTCTACAAGCATACAAATTCCCTCTCCGGATAAACAACCTGAAGCCTCATAGAGCTCGTCGTACGTCTAAAACCCAGTTTCGCTCTAATTTATACCGATTTAGTGTTTTGATAGTCTCGATATTTAAACTGGGAAATGAACATCTTCTCAAAGATCTTCTCAGAGAATAAAAAGCGGTCCTTGTTGCAGGCTTTTAAACACCACATTGAGCTAACCCGTCTCACACCTGCAACTCACCGGTGAGCTGTTCACTGAATAATAGAAGAAGAGTCCTTGGATGAAGTGAGCTCAATACGTAGCTTCTCTGTAAGAGTCAAAATTCCTTTCTCAAGGAAATGCATTACCCTGAAAAGATGCAAACAGCATCTACTTTTTCTCAAGGTTATTAACTGCAGCATTTGCAGCGATGGCACTGAGAACCTGAAGGAGAAAAAATGGTGGGAAGTCTAGCTCAGTGTTACAGAATTGGATTTAACGGAGAAGAAAGAGAGGAAATGTTTGGTTTAAAGGTGGTGCAGCACCACTTTGCTGAGCAAGACTCCTATTTGAGTAAAGCTGGATCTTTTATCATCTGGGCACGGGTTCCATAACTTAAAGCAGCATTCCGCAACTTTGCAGTTATATGGTCTCTGTCGCCCTCTAGAGGCTTGCTGCGTAACGTCACTGTCGTAAAATCAAATCTCTCTCTCGGGCATAAGAGGCATGTTTACATTTCTAATGTCAGGCAAAACAACGAAAACAAACTTTTCCACCTCCACAAATTGAATAAATTGTTTTATCAGGACTGTATAACAACTTTATGCCCGACCAAACACAATAACCCTGGTGAAATCATTTCTTACTTACCTAGCCATTAGCAGCACGGCTAGGTTAGAGTCCATAGTTCATGCTGTTCTTTCTAAAAGAGCTCTCCAGCGAGGAAATGACCGCCCAATATTAACTCTGGTCTTTGCTCTTGCTCTATCATGTTCTCTTTTTCTTTTCCTAGATTCCTCTGATAAAGGATTTCTAGCTTTCTTTGGTGAATCTGCCGCTGCTACAGCGAGTCTACGTTATACAATTATGGCAAGGGATAAAAAAAATGCACGTTCTAAACTCGCATTATGTCCGCAGACATAATGCGAGTTTAGAACACTAGAGTTTTTGTCCCCTTTGGCATCAAAACGAGCGTTCAAGACACTCATTTAGTTGCCCCCCACCCCCCCACCCCACCCCCACACACACACACACAAAGATTCATTATAATAGGCATGTCCAAAGTATGACCCAGGGGCCAACTGTGGCCCTCGGGTGATTTTGTGCAGCCCCCTCTTGCATGTCTAGAATGTTAAATATTTTCTCCCCAGCAGCCTGTTGCTGTTTATCGATACAGTTTTCCATTTGTATGTTTATTTTTATTATCAGACTTTTGAGCAGTACAATGAAAAACATAACAAAATCACATTTTTGTGGCCCACAAGGACTTTTAACTTTATTTTGGCCTTCATCTTGAAAGGTTTAGACACTCCTGCTACTATAATGTTGCACTAAGACTAAGGTGATCATAGAGAGCTGATCTACTCCAGTGAATCCCTGCCTCATCTCTGCTCACGAATGCAGGGGAATACACCCTCCCCTGGCGGGGTTGCTGCCAGCATGGGGGTGACCAGCCACCTAGTTGCTGCCAACCTGCAGTGAGATGGGCGGGTGCCTCGGGCCGGGCTCCTGGCCCCTTCAGGGATGACCTGGGGATTGGCCCTTGGTCCTAGCATGGATTGGTGCTCACAGGGGGCTCTCTGCAGGGGGGAGCAGCCCTAAGGCACAGATGGGTTTGGGGTGTCTGGTGCTGGGCCGGCAGCTGGCTGCTCCCTATCTGCTGCATTGGGGTAGTGGTCCACAGGTCTGTCCCCGTGTGGTGGTTCCCATCCCTGCCTGGAAATCCTGGGACGGCTCCGGGTCCTGGCTACTGTGGGGACAGTCGTTGTACCACATCACTGTTGCTTCAATGTTGTGTTTTGTTACATATTTTTAACCTTTTGCCATTTGAAATGTTCTTATTGTTGATGTACTTCATGCCCAGCAATTTACTGTGATTAATGGTCTGGTGCAGGTTTCTGTAGGCGTGCCAGAGTAACTTTGTTGCATGTGAAACAGAGAAACTATGAAGGCATGCTGATTCTGACCATGATGAGCAGAAGACGGTAGGATGAGACAAGAATCTTAACTTTTTACAACTAAAAACAAAGTATCATCTTTCATCTTCATCTTTCGTCATCTAACAAATACAAACTCTTCACCAAGCAGATAACTGATATCAAACTCCATAAATTTCATCAACCAACAAGGTGATTTAAGGTCAAATAATTAAGTGTTGCATCTTATAAATGTGATGTTTTTAAGGTTTTTCTTTCATTTTAATCTGAAAACATGTTGCATCTGTTGCGGAGGAACGTAATCCCGTAACTAGGACATGCTTCTGAATTGTTGTGTTTATATGACTGCTGTCATAAATATTTACAGACAGAGCCGGTATTACAACAGTGGTGAGGGAATGACTAAGAGAGCATGAAGCATGAAACTGTGAAACCAAGAACACTCGGGGCCTCGAGAGTCATCCTCCCTGGGAGACGACTGACAGAAATACTCTGCAGCAGGAGGATCTGGTGAATTTAGGAGGAAAGCTAACAACATACCTTCGGTTGGATCTAATTCATTACATTTAATCAATTATTGCACCAAAGTGTCTAATTTTTTAATTACAAAGCCAAGATGCAGAAACATTGTGTTCCTGCACTAAAAACATCCACAGCTCATCAGAAGAATGAATTAAGTTGACTAAATAAATTACAGTCTCATCAAGTTATTGCTGTCAAATCATCACTTCATTTAATTAGGAACACTTTCCTCATTTGAGCTCAAGTATTGGTCCTCAGACTCAGCTTCTAATGAAATCAGCCTATTTTTGTGTGTCTGTGCATTTATTCACATTTATTCACAGATTCAACGTTGCTTTAGTAAATGCTCTTTTTTGTGCAACATAATGGAACCAGATCCATGATACAGACAAGAACGTGGAGGAAATGCATCACCAATGTGTTTAATAATGATGATGATGATGATTTTAAAAGGGCTGATGACCAAAACATTTCTAAATGGTAAAATTACAGCTGCTGGAACGACCAAGAAGAAACTACTCTGGCAAGCAACAAAGAACCACAGGACTATTAAACTGTTGGGTGGTTGATTGCTGAGTGTAGGCAGCTGGACTATTTAACCAGATTAACTGCAGGTGTGACAGGCTGAGTGAACCGAGGAGCTGGGGAAATAATAAAGTTTGATCCAACTAAACAAACAGAGAAAGAAAAGAACAAATGTAACCCAAAGACCCTAAAACATCTTAGTCTTAGGCCCTGTCCACACGTAGCTGGGGTTTTAAAGACAAATATCCACCCTCCCAAAAAACAGCGTCCACGCCACCTCCTTTTTAAACAAAACTCCATCCACACGTAACCACATAAGTGCATTGTTAAGCACATTCATAGGCATGCCAGACCTGTAGGGGGCAGTAGTTCCCCCGAATCCTATCCATTTTATCTTCAACAAAACATGAAACATGGTGCCTAGCTTGCTTGTGTGGACCGATAAGGAGGTAGAATTGCTCTTAAATGTAGTTTTGGAGTATAAAGTCAACAATCGTCAAAAAGCGCTTGGACGATTGATAACGCGAGCACAGCTCTGAGAGCAGCCATGTTGTAGTAAACACAGGTCGCACATGGGACTTCAACATTTTTGTCACACACAGTGACGTCGTGAAACCTAAAGCTCCGGTTATTTCTGTCCACACGGAAACGCTTAAAACGGAGAAAATGCAAATCTTCACTTTCGCTGGAGTTTTCAAAAGATTTGTCTTTGTTGCATAAATCTGCGTTTTTGTGTGGATGACAGGCTGTAGAAAAATATCTTCGTTTTGGGAGCTACCCGGCTACGTGTGGACAGGGCCTTGATCACTTCTATTAAAGTTTTACATCACATTTGCAATTCTAATAAAATTGCGTACTCTACAGTTGACGTCACCGCGCTAGTGCTGCTGGGAGCTAACGCTAGACAAACTAACCACATTTGGTTTCTCCTGTCCTTTGTGTAGAAGATTTATTTGCTTTTCTGAAATTAACGTCATGAATATGATGGAAAATGCTGGTGTTTAAAACGGTTATTGATCAATATAACACATCAAAATGATGCTTTAGGGCGACTTTGGGATTCAATTATTTCAAAATGTTAAAACTTGAACTAAAAAATGACTCAATTTAATTAATTAATTAATTTAATTTACACAGAAGGATAAGTAAATAAAAAATTAAACTTTAAAGGGATACTATGCAGTTTTGGCTTGCTTTTAGCACCCTCTAGTGTCCATTAGTGAAAGCAAAAGTGAAACTTATCTCCTCGCTGTGCGTTCGTCTTTTTAACACATTAATCTAACTGCTGAAGCCAGGTATGTCAGCTCCTTTTTCTAAGTCTCGCAGGGAGCGGCCCGCCACTCTGAAGTTGCAAGTGCGGTATTCTGGCCACAGAGGGCGGTGGGGGTCTCAGTGACATTTCATTAACCCTGTAAAGGGTCATTTTAGCACAAACTGGCTCAAGAACATGATTTAAAAATATGAGAACATTGCATAGTGTTGTTGCTTTAAGAACATAAAACTATGAAGCAAACAAATAAAACTTGTTATGTGAGGGAGGAACTTACAAAAATCAAAATGAGGAAACACAGACAGTTTTATTATAGTGGCAATCAAAAGCAAAGTTACTAGAGAGTAAATGGCAGCAGCGCATTGGTCTCAGGGATATTGCACAGTGAGATGTACAGCAGTTAAAAGACTTTAGTGTTTATGTGGTCTGCTGGGAGGAGAGACGGTTGTAGAGTTTGACAGCAACAGGAACAAAGGACTTGTGATACCACGTTTCAGGAGTAACGGTTTTACTGGGAGTGAACTGTGGTAAGGGATGTGGTGCTGGTGGTGTTGGGGGCAGGAAAGTTTAGAGTACCAATAAAACCTGGTAAACTACTTCAGATTACTATTCCTCCTGTAGTTTGGATACTTACCACTCTGGGAGTTGGGTTCCATCTTGGTTTTCAGACCTGATCTTGTTCTGGAGCAGCTGCAGAAGCTAATCTTTTATCTTCCTGCTGCGATTGTTGTTGCCCTCCCCCGATCCTCCTCTGGTGTTTTATTGTCTCAGGTGTGACAGGTGACAGGCTGGCTGCAGGTGGGCAGAGTGGAGGATGGAGAAGCACAACTGAAGTCTCCAGAGATAAGGAGGACCAGTCTGTGACATGCCTGTGACAGAGGACATCACAGGACACGTTGGCACTAGTAGAGGGGTTACAGACACAGAAATACCTCTGTAGATACCAGAATAAACCACGAGGCAGCTCAGTATCATCACTGGAAAGTTTTTGCTCTCTCAAAAGTGACACGATTTATCACTCAAAATAAAACCGGCGTAGTCCCTCTCCTTTTACTCCTGTCCTGCCTTCCCTGTAAAAGATGATACCCGTGCTGTTTTTGCCTGGAGTCAGCCTGGTTAGCTAAGTCCTCATAATCGCCATGACGACGTACTACTGATACTCCCTCTGGTGTTGCGCGAAGCCAGCTTATCCATCTTATGAAAAGAGATCGCACGTTCTGCACGTTGATCTACAGGAGAGCAGGTCTGCTGGGTTTCTCGCGGGGACGAGGTTTGACAGGAACAACTCCCCTGCCTCCTCGTCCAGTTGCAGGTACGCGGGTCTCCTGTAAGGGCAGCAGCTTGGTTGTGTTACAGAAAACTAACACTCGGTCTCCGGTGTAAACAGTCAGGCTGCATCTGAATGTGGCTGAAAATAGGACAAACAAAACAGACACGGGACACTTTTCATCGTGTCGTGTTGATGTGCTTTTCAGATTAAGCTACTGAAATACAAACTCTAGTCAGAGTTGACAAAAAACTATAAATCTTGCCCGCGCACACACTCTTATGAACTTCACAGAGAACTCAATTTACCTTATTATTTCAGACAAACAATGCATTAAAAGGGAATCTAACATCTATGTCATGAGAGCCTCAGAGCTCCTCACAGGGAGCCATATATTCAGAACGCACACATTTAGGGATGTACCCACTCTCCCTCCTCTGGATGTCCACCTCTCATGGTACCAGAGGTCTGCATCCATAAATATGCCAGGTGCCTTGACGGATTTTAGCTGTAAATAGCAGTTAACATCCTAGGGAGGGATCCTCTTTCTCCTTTCCTGGGTTCCAAGCGGGGAATTCTTTTCAAATCCGAGATAACGAGAACAAAGCCAGATTCATTCCTTATGGCACACATCTGGTGTACTGCATCACGTCAAGATAAGCAGATCCTCCTATACCCTCTTAGCAGGAGCGCTTCACAAGAAGTAAGTTGTGATATTCAGCTGGGGATGAATAATAAAGACAGACGTTTGCTCAAATTTAAACAAATGTGTGTCCGTTTTCACATTTTATGAGAAAACCCAGGAAATAAAGAACAAAAAGGAAAGACGCTATCACACTTATTAAGTAATTAACTATATAAGCTAATTAAAATCAGATGGGAGGACTTTGTCCAAATAAAATAAATCAAGTCCTCCTTTTTAAAGCCTAAAATAGCATTAAAGATGTGCTTCACTCATTTCATCTATACAACTGCAGTGGTCTCTAGCAGGAATGAATGCCACCATGTTTCTTGAAATCCAAGTCAGCCAGAGAAGAAAGTAGCTTCAGACGGCAGGATTTGGAATCTTATTTCTCTGATCTGATTGGCTAACAGCAACACGACTCTACCACTGACTCTGTTTGCTCTGCATCGTTGATGTTTTATCTCCACAAATAACACAAGCCTGGAGGAGTTCTGCTGTGTGGTGGAGTTGCTAATGCTAACAGTTAGCTTCTACTAGCTGAGACGGTCTCTGCTGTTTCCTGGACGCTAAACCAACAACAGCCTTCCCTGTCAAGAGTCAAGATGGGTGAGTCCATGAATGTTAAGTGACAGAGTGACGTAGATCTGTCAGGATTTTCTAATCCTAGAGTTTCACCGTCTATTTTCTATCAGAAGCTAATGCAGGAGATAGGTAGCCTGGCAAGCCATCCTATATATGTGAATATATAGTCTGGCCACGAACCATTGATGGCTTTCAGTCGTGAGGCGGGATCTACAGTTGTCTTTCAAAATGTCAGCACGCAATTGGATAGCGCTAGGACCAATCAGAGTGACGAACAACATGACGTAATCACGGCGACGGAAAAGCGGGAGGCTTTAATAGCGTCTAGCTTCAATGATTTCTGTCGTTTTTGTATGAAAAACACGCGAATATCAGGTGTACTGGGACATTGCACTACTTTGTTTGATAAAAATAAGAAGCCGCTAAGTATAGCCGACAGACTTACGCACGTTGGAGTCTAAATAATCCAATGTTGATGACAAAGCCGTTTCAAACGAACGTGTTTTCCGAGTTGCCGCCATGTTGCTTGGGTTCGCGGCCGCAGCGCTGACGTCATCGGC
Organism: Aphyosemion australe; assembly: GCA_006937985.1. Lineage (NCBI taxonomy): Eukaryota > Metazoa > Chordata > Actinopteri > Cyprinodontiformes > Nothobranchiidae > Aphyosemion > Aphyosemion australe. The sequence goes on along the minus strand of SSNS01000029.1, from coordinate 118,554 downwards.
TACTCCCGCTCTGTGATTGGCCCATGATATAGAGCGCTGTGATTGGCCCAACCAAAACTATAGCGAGTTGTGATTGGATAGACACAGCAGTGGTTTGGGCTGCGAGGGTTCCAATGAAGCGTGCCTAGACCAAACTCTGCAAAGCAAGAATTGGTCTAGTTCACTAGGCTAGGAGATAGGTGGAGGAGACTGTTTTCATGTTCAGCCTGCATGAAAAACTCAGATTATAATCAGAAATAATAGTTGAAAAATGTTTTTTCAGTGAACCACACCTTTAACCAAGCTTTAGTATTCATCTACACTCCATGAAATGAAATGTTGAATTTACTTAACCAAGTTATGTCAGATCCACTAAACCTAGTTGCTTCAATGTAAAGAGTGATATACATTATGTTAAAAGTAAATGTATACAGGGCTGCCAACTCTCCCACATCTGACCCTCTTCACACGCTAGCACGCCTCCAATATCTCACGCTGAAGAACTCCCTCCCACAGACAACGAACGGAGGGGAGACAGTCTGCAAGACGCACAAACAGACATGTATCAAAACAATGCTTTTCCGCAAAACACAAGGCCAGTGATATGTCTGCCAGTGGCCTTGTGCTTGACCACCCTGGCAAATGACATCTGGGTAAGCACAAGGTCACCAGTGTCTTTAGATGGTCCAGATGTGAACCACCTCTGTCAAACCGCATCTAGGTCAGCACAGAGTCATCGTACTTTGCGATATGTGGGCTGAGTATAAGTGTATTGCACCAATCTTGCTATGTGGGATGGGTGAAGGGAGTTCACCAACGTTTTTAGGATGAGAGGTGCAGTGAGCTGTGATATATAATTACAAGACGTCTGAGTAGATCCTGCATCTGAGGCTGCAACAAATAGTGGACTTCCAGTGGCAGATTCCAGTACAAGTTTTAGATCAAACTCCTTTCATGCACACAAATGTATTTGTATACGTCTATGGCTGGGATGCATTTCAGTAAGTTGGTGTAGATGGCAGAATTTTTGCTGTTGAAATTTAAGTTGCAAAATAGTCATTTAAGATATCATGTCAGAAGTAATGTTTGGCATACTGAGGCCCAATCCCAATACTCGCACTGCGCCCTATGTGACCTTCTGTGAAGTGCACTTAGAGGAGGTGCACAGTAAGGCTTCAAGTGTGTTAGTACACAAGTGTGCAGATTGGGACAGGGAGCATTGCATCATCAACCGTGATGCATGCTGGGATGCCGATCACTGTTTGTGCTACTTTTAAAAAAAAACTTTATTAACAACTTTCAAACAAACAATTATTTGACTAAATTTAAATTCATTGCTGTCCACATTAAATCTTAGTCTAAAACATTCAGAACATGAATAAATATCATTAATCATCTTAAAATGAACATCTTTCATTTGAAAATACATATTTTCAGAAAAGGCACTTGAGCCATTGCTCCGCCTTCTTCTCAAATTTCCCATGCAGCAAAGGATTGTGGGTAATACCCTTGCCCAAAGTCTGCGGATTAAGGGTGCAAATGGGGCGTGGTCAACCTCCGCGAGTGTGTAGGGCGTCCCGAGAATCGGGACGCCCTACACACTCGCACCCCTGGCCGGGAACACGCAATTGAAGGGTGCAAGGGTGGAAGTGTGAGTATTGGGACTGGGCCTGAGTCTAACTCTGGCCTCTATGGAGACACGTTGAGGAAAAAAAGCAGAGCTTCAAATCAAACAAAAACATGGATTCATGAAAAGATAAATCAACCACAAAACTTCAAGACTTCCAAATTGACACAAAAAGGATCAGGAAGTCATGAAAGTGGCTCTAAATGTAAACTGACATCACTCTTGGGATTCGCTGCATTTGTTGCATTTACAACATTCACACCCGTAATGCAGCTCAATAAAACAAAGACTGGTCAGGATCTCATGTGAAGGGGTTTCCTGGGAACAAACAACATGAACAAAAACATTTAATTGCAGATGGAGGAATGAAAGAGCCTTGATGGCTTAAATACAATAATTTATTAGTCCTTTCACTCACTCTTTGTGGAAATTCAGCTGCAATAATATCACAGTAATTACTGTCAGGAATTTTATTTACAGGAATGAATGATGCGGTTCCGACAGAGCTAAACGTTCTTTTCGGAGGAACTCCTACAGTAACCAGTAATGGCTGCATTCAGACTGTACGGTTTATTAGCTAAATACATCACTGTGTCTCGTCTGCCATAAAGCACTGCTGCAAGTCAGAGTTTCCTCCGTTTTCCGAACAATTTGCTGCTTTAAATTTGTCTGTAAACGTGCCGCAGCCCTGTAATCGACGTGTTCCAGTGGGGGTTGCGTGTAAGAGCACAAATGTTTGCAACATGTTCTCCCCGAAAAGACGACTGAAGCAGAGACCTAACAGGAAGTCGGAGAAACGCCGGCGTGAGACGATGTGTGAAAACAACACGTAATCCTGTGGAACGTTTGCATCGGGTGAGCGTGCCTGCTGATTGATGACTCCATTCTACTTCATATCCCGTTCTGCTGACTTGAATGCTACGTTCCACGTGCATTTTGATTGCAATGGATGGATGGATAGTTAGATAAATAGATATTCTTCTTTAAGGTTTATCCTCTAGCTAATAAACCTCTTCTTGTCCTGGAAGTGTAGAAGGTGACTGCAGTATCTCCCCTCCGAGCAACAGCCAGGGAATGCTAATGCGCCTGGGTTAAACCCATGCATAGTTATATTCCTCACTGAAGCTGCTTTACTAACGCTTGCTCATACACACACACACAATAAAAGGGCTGTTGAAATGGCAGAGGTGAAGGAAAGACACCGTAATCATATTCATACAGGGGCTTTAAAGCAGAGGGAACCTTTTATAATGGCTAGTGTTAAGATAGCTGCTGTGCATGCAGGTTTGACCCTTTTAAGTGTGCTAGGAGGAGGGGGGGGTGGCGCTCAGGATTACCATTAAAAAAGCAGCATGTTCTCATAATCAAAACCTCAGTTAGGTGCTCCTAACATTGATGCACAAACACATGCAATTACTCGCGAGTACTCATGTCTTCGCAGCCCCGGAAAAGATACTGACAGGTGCAAAGTGTGCAAAAGAGCCTAAACGATGCATTAAATATTTATTAACCTCCTCTGCCTCGCCAGTATTAATTCACAAACCTCAAAGAAAATACTTTGCTTTCCTGAAACGTCTCCTTTTACAATTTGCAGACGTGCGGTGGTGTTTGTGTATTCTGCTTGTTGCTGTACACGAGAGGCCTTGTCCTTCAGGGATGCGTGCCGTATATATAAATAGATGCATGTGTACGAAATCAGTCAATATCATCTAATACCAATTCTTCTTTCTAGGGGAAATGCATCGATTCGCTGACCAACAAGGCAACATGGATATTTGATGTTTTCACTGAAACAGGAAAAGCCGTACTTGCTCAGTGAAAAGAGGCTAAATAAATTCCTGTAACTTGTGTGGCTGATTTTCTGCTACCTAACTATGAAAGGAGAAAAGTCTCGATCCTGATTATCTAGCCAGTAGGGTCATAATAAAAATATACATTTTACACATTTATCCTATTTCTGAGTTCTAATTAATTATGCGCTCGATTTTATTATTAGCAGGAGAATGTTTCTGTGTGTACTTGGTTTGTATTTAATCTGAGTTAGACTCTTAATTAAATTTAAGGTATAAAATGTTGTTATGAAAAGACAATTTAATGCACAGTCAAAATGTGGTCAAATATTCCTGAGAGTTTATCTTATAGTTAATTGCTGTTCAAATGATTTTTTATGCTCTGGTGAAGTGTTTTAGCTTATTTTAAGTGTTTTTTCCCTTTAATATATATTCAATTACCACATACCACATCTGTTTCCTGTTTGTAATGTATTTAGTGCATATAAGGCTGCAGGAAAAGTGATCCAAATGTTTTTTTCCTCCATATCTATTTTTTTTTCATGAAACTCTGAACAGCACAAATTTGATTATATCAAATCAGGCCTCAGGCCCTGTACACACAAAGATGTTTTCTACCGTTTGGTCTGTCATCCACATGAAAGTGAAGATATTTCACTACCTCTTTCAAAACCCTCCGACCAAGTTGCGAATTCTCTGTTGTCAGAATTTGCTTTTCAATGCAAATAACTGGGGTTTTAGGTTTTGCAACCTCTCTACCTGCGACAAAAATGCTCTTGCACCACATGCTTGACCTGTGTTTATACTCAATTTCATGTTTTAACAAGCTCAATTACTGATACGTGTAGAAGACCACAGGACAATGTTAACCCTATATAACCCTTTCATTTTCTAACGTTTTTGCTCTTTGAGCACAAAAAAATGCACTAGGGGCATGTAAGGGTAACGGGCGGTTATTGCCCGCCACCTAGTTATTCTACATCCAAGGAAAGTTTTTCGGCAAAGAGGCAGATGATTTGGTGAACTACTGCTACCTACAGGCTTGGCATGCCTATGAATTTGCTTCACAATGCACTGGATTTATTTTATTTATTTGAAGCTCTCGTAGGAGCAGATTTCCAGAGAAACTCAGCAATGGAAGTCCAGAAGCTGCACGGACACCCAATGATGGTCACATTTATTTATGTGAACAACCACAATGAAAAAACACCAACATATCTAACATGAGCATTAAAACAGTCTGCTGTGTCTATGCAGTCCCTGATTCTCAAGTGTGTGTTTTGTACTCATTTGGGTTTTGTATTTTAATCAATTTCATAATAAAAGTCCATCTCTCCATCTAGTATCTGCATCTTTATTGTGCATCTTGCAATTTATTAATAATTTTCAGGTAAGTGTGTGTTTTAAAATAAACTGTGCATCGTTATAATGCGTCTTATATCAGCACTTTCCCTCCAGTGCTTCTCATTACTGTGCATCACATGTTCTCCATGTGCACGCGTGGGTTTTCTCAAGGTATTGGCATGAGAAAAGAAACCGCTACACAGTCGGTAGATAAGAGCTGGAGAGGCTCGGTACCTTTCGCTGAATGACAAGAGGGTGAAGGGTTTGTGTGAAAGGTGTGTGGGGTCATGCGCGACGCTGATAGCTTTGGGGATGCACCGTGTTGTGTAAATGTCTGTGAAGAGAACTCAGAAGATATTCTCAGCTGTCTTCACAATCCAGTGCAAGGTCTTGCAACTCGATACGGTGCATTTTTCCCACCAGACCATGATGCAGCTGCTCAGGGTGCTCTCGATAGTCCCTGCTGTAGAAAGAGGTGAGGAATGAGGAACGAGGTGGAACGTGGAGGCAGAAACATAAAGAAGAAAAAGGTTAAAGACTCAAAGCTTTTTCTTTTTTTCTCTAAGTCACATAAATGTGAGACATCTAGTGTGGAGCTTTTCCCAAAAATGATTTAGCTTTTTAAACAAACGGTGACTGTTAATGACTAATAATGAGTTTCAGTGGTGAAAGTTTTACTTTTACTGGACGTAAAATCGAGGTAAAGCTATACTGTGTACCTTTTTCATATTTTTAAATCATGTTCTTGAGCCAGTATGTGCTAAAATGACCTTTACAGGGTTAATGAAGTGTCACTCAGACCCCCACCACCCTCTGTGGCCAGAATACCACACTTGCAACTTCAGAGCGGCGGTCCGGTCTCTGCTGGACTTAGTAAAGTGGAGCTGACATGCCTGGTGCTGCAGTCTGCTTCCAGCATGTTTCCTGCATGTTTTAGATCATCAACACAGCTAATTTGTTTGATTTAGTGATGAACCGCTCCTGTAGACACTAATGAAGGCTGAGGAGACATTTCAGCAGTTAGATTAAGGTGTTAAAAAGACGAACGAACTCCAAGTTCAAACCCAGTGATGGGCTGGTAGCCTGTCCAGGGTGTACCCCAACACTCACTCGATGACTGCTGGAGATGGGCACATCTTCCTGCAACCCTATACAGGAAAAAAAAGTTTTACCGATGAATGAATTATAAGGCCTGGAGCTTTGCCACGCAGCAATAAGTGATCTGGGTGCAAAGGAGGGGGCTCAGCTCACAGGCCTGGGGGGAGATGGTGCTTTAGGGTGATAGAGGAGGAGAAGATGTCATGGATCATTACTGACTGCAGCCTGTCTGTCCAGAAGAGCTCAATCCAAGGGTGCTAAGTTTGTGCACCAGGTTCTCTAAAGGACATAAAGCAAAGCAATGCACATGAACTTTTCACCCTCTTTTTTTCAGGCAGAAGAACGAGCAGCTTTAAGACCCTGACAACAAGAACAGCTACTTTTCTGAGGCTGTGATTCATGAACTTTCCACACTTTGTTTACAACAAGATGTGAGATGTCAACTAAAGTAACACAGAGCAGTTTCCTGCTCCTCCACCCTACTGGTTGAAAGTGGAATTACATCTGCAGTAAACAACCCTGCTGTAGCTAGTGCTGACAATGAGCTAACGCTAACATGAGCCAACTAATGCTAAAATAAACCACAAAGTAAAAAGATCCACACTGATGGACAAAAACTATTATTACTTACAAGTTCAGTAGCAACAAAGCCAGGTCACCATCAGTCCGTAATTTTGTAGACTCCGTTAGTTCCCTCAAACTAGCGTAGGCTGAGTTGATGTTACCTCCGATTTTAGCTCTTTGCTTCACCTCCAAAGACATTACTCTTTTACTTTTACATCCAGGCTCCGCCATGATGCAAACAGAAAAAGCAAACTTCTTCTTGTGCTTTTTATTGATTGGCGAACTGAAAATGCTAACTGCTAGCAATACAGCTAACAGCCATAAAGCATGTATAAAAGCGCCCCCTAGAACACCTACCCGCTCCACAAAACTGTTAAGTGCAGTATCTGGCCAGTAGAGGGCTGCAGAGTGGTGTCAAATATGAAACTAGTCAAGTTTCTGACTCAACAATCACTGAGATCAATGTTAAAGCTCTAGCTTAAAGTTAAAAAAACAATTTAGTGTTACTTTAAGTTTTCTACTTGATACCCTGCATTAATGGCATAAGGAACACTGTGTGTCACTTTTGCTCTGTGTCGTTGTAAAGCCCCAATCAGCACCGCTGAGTCAGAGACAACAGATGAGCAGCTCCAGTCAATTCCGTATTGATTTTAAGGTACTGATTGTAATTGTCGGGGAGTCTGCACATCAGTTTCATTCTTAATACCTCTAACCAGCAGTTTTGGCCACGAGACATGACACTCTATTACAGAGATGTGGGCGTGCAAAGGTCATTTAGTCTGAATGGTGTCCATGTTTCCTGCTGCTCCTAAACTCACTCACTCTGTCCAATCCTTAAGAGAAAAGCAGTTTTTCTTCAGGTACGTTTTCAACTTCACATTTCTAATATATTATATATTTATTGGTCATTTTTTATTATTTCAACTGTCAGGTTTCTTGCTTTATAATTATTCTATAAACAACCCTACAAATGTGTTTAGTGACTAAGACGTCCAAATGTATGTGCCTTTCTAAATCACCCTTGACCTTAAAGAGGACCTAGAATGCAGTTAATCAGCAATCTAAAACAGCGTTGAGCCTCTAAAAAGCATCAGAAATGTTCTTTTGGCTTTCATTTGTCCCAGGAGCCCTGATACAGGCCATTCTAAAACCCCTAAACCAGCCTTGCTGTGAAAAGAGCTGTTTGCCCCGCCCACTCAGCCAGGACATGAATATGATAATGAGCTGCTTGCTGATTGGTTGGTTTCCCCAGAAGGCCTCAGACACTGGAGACTTGCAGGTTTGAGGAGGAAGGGCTCCCTCTAGTGACGTGTTAAGGGAGGATTTCTCAGGACAGATGATTTTCTTTCGCCGTTTTCAACGTTCTAATTTACATAAAAATTAGGTCAAACTTTGACTTGTTGGCATGCTACTTTTGACCACCCAAGCTGTCTTTATTCAACAACAAGGAAAATGTTGGTTTACATTCTAGGTTCTCTTTAAGTTCTGCCTTTGACAAACAGAAGGTGTTAATTTGTTCTTTCTTTAAAAATGATTTGAAAACGTATGGTACTGGATTTCTCTTTACATTTTCACAGTACTATTATATATGTGGTTTATTTTTTCCATCAAGATAGATGTAGAAAAGCCCACTGGATAATGGAAATCAACTTTAGCTTTTGTGTTTATGCTGTTACATAAAATACACACACACACACACACACACACACACACACACACACACACACACACACACACACACACACACACACACACACACACACACAAACACACACACACACACACACACATTCTGATAAACTCCAGCTGAACTCAGATACTCGTGGACAGGCTGTGAATCTGCTGAGCCATTCACAATGCCATTACATAAAAGTGACAATTATCAGAGCAAAACGGATACAGAATGAAAAAGAAATTATTTGGAACACAAATTCATGCATTCTGTCTGCAGATTGACATGGTAAAAAAAGAAGGGTGTGCAGCACGAACGTAAGTACCCTAACTGATCTGTGAGCTTGTTTGTTTTTGATGTACTCTGAAATTGGGTTGAATTAGGTTGAAATAAAGAATTGGTATGTTTTACATTTTTCTGGGTGAAGTGAGACCAGTTTGCAGTGGGATGACTTGGTAATAAGAGCCTAAAGCTAGACTGGTCACACTGGTCTCATGCCTCAGCTATGACCCTACCAGTGTGTGCTTGTGCTAGCATAGCATTAACTTCTATCATGTAAAACTGCATTCTGACATGGTCCAAGAGAGTCATGCTAAGAAGTGGCCCCAGGTTGTGATGCAATCATTGAAGTTTGTTGTTGAATCAGTAGAAATGTGCTGCAGGATGAAGGTGCAGTGTTGAGTAGCTCCAAGGAAAACCTGTTTGTGGAGTTCTAAGTGTATAGCCACAGTTTGACTGACTTCACAGCAAAGGACTTTTTCACCAATTTGCTGCAATCCATATTTCTACAGATCATGTTGAAAGTAGCACTATCTTAAAGGTATTGCAGACGTTTGTTTACTCCGGGTGGATCATCTAAAACATTGATCTGCATAACTCTCAATCATTCTGGTGAAGCTTTTATACGCAAGGCCGTCGTACGTACGTAGGTGCACCCCCCATCCTGGATCTTGGTCGGGATGGACCGGGCACGGACTCGTAGTCCGCATCGGAACCCATTAGACTCTCCTCTTGAAAGCTCTAAACCCATTAGCGGTAAAAACTAACTTATATGCTAAGTGATAGCTTTTTTGTAATGCTATAGTTAGCTATGGAGATGTTCGTAATGCTACATGGATCATAACTAACCGGTGGCGAGTCTGACATCGTGGAAAAAACACAAATCTTCTTTTCTATAGTGAGCGTGTGCTGCAAGGCCGGCAGCTACTTGTAAACAGAGCGTGCACGAGGATAACTGGGCGACCCCTCTCAGGGGCTGCTAGAGTGTTGCACATGTGCATTTTTCAAAACGTGGAGAGGGCGGTTCTTTCCTGAAATTCAGAAACATCATATGCATTACCTTTAATCTGAAGTAAACGGGGCCTAAATGTCTGCAGTTTCATCTACGAAAACAAATGTTAGAAGGGTGCAAGAGGCAGTATTCGACTTGCATTGTCTTTATAAAAACAACAAAACTAGCCCTACTGCAGCATTCTCTTCACTAACTGACAAACGTTGACCTTTTCAACTGTGTAATCTGCATAATTAAGCAATCCCCACTACACTACAGAATCATCCTACTCTAAATAAATGAAGGACTTCATAACCAGTTGATGCCAAGGCAATGTAACACAGTTAGTTAGAACATCGCCCATATCATTAAGAGCTCCAGTTCTCCACTGAATCCAGTGATATTGCACAACTACTGTGTGTTGCTCCTCATGTATGATTTGACATGTTGTAAACAAAACAAAGTTCTAGTCAGTGATCTACCCGTGTCGGCGCAAATCAACAATTGCATCGTTTGATAGACGGAGAGCGGAGAATGAATTGCTTATGATGTGTTCAGTTTGTCCCTGCTGCCTTTAGTTATCAGGCTATTGAACGTTCTGCAAACAAGTTGTCAAGTGTTATCTAATGAAGGTGAACACTGGATGACAGGAGTTATATCTCAAGAAAGGCCTTCTCTACAACACGAGAAAACTTGAGGTGAAACCGTCCTTCAATTTCCAAACATGTCTATCACTGACAGGGAAGTGAATCTGCTGTTGAATGTTAACGGTGGAGTTCGGTGTTGGATGTCTTCCTGTCTGAACATCGACAGAAAAGCCCTTGAAGTTGCCGTGCAGGCGTAGCAACAGGTGTACAGTGGTGCCTTTGAGAGTAATGATGCTTGTAGATTTGGGGACTGTGAGTAAACTAGTGCCTTTACTGCTCTTGCTTTTATTGATGGTTCATTTTAGTTAGTTGCCATGGTAATGCTCTCATTTCTTTTATTTCTGACTTCATCTTAGCTCAAAACACAGTCCAAGAGTTTGTTGTTCAAAAAAGATGATATTCAGGTCAATACTGGTGTTAAATTGTCATAATAACCAAAGTAAATGGACTAAAAGGCTGACCAAGAGCACGGGTTTTCAAATTTTTATAAATTATTGTCAAGTTGAGGTCTTGGAGGTCTGGATGAGAGAGAGCACTGTTATCTCCGAGGCTCACTGAAGTAATAAAACACACTTGGTTGTTGTTATCTTAACGGTCAAAGGAGGTTTGCAGGGATTCCAGAAAAAGGGAAGTAGTGTCAGAGAGCTTTATTTGTAGCTTGAGGCTGGATTCAGGAAGCACAGAGCAGGAGTGGAGTTTCTACAAGGAGACAGGATAAGTAGAACTACTAAGAAACTTCAAAGAAGCTGCAAAAAAAGTATGTCAATTAGACAATGATGATCTAGCTCAATCTGATCTGAAGAAGCAGAGGAACTTTGTCACAGTATAGTACTCAAACAGCTCCCCAAGATTTTACATGTGCATCAATACACAGAACATCATGACCAGATTTACCTGTGATGTTTTTTAGATAACGAGGTCATCATGACACAAATTAAATATAATTATACACACATACAAATAGAAGTACCTTGTTTATTTTTCCCCAAATCATTGGTCAGGTCATGCTGACCTGATACATACCGAACAGTTTCAGAACAGAAAACCTGCTTTTTAGCCCAAAGAAAGCGACCCTCACAGGAAAACACTGCATAGTCTAAAAACGGCTTAATTTGTCAGAGAAACAACATTTGTCTTTTATGTGAGCAAAAAGCTCTCATCTGGTTTATTTTTATTTACTCAAACAAAAGGACAGCACGCAACAACTGAAAGTCACCAATCAGAAAATGGGAGAACTCTATCGTAATCACAGAAAAGACAGTGGTGCAGGGAAAACATGGTGAAAAACCATAAAATAGATTTCCCACCAATCAGCCAGCTGTCCTGTTCCATCCTGCCCTGCTGTGAATCTAAAGCTTAATAGTGAACTAATCAAGTGAACTCCAACTTAGGAGCAAAGTGATGAAAACGGTCGTTCAGAGGTCGGTGGATGTCAGACAGAACTTCCACCTTAAATAGTTTTACTTTCTGCTGCCGTTAGACGTTCCTAAGAGCCGATCGTTAATACGACTCTCAGCCAGCGTGATGTTTTAGTTCCCAGCAAATTCAGACAGATCGTCTCTGAAGGGGCGGAAAGAATCACGTTCAGAACAAACAGGAAACCAGCAAAACAAACAAAAATAAACAACCTGTCTGAGATGACATAATATATAAAGTGAGTGAGGCTGAAAGAACAGGTTTCATTTAAATATATTTGCAAAGATTCACAGCTAATTAATAATTATAGAAAAGCTAAACAAATCAAAACAATTAGCATTTGATCAAACTCTTAGTCAAAGTTCTGTTTTAAACTAAGTGTTTAATTACAACCAAAGGAATACATAAATCTTCTGGTTGTAGATTTTAATCTAAAACTCTTTTCAACCCACTGGGCTTTGTCATAATGAAATTTGGTGAGTGTTAACCAAAGCAAAAATTAAAGAGCGGTGGGAACGGATCGATACGACATGACTCAACAGACAGCGCTAATCAGGAAACGCAGCGAGTTACTGGAGAGAAAAACACAAATGATGAGATTTCAAAAGAACAAAAAACAAACAAGAGGCTGTTTTAAACAAGAGCATTATTACAATAAAACCAGACGCTGCTTTTGCCGGGTTAATGGATGAATCCTGGGAGCTTTTCACTGCTCTTGGAGTAAAATACATATTTCAAGGGGACATATTTTGACTTAGTTATGGTCGATACAAAACATGTATTTGCACTAAATCCCTCTCACATAAAGAAAGGTTTTCAGTACCTTCCAGAATGAGTCGTTTCAGGGCTCTGTCACTTTAAGAAAACAAGCTGGAGTTAGCCACGCCCACCCGTCTGACGCTCAGGCTGCTATTAGCTGAGAAGCTCCAGCATCAGGGAGGGGTTCAGAGTAGAGCCACTGCTCCTTCAGTTGCAGCTGCTCTCTTGCATATGAGGTGGTTCTCTTCTAATTTCCCGTTTGTGACATCACAAATGGAGACTTTTTGAAAAGGCGTATAACCCCGAAAACCAAACACTTACAGAAAACGGATGAATGGCTTTTTTATGTTTGGAGTGTTTATAGAGGCAGTAGAGACCCACATGGTAGCATAAAAGGATGCAGAAGTTGAGTTTTGCACAATATGTCCACATTTTGTCACCCAGTGCATGCCTTATCAAAAAAAAAGAAGTACTACTCGGGACGTTAAAAATCTGAATACTGAGCAGAACATCTTGGACCAAAGTAAAGAAAAGCAAAAGTAAGGCTTAAGCTGCAGTCTTAATATCTTACAAAACTTTCATTTATTCAGAAGAGAAAATTCTACAAAGTCAGAAATCTAGGCTCAATCCTTCATAAATTGTAAGTTAAGTCACATTAAATAACTTTTTATCACTAATTTCTCATGATTTAGTCATTATTATGTCAAGATTGAGCCACTTAGACAGCTGTAGCTACAACATTTTCTGTCCTAATGATAAATTACATTCCCACAAACTGGAAATCTGCCATTTACCTTAACACCATTGATAGAGCTATATGAGCTTTGATTAATAGTTACATTTTACAGTCGTATGGTGCCAACAAAACTAAAGAGCTGATGGTGAACTTTAGAGAAAGGTCGATCATCCATCCTGCACATCCATGGTTCTCTAGTGGAGAATTCTCATAACATGCTCAATAATGTCCTATTTTAATGTCCCTGCACTGGCTTCCAGTCAAATATCGTGTGGTTTTTAAGATTTTGTTGTTTGGTTTTAAAGCTCTTAATGGTCTGGCCCCTGCATATATTACTGAGCTCCTGTTTTCACTTACAATATCGCTCGATGTCTAAGATCAGCAAACCGATTGCTTTTAACTGTCCGGAGTATTTCTTTTATCTGATGGCACCATCTAGTGGCTGACAAGCATATCACACCAAGAGTTTCTTGTTTATGAATGTGCTTCTGTAGCCGACAAACAGAGCTAAAACATGTTGTTTTACAAGTATTATTCTCATGTCATGTTGTGTTTTCTTATATTTATATTTTAAAGACTTACTTGTCCGTGAAAAGTTCATCAACTCTGCATGGAGCTCCGCAGGGTACAGTGCTCTCACCCTTTCTCTTCACCTTCTACACCTCGGACTTCACCTACAACACCAGCAGCTGTCACCTCCAGAAGTTCTCTGATGACTCGGCCATCGTCGGCTGTGTGTCTGAGGGGGACGACCAGGAGTACAGGTCAGTCATCATGGACTTTGTGGACTGGTGTGAGCGTAACCACCTTCGCTTGAACACCAGTAAAACAAAGGAAATGGTGATTGACTTCCAGAGAAACACTCCTCCTCACTCACCAGTAAACATCCAGGGAGCAGACATTGAGGTGGTGGACACCTTTAAGTACATGGGTGTTCACCTCAACAGTAAACTGAACTGGTCCCACAACACAGATGCTCTGTATAAGAAGGGCCAAAGCCGCCTCCATCTCATGAGGAGGCTGAGGTCCTTCGGAGTTAACTCCCAGCTGCTAAAATCCTTTTATCACTCTGTTGTTGGCTCTGTTATTCATTCTGCTGTGGTCTGTTGGGGTGTAGGCAGCTCTGACTGAGACAGGAAGAGACTGAATAAGCTAGCTACCAAAGCTAGCTTGGTTCTGGGCTGCCCACTGGATACAGTTGAGGAGACGTGTGAAAGGAGGATGCTGGGGAAGATGACCTCCATCTTAAGAAACCCCTCCCACCCACTGCACAGCAAAATCGTCAGTGTAAATTTAACTCGCATAGTGTTAATTTTAACACTATCGCAGTGTTTATATAATCCTCACCAGTCCAGTGTTAAAATTACACTTTCAATAGTGTTAAAACTTTAACTCATTTATAGTGTTGATTTTCTGACACTCACAGTGTTACTTTCTGACACTTTACAGTGTACTTTCTGACACTTTACAGTGTACTTTCTGACACTCACAGTGTTACTTTCTGACACTTTACAGTGTTACTTTCTGACACTCACAGTGTTACTTTCTGACACTTTACAGTGTACTTTCTGACACTCACAGTGTTACTTTCTGACACTTTACAGTGTACTTTCTGACACTCACAGTGTTACTTTCTGACACTTTACAGTGTACTTTCTGACACTCACAGTGTTACTTTCTGACACTCAGTGTTACTTTCTGACACTTTACAGTGTACTTTCTGACACTTTATAGTGTACTTTCTAACACTTTACAGTGTACTTTCTAACACTTTACAGTGTACTTTCTAACACTTTACAGTGTTACTTTCTGACAATTTACAGTGTATTTTTTGACACTTTACAGTGTATTTTTTGACACTTTATAGGGTATTATCAGACACTTTATAGGGTATTATCCGACACTTTATAGTGTATTTTTGACACTTGAAAATGTCAAAATATACTTTGAAGTTTATTTTTAACATTAATCAGCATTTTTATTACATTTTTAATATTTAATTGATTTCAACCAATTCTAATCAACATCACTTAATTTTAAGTTAGTAGTTGTACCATTAACTTAAGTGTTTGCAATATTGAATACACTACTCCCATAATTTCTATCTTCAAAATTTACAGTACTTCTAAATTCTCGTGTCGCAACAGAATGGGAAAGATATATGCAATTAATCTCCCAAGCTTGAATGTGACTGCCTTTGAGGCTCAAGAAAACTAATGATACATAAACAAATTGAACAATAAACCTTTTATTTCAAAGGAAGTCTTCCAAGCACCAATACAAACTGGCAATTAGCTGCTTTAATTCAACTACAAATAAAATAGAGGCACAACATATAGACCAATGCCACTATGTGCATGTTGTAAGTCAAAGGGTTTGTAACTGATAAGATTGTCTGGTTTGACAACATCCTTTTCTTCACTCTCGAACACTCTGTAGGCATGAAAATGCTCGTTGAAGTGATCAACCACAAGCTTGTCCACAAGGAAGTACGTAGTACTGTCAGCTAAAATGATCTTTCTTATTTGACCAAATACAGGCATTTCATTTTTGACATCACAGCAAATTATTAGTCCTTGTCTGTACTCTGTTCCAGAAATTTTGATCCAGGTAGAAGAAAATAAGTCTTTTGGTGATGCATGCAGTGCTCTTGCAAAGATCTCTGTATTGTCCTCATTGTCCACATTAAATGATTTCAAGGGTCCATGTTCGATGTGGTTTAAAGGTGACGTTTCCCAGTGGTATCCTATGGAAATCTGATGTTTTTTTGCAAGTGACTTTGTAACATTTTTAAAGTTCTTAACAGTATTTTTGAAAACCTTATGTTTAGCCTCAAATCTCATGCTCCACATATGTATTAGAGGTCCGATTTTTCTTATGCAGGCAGGATAGTGTACCATAAAGTGATGTTTTGGGATGAGGTTCCTATTAGGATACAACCGTTTGAACAAGACATGGTGTTCTATTATCAAATGCTTCAAATGTATCGTCATGCCAAATGTAAGAGACGGAGAAAATATTATGTTAATGATCTGTAACAAAAGCAACAGCAAAGTCCAGTTTGGGTTTCCCTCAGGCAGAAGATCACCTAAAATGAGAGGAAGGTTTCTTATAAGGCAAAGAGTCTGAATGGAATTGAGCCCTATGCTGTTGCCACTGCTGTCCAGGTTAATCCTTGTAGGACGATTTTTGCGCTCCAAATACCCATAATCAAAAGCATAAACTCTTGAAAGCAGATCACATTTTGACACAACATTTTCACAGAGATACTCCAACAATAACTTTATCTCATACTGAGCCACCCCTTCAAGAATGTCGTGCATTATGTCTAAGGAGAAATTGTGGCAAACATGAAAGAACTGTAGGCCATTTAATGTTGAATTGTGCTTTAAGCCAAACACTGATAACTTCTGTGGGTCTGACTGCAACTCATTGCAATGCATTTCAAAAAAATCTTTTCCACGCAAGATTATCTTCGGGTCATCTTCGTCATAAACATTCTGGGCATCATCTTTTTCAATCAAGCACAACCGGCAGAAATATCGTGAACTAAAAGACTCTGTAAAACCCAGAATTGAGTGCATCGCCAAGTTATCTCCAGTTATCTGACATATTGTGCCACGAACTTTTTCAGTGGAGAATGGTAAATCAAGGCCACTGCATTCCAGAGTTTTGATGTCACTAATCAGAGGCTGTAGAATTGGATCAAATCCATATTTTTTCACGTCTTCAGTGTGAAACAGTGCTACCAGATGAATGTTCATAAGAGCAGAGTTCAACTTAGGTGGCAGGTTTCTAAGTACAAAATAAAGAGCACCGACTTTGTGGACAGTGCGTTTTGAACCCAATGGGTTTGCAGTTTCAAAGTCATCGTAGTACAACTGAATTTGTAAAGAAGTCTGATCTTTAGAGAACAAGGGATGTGTCTTACAATAACTTCCATCACAGAAGTCTTCAAATGCGTTTGTTTTTGATATATGTGCTTCTCTAAGCAATTGACAAATTTCTGCGTTACGACAAATAAATTTAATGGTTTCTAAAATTGGAATGTAAACAAATGTTTCTTTAACTGGAACTTGATCATAGGTGCCTGTTATTTTATTCCTTCTTGTATCAAATCGAACTCCCAACATAATTTCAACGGGCTCCACAATGCCCCATTTCTCTCTGAAATATGCCATTCTTTTAGTTTCCGTATTAAAGCTAACAAAAGGGTTTTCGTAATTTTCCAAACTTTCATTTATTGTAGATCTCACAGGGTCATCCTTAGAGAAACGAGCCAAAATGTCATGTGTCACCTGAGCGTGTAGACCAGTAGCAAGATCTTCCAAATCACTAACAACTGATGAAACAGCACTATTTGTCATACCACTTCCTTGCAGTTTACCAATAATTGAAGCACAAATATGTTTCACATTTTCAATATGAAGATCAGATCCCTTTTTCTCAAAGCTATTAGTTTCTGGGCTCTGTGTGGTATGTGTTTCACCACCTTCAGTATTATCTTCTGAACAGTTATCTGTGGAACAACCTGGGTTTTCTAGATCAACACTTTGAGAAAAATTATTTTCATGAACAGCTAAATGTTTTTTGAAACCTGAATATGTTGAAAACTGTCGCCTACAACGATCTTGTGCACAAACCAACTTAAACCTGGTGCTTGGATAGAAACTATGGTCAAGTCTTAAATGAGTTATTAGTAACTGGCAAGAAGCATGAACAGCTTGACAGATGAAACACTTGAACATTTTTGAAACCTAGTTGAAGAATTTTGCTCGAAGCTCACAAACTCTTGGAGATCCACTTGTTGTTGTAGCATCGATGTTGTAGACCGTTGTTTGCACGAAGGTGTAGAGCTGTACCAGGGAGTCATCATAGGACAGGTTGAAAGCGTAGTGACATTTGAACAGTTCATCAAAAGCACCCAAGGAGCTGGTGGCTTGGCAGGGGATGAGGTGCTTGTCCACGACAATGTAGAATGCATCAGTTTTGTTTGGTGTGCGGCCAACGGCAAGGATGTATGGCTGCTTCCCCTCTCGTCTCTGCAGGTGGTCATCAATGCTGCAGTTTGACTGAGAAACAGAAACATGTACAATTGAAAATGATTTTACAATCACATTTAATAATGAAGCACTTCAGCATGGCCCCAACCAACGAATGTATGAAATGTTCTACAAATAAATGGCATGATACTAATTTGTTTGCTTAGACGTGAGGTGAATAAACCTGTGAAATTGGAAAGAACACCTAAAAGCAGCACAGCAGAGAAATAAGCAAGTTCTCAATTTTTAACAGTGCTCTCAAACTGCATATGGTGTGTCCATATGGCATTAAGAAAACTTCATCATCATTATTATAAAAAGTATTTTTGTAATGCCAACTTACATATAGGAAAAGATATTCTGCTGCTAATGGGTTAACCTAGTTTGTTGGATTGTAACAGAAGAGGGAAATTCACCTTGTGAAAGTGCACCATTTTGTCCACCGCATCACAGGGACTAATTTTTGTCCTCTTCCGACCAGCTGTGGGTGGCAACAAATGAAGAAGGAGCAGCAGAGAAGCCATATCACTGTCCCAGTCTTTTGGCAGGGAAAGACAAGGAAAAAACAAGACATCTTATAATTCACAAATAAAAAAGCTTTAGCTTGCTGGACTAGAGTGTGAGCAGCCTTACTGGTGTCATCATTTGTTGCAAGTTTCTCAGCAGCTTTCAGAAGTTGGCGCACCTCTGCTGATTGAGTCAGATGTCGGGCCTCATTGATAATCTTGGGTTTAAATGCTGTGTCCCACTTCTCAAGCATCTTAGAAGAGGTTTCAGCTCCAAGCAACAGTTGGAAGTCTTGGTTTACCTATTAGTCATGAAAACATGACAATGCTAAATAAGTACAGTTAATTGCCAACATCTGACCAGATAAGACTGCAGTCAAATTAAATATACCACTCACTAGTCCTTTGACGTCTAAAAAACGTGGGAATGTTTTGAGGACATCTGCACTTTTCTGTGGATCATGCACAAGGTCTTGTCGATGTTGAAAGGTCATCTTCATCTTTTCAAAGACAACTGTCTCATCATTACAGTGAAGAAGAAATGAAATGGCCTCCCTGCAGGCATCTCCATCAAGCTGTTGAGGCACTGTGGCTGTTGTTCTTTTGCGGTTTGGTCCTTGCACTTGAGGCAAGGTGGCTACCTTCTCTGGCCTCTGATATCTACTCCTGGACATGGTTTTGAGGCGCCATGCTAAATATCCCGTGCCTTTTTCCCCATCATAGAAGTGCTCCTGTCAATGATTAGAACATAATGTCCATCACATAATGTCCATCACTTGATTCTAGAAGAGTAATTTAAATTTTATAACATTTTAAACAAATTTTTAGATCAGTATTTAACAAAAAATATATATATACTGAAAGGTTTTATTTTCCAGATTTTTTTTCCCCTAACTGGTGAATTATATTATGTCAAACACTGAATAGTTACATTTGTAAAGCTAATGTGTCTTCAGGTATACATTTTTTTTTTTACTTACATAGCCTTTTGGAGAAAAAGGATCCTTCAGCGAAGGAAAAAGCGTAATGATTCCCAGGGCATACTTCTCTTTCTGCTTACGTGAAGGAATCCTCCTTTACATAAAAAAAAAATACAAACACAATAAACAACATAAAATCTAAAAAATAATGTGGTTTCCTAAACCTAATTGAGTGAAATACATCTTGAAAACAAAACATTCCACTTGCTAGATCGACCCTTTTAATCTGAAATCAGTCCAGTTTTTTTAAAAACACTTACCCATGCATCTCAGTCATATGACTAGCCAGTATGTTAACAAGCTGCCTTCGTGTGCGATGCTGCAGTGATTTCTCTGACTTGTACTCTTCCAAGACATCCTCACCTCCAGGTTTTACATGCAGTGCATTCTCTACCATCTAGATCAAGAGTTGTCAATTAAAAGAGATAGGTTATAAATTAGGTCTTGCAGAAGAAAACTAAAAGTATATACACCACCATTTTCCAATTCATACTAAAACATGGAAAACGCAGAGCCACTCCCCTGCCAGCCAAAAAAGAAAAACACCCAGAACATCAGTAATTCATTTAAATTCACTTATGAAATAATTTACAAGTTTTAATGAAACCATATTTATATTGTGACAATCTGAATTTTCTCTAATACTTTAATTACTGTTAAAATGTTACAAATGCAACTGAAGTACCTCTTTTGCAGCCTCAGACTCTGAAACTTCTGTTGTAGACTTGTTTTTGACCGCAGAGCTCAATCTACTTCCAGTAACAGGAATCCCCAAATCTCTGTGAAGATCACTGTCACTTGAGGATATGGACATGGTATCCGTGAGGGAGGATGGTGTTGAATGAGCTAAAAAAAAAAAATTCAAATATGAAGAAAGAAAAAAAACGATTGCCAACCTAGTGGAGACGTGCAATTCCGGGTGTAATACTGGCACAAGTACAGATTGTTATATTCTACATAAAATCAGCTAGGTATGAAATACAGCAGTGTTGTTAAAGAGATTGAGTTATGTTTTTTCAGGAAGGGAGATGGAGAGTATGAATGAGTGTGATGAGGGTGTAAGGGCTTTTGAGTGCATGTTGATATGTTCGAGCATTTGGCTCTTTTATGTACAGCACTTTGGTTAGCTGCCATGCTATTTTTAAATGTTGCTTTATAAATAAATTGGTATGGTATGTGTAACATAGCTTTTATTCTTGTATTTTGCATCATGTGTAATCAGCATATCATGTGTAAAGTTTTTTCATTTGTTATTATGTAAACCAATTTGTGTTGATCTTTTCATGAAAATGAAAAGGGGCAGCAGTAGCTCAGGAGGTAGAGTGGGTTGTCCAGTAATCGGAAGGTTGCAGGTTCAATCCCAGGCAAGACACACCCACCTTGCCTGCTGGTGGTGGTCAGAGGGACCGGTGGCGCCAGCGTACGGCAGGCCTCGCCTCTGTCAGTGCGCCCCAGGGCAGCTATGGCTACATTGTAGCTCATCCCCACCAGTGTGTGAGTGTCTGTGTGAATGTGTTGTGACGTGCCGTGTGGGGTTGTAGAACCCTAAAGCCTAATTTATACTTCTACGGACAGACGGACCGCCGTGATCCGTCGTTGCAAGAGCTCTCCAGCAGGCTTGCAAGGTCGGACGGAGTCGAGCTCTCTTTTCTAAACATCCGTCCAACGAGACGGAGAACGCAAGCTTGTGATTGGTCAGAACGCCAATGCGTGAGTGCAGCAAACACGGAGCAGCTTGAAGAATACCTCACGGTAAAACTCCGAAAATATGAACGTTTATTCACCCATGACTGGAGGAGTATAAAGATGCGCAGCAATCGTTTTATTCGTGGACGGAAATGACGGGAAACGTGGTTTAGAGGTGACAAGCGCATGAAGAGGTGGAGGAGAATGAGGGATAAGTTTGTCCGTGTTAAAAAGTCTCTTAAATGCAAAAAAGCACAATATAAACTGCAAATATAAACTGTAAATGCACTATTTTGGACAGGATACCCCAGAAAAGCGATACGCCCTCTGTTGTCCTGGCGGGGAACTGCTTTGCAGCACTCTCCAGGTGACGGAGAAGTTCGGGAGCAAAACGGTTCCGTCAATGCGTGTGTGTCTCTGCCTCGGGGAGCTGACGGAGAAGTATAAATTAGGCTTAAGAAGGCGCTATACAAATACAGGCCATTTACCATTTACCAAAATAGCTTTCTTAATAAAAATGTATTTGATTTTATGCATTAACTGCAAAAAACTACAATTTAAAATGTTTGCCTATTGGATGCTGTTGATGATCTTTGTCTTAATACATTATTTGAATAGCCAACTTGTCACAGCCAAAAGGTAATTTAAAAATGTGCACCTGAAAATCCCTGAGCATTCATTAAATTAAGATTTAACAATGAAATTAAACCTACCATCGCCTGCTGCGCTGTCACTTACAGTCNGACACTTTATAGGGTATTATCAGACACTTTATAGGGTATTATCAGACACTTTATAGGGTATTATCAGACACTTTATAGGGTATTATCCGACACTTTATAGTGTATTTTTGACACTTTATAGTGTATTTTTGACACTTGAAAATGTCATAAAATATACTTTGAAGTTTATTTTTAACATTAATCAGCATTTTTATTACATTTTTAATATTTAATTGATTTCAACCAATTCTAATCAACATCACTTAATTTTAAGTTAGTAGTTGTACCATTAACTTAAGTGTTTGCAATATTGAATACACTACTCCCATAATTTCTATCTTCAAAATTTACAGTACTTCTAAATTCTCGTGTCGCAACAGAATGGGAAAGATATATGCAATTAATCTCCCAAGCTTGAATGTGACTGCCTTTGAGGCTCAAGAAAACTAATGATACATAAACAAATTGAACAATAAACCTTTTATTTCAAAGGAAGTCTTCCAAGCACCAATACAAACTGGCAATTAGCTGCTTTAATACAACTACAAATAAAATAGAGGCACAACATATAGACCAATGCCACTATGTGCATGTTGTAAGTCAAAGGGTTTGTAACTGATAAGATTGTCTGGTTTGACAACATCCTTTTCTTCACTCTCGAACACTCTGTAGGCATGAAAATGCTCGTTGAAGTGATCAACCACAAGCTTGTCCACAAGGAAGTACGTAGTACTGTCAGCTAAAATGATCTTTCTTATTTGACCAAATACAGGCATTTCATTTTTGACATCACAGCAAATTATTAGTCCTTGTCTGTACTCTGTTCCAGAAATTTTGATCCAGGTAGAAGAAAATAAGTCTTTTGGTGATGCATGCAGTGCTCTTGCAAAGATCTCTGTATTGTCCTCATTGTCCACATTAAATGATTTCAAGGGTCCATGTTCGATGTGGTTTAAAGGTGACGTTTCCCAGTGGTATCCTATGGAAATCTGATGTTTTTTTGCAAGTGACTTTGTAACATTTTTAAAGTTCTTAACAGTATTTTTGAAAACCTTATGTTTAGCCTCAAATCTCATGCTCCACATATGTATTAGAGGTCCGATTTTTCTTATGCAGGCAGGATAGTGTACCATAAAGTGATGTTTTGGGATGAGGTTCCTATTAGGATACAACCGTTTGAACAAGACATGGTGTTCTATTATCAAATGCTTCAAATGTATCGTCATGCCAAATGTAAGAGACGGAGAAAATATTATGTTAATGATCTGTAACAAAAGCAACAGCAAAGTCCAGTTTGGGTTTCCCTCAGGCAGAAGATCACCTAAAATGAGAGGAAGGTTTCTTATAAGGCAAAGAGTCTGAATGGAATTGAGCCCTATGCTGTTGCCACTGCTGTCCAGGTTAATCCTTGTAGGACGATTTTTGCGCTCCAAATACCCATAATCAAAAGCATAAACTCTTGAAAGCAGATCACATTTTGACACAACATTTTCACAGAGATACTCCAACAATAACTTTATCTCATACTGAGCCACCCCTTCAAGAATGTCGTGCATTATGTCTAAGGAGAAATTGTGGCAAACATGAAAGAACTGTAGGCCATTTAATGTTGAATTGTGCTTTAAGCCAAACACTGATAACTTCTGTGGGTCTGACTGCAACTCATTGCAATGCATTTCAAAAAAATCTTTTCCACGCAAGATTATCTTCGGGTCATCTTCGTCATAAACATTCTGGGCATCATCTTTTTCAATCAAGCACAACCGGCAGAAATATCGTGAACTAAAAGACTCTGTAAAACCCAGAATTGAGTGCATCGCCAAGTTATCTCCAGTTATCTGACATATTGTGCCACGAACTTTTTCAGTGGAGAATGGTAAATCAAGGCCACTGCATTCCAGAGTTTTGATGTCACTAATCAGAGGCTGTAGAATTGGATCAAATCCATATTTTTTCACGTCTTCAGTGTGAAACAGTGCTACCAGATGAATGTTCATAAGAGCAGAGTTCAACTTAGGTGGCAGGTTTCTAAGTACAAAATAAAGAGCACCGACTTTGTGGACAGTGCGTTTTGAACCCAATGGGTTTGCAGTTTCAAAGTCATCGTAGTACAACTGAATTTGTAAAGAAGTCTGATCTTTAGAGAACAAGGGATGTGTCTTACAATAACTTCCATCACAGAAGTCTTCAAATGCGTTTGTTTTTGATATATGTGCTTCTCTAAGCAATTGACAAATTTCTGCGTTACGACAAATAAATTTAATGGTTTCTAAAATTGGAATGTAAACAAATGTTTCTTTAACTGGAACTTGATCATAGGTGCCTGTTATTTTATTCCTTCTTGTATCAAATCGAACTCCCAACATAATTTCAACGGGCTCCACAATGCCCCATTTCTCTCTGAAATATGCCATTCTTTTAGTTTCCGTATTAAAGCTAACAAAAGGGTTTTCGTAATTTTCCAAACTTTCATTTATTGTAGATCTCACAGGGTCATCCTTAGAGAAACGAGCCAAAATGTCATGTGTCACCTGAGCGTGTAGACCAGTAGCAAGATCTTCCAAATCACTAACAACTGATGAAACAGCACTATTTGTCATACCACTTCCTTGCAGTTTACCAATAATTGAAGCACAAATATGTTTCACATTTTCAATATGAAGATCAGATCCCTTTTTCTCAAAGCTATTAGTTTCTGGGCTCTGTGTGGTATGTGTTTCACCACCTTCAGTATTATCTTCTGAACAGTTATCTGTGGAACAACCTGGGTTTTCTAGATCAACACTTTGAGAAAAATTATTTTCATGAACAGCTAAATGTTTTTTGAAACCTGAATATGTTGAAAACTGTCGCCTACAACGATCTTGTGCACAAACCAACTTAAACCTGGTGCTTGGATAGAAACTATGGTCAAGTCTTAAATGAGTTATTAGTAACTGGCAAGAAGCATGAACAGCTTGACAGATGAAACACTTGAACATTTTTGAAACCTAGTTGAAGAATTTTGCTCGAAGCTCACAAACTCTTGGAGATCCACTTGTTGTTGTAGCATCGATGTTGTAGACCGTTGTTTGCACGAAGGTGTAGAGCTGTACCAGGGAGTCATCATAGGACAGGTTGAAAGCGTAGTGACATTTGAACAGTTCATCAAAAGCACCCAAGGAGCTGGTGGCTTGGCAGGGGATGAGGTGCTTGTCCACGACAATGTAGAATGCATCAGTTTTGTTTGGTGTGCGGCCAACGGCAAGGATGTATGGCTGCTTCCCCTCTCGTCTCTGCAGGTGGTCATCAATGCTGCAGTTTGACTGAGAAACAGAAACATGTACAATTGAAAATGATTTTACAATCACATTTAATAATGAAGCACTTCAGCATGGCCCCAACCAACGAATGTATGAAATGTTCTACAAATAAATGGCATGATACTAATTTGTTTGCTTAGACGTGAGGTGAATAAACCTGTGAAATTGGAAAGAACACCTAAAAGCAGCACAGCAGAGAAATAAGCAAGTTCTCAATTTTTAACAGTGCTCTCAAACTGCATATGGTGTGTCCATATGGCATTAAGAAAACTTCATCATCATTATTATAAAAAGTATTTTTGTAATGCCAACTTACATATAGGAAAAGATATTCTGCTGCTAATGGGTTAACCTAGTTTGTTGGATTGTAACAGAAGAGGGAAATTCACCTTGTGAAAGTGCACCATTTTGTCCACCGCATCACAGGGACTAATTTTTGTCCTCTTCCGACCAGCTGTGGGTGGCAACAAATGAAGAAGGAGCAGCAGAGAAGCCATATCACTGTCCCAGTCTTTTGGCAGGGAAAGACAAGGAAAAAACAAGACATCTTATAATTCACAAATAAAAAAGCTTTAGCTTGCTGGACTAGAGTGTGAGCAGCCTTACTGGTGTCATCATTTGTTGCAAGTTTCTCAGCAGCTTTCAGAAGTTGGCGCACCTCTGCTGATTGAGTCAGATGTCGGGCCTCATTGATAATCTTGGGTTTAAATGCTGTGTCCCACTTCTCAAGCATCTTAGAAGAGGTTTCAGCTCCAAGCAACAGTTGGAAGTCTTGGTTTACCTATTAGTCATGAAAACATGACAATGCTAAATAAGTACAGTTAATTGCCAACATCTGACCAGATAAGACTGCAGTCAAATTAAATATACCACTCACTAGTCCTTTGACGTCTAAAAAACGTGGGAATGTTTTGAGGACATCTGCACTTTTCTGTGGATCATGCACAAGGTCTTGTCGATGTTGAAAGGTCATCTTCATCTTTTCAAAGACAACTGTCTCATCATTACAGTGAAGAAGAAATGAAATGGCCTCCCTGCAGGCATCTCCATCAAGCTGTTGAGGCACTGTGGCTGTTGTTCTTTTGCGGTTTGGTCCTTGCACTTGAGGCAAGGTGGCTACCTTCTCTGGCCTCTGATATCTACTCCTGGACATGGTTTTGAGGCGCCATGCTAAATATCCCGTGCCTTTTTCCCCATCATAGAAGTGCTCCTGTCAATGATTAGAACATAATGTCCATCACATAATGTCCATCACTTGATTCTAGAAGAGTAATTTAAATTTTATAACATTTTAAACAAATTTTTAGATCAGTATTTAACAAAAAATATATATATACTGAAAGGTTTTATTTTCCAGATTTTTTTTCCCCTAACTGGTGAATTATATTATGTCAAACACTGAATAGTTACATTTGTAAAGCTAATGTGTCTTCAGGTATACATTTTTTTTTTTACTTACATAGCCTTTTGGAGAAAAAGGATCCTTCAGCGAAGGAAAAAGCGTAATGATTCCCAGGGCATACTTCTCTTTCTGCTTACGTGAAGGAATCCTCCTTTACATAAAAAAAAAATACAAACACAATAAACAACATAAAATCTAAAAAATAATGTGGTTTCCTAAACCTAATTGAGTGAAATACATCTTGAAAACAAAACATTCCACTTGCTAGATCGACCCTTTTAATCTGAAATCAGTCCAGTTTTTTTAAAAACACTTACCCATGCATCTCAGTCATATGACTAGCCAGTATGTTAACAAGCTGCCTTCGTGTGCGATGCTGCAGTGATTTCTCTGACTTGTACTCTTCCAAGACATCCTCACCTCCAGGTTTTACATGCAGTGCATTCTCTACCATCTAGATCAAGAGTTGTCAATTAAAAGAGATAGGTTATAAATTAGGTCTTGCAGAAGAAAACTAAAAGTATATACACCACCATTTTCCAATTCATACTAAAACATGGAAAACGCAGAGCCACTCCCCTGCCAGCCAAAAAAGAAAAACACCCAGAACATCAGTAATTCATTTAAATTCACTTATGAAATAATTTACAAGTTTTAATGAAACCATATTTATATTGTGACAATCTGAATTTTCTCTAATACTTTAATTACTGTTAAAATGTTACAAATGCAACTGAAGTACCTCTTTTGCAGCCTCAGACTCTGAAACTTCTGTTGTAGACTTGTTTTTGACCGCAGAGCTCAATCTACTTCCAGTAACAGGAATCCCCAAATCTCTGTGAAGATCACTGTCACTTGAGGATATGGACATGGTATCCGTGAGGGAGGATGGTGTTGAATGAGCTAAAAAAAAAAAATTCAAATATGAAGAAAGAAAAAAAACGATTGCCAACCTAGTGGAGACGTGCAATTCCGGGTGTAATACTGGCACAAGTACAGATTGTTATATTCTACATAAAATCAGCTAGGTATGAAATACAGCAGTGTTGTTAAAGAGATTGAGTTATGTTTTTTCAGGAAGGGAGATGGAGAGTATGAATGAGTGTGATGAGGGTGTAAGGGCTTTTGAGTGCATGTTGATATGTTCGAGCATTTGGCTCTTTTATGTACAGCACTTTGGTTAGCTGCCATGCTATTTTTAAATGTTGCTTTATAAATAAATTGGTATGGTATGTGTAACATAGCTTTTATTCTTGTATTTTGCATCATGTGTAATCAGCATATCATGTGTAAAGTTTTTTCATTTGTTATTATGTAAACCAATTTGTGTTGATCTTTTCATGAAAATGAAAAGGGGCAGCAGTAGCTCAGGAGGTAGAGTGGGTTGTCCAGTAATCGGAAGGTTGCAGGTTCAATCCCAGGCAAGACACACCCACCTTGCCTGCTGGTGGTGGTCAGAGGGACCGGTGGCGCCAGCGTACGGCAGGCCTCGCCTCTGTCAGTGCGCCCCAGGGCAGCTATGGCTACATTGTAGCTCATCCCCACCAGTGTGTGAGTGTGTGTGTGAATGTGTTGTGACGTGCCGTGTGGGGTTGTAGAACCCTAAAGCCTAATTTATACTTCTACGGACAGACGGACCGCCGTGATCCGTCGTTGCAAGAGCTCTCCAGCAGGCTTGCAAGGTCGGACGGAGTCGAGCTCTCTTTTCTAAACATCCGTCCAACGAGACGGAGAACGCAAGCTTGTGATTGGTCAGAACGCCAATGCGTGAGTGCAGCAAACACGGAGCAGCTTGAAGAATACCTCACGGTAAAACTCCGAAAATATGAACGTTTATTCACCCATGACTGGAGGAGTATAAAGATGCGCAGCAATCGTTTTATTCGTGGACGGAAATGACGGGAAACGTGGTTTAGAGGTGACAAGCGCATGAAGAGGTGGAGGAGAATGAGGGATAAGTTTGTCCGTGTTAAAAAGTCTCTTAAATGCAAAAAAGCACAATATAAACTGCAAATATAAACTGTAAATGCACTATTTTGGACAGGATACCCCAGAAAAGCGATACGCCCTCTGTTGTCCTGGCGGGGAACTGCTTTGCAGCACTCTCCAGGTGACGGAGAAGTTCGGGAGCAAAACGGTTCCGTCAATGCGTGTGTGTCTCTGCCTCGGGGAGCTGACGGAGAAGTATAAATTAGGCTTAAGAATGCGCTATACAAATACAGGCCATTTACCATTTACCAAAATAGCTTTCTTAATAAAAATGTATTTGATTTTATGCATTAACTGCAAAAAACTACAATTTAAAATGTTTGCCTATTGGATGCTGTTGATGATCTTTGTCTTAATACATTATTTGAATAGCCAACTTGTCACAGCCAAAAGGTAATTTAAAAATGTGCACCTGAAAATCCCTGAGCATTCATTAAATTAAGATTTAACAATGAAATTAAACCTACCATCGCCTGCTGCGCTGTCACTTACAGTCAGGCATATGTCGGGATTGGCCTCTATCAGTTCAAGAAAGATGTCCTCCTCCACTGCTGTGTCAGTCTCATCAAAAATTTGTAGGTCAGTGACATCAGGAAGCCCAAACTTGTTTTTGACTGAAAGAAGATAACATATGAGGTAAACATATCTGAAACAAATTTTGATCTGAAAGGAATAAGGACTGTTTTTCTAAAGCTAATCTGAAATTCCACATTGTTTTCACTTGAAAAAGAAGTTAAGTGATATGACTTTTTATTCACTAACTTATGTGCAAACAAAACAAATCTGAGTAACTTTCATTTGCCAACTCAAAACAAGTCAACATTTACATGTGATGTGAAAATCTACNTTTTAATGTCCCTGCACTGGCTTCCAGTCAAATATCGTGTGGTTTTTAAGATTTTGTTGTTTGGTTTTAAAGCTCTTAATGGTCTGGCCCCTGCATATATTACTGAGCTCCTGTTTTCACTTACAATATCGCTCGATGTCTAAGATCAGCAAACCGATTGCTTTTAACTGTCCGGAGTATTTCTTTTATCTGATGGCACCATCTAGTGGCTGACAAGCATATCACACCAAGAGTTTCTTGTTTATGAATGTGCTTCTGTAGCCGACAAACAGAGCTAAAACATGTTGTTTTACAAGTATTATTCTCATGTCATGTTGTGTTTTCTTATATTTATATTTTAAAGACTTACTTGTCCGTGAAAAGTTCATCAACTCTGCATGGAGCTCCGCAGGGTACAGTGCTCTCACCCTTTCTCTTCACCTTCTACACCTCGGACTTCACCTACAACACCAGCAGCTGTCACCTCCAGAAGTTCTCTGATGACTCGGCCATCGTCGGCTGTGTGTCTGAGGGGGACGACCAGGAGTACAGGTCAGTCATCATGGACTTTGTGGACTGGTGTGAGCGTAACCACCTTCGCTTGAACACCAGTAAAACAAAGGAAATGGTGATTGACTTCCAGAGAAACACTCCTCCTCACTCACCAGTAAACATCCAGGGAGCAGACATTGAGGTGGTGGACACCTTTAAGTACATGGGTGTTCACCTCAACAGTAAACTGAACTGGTCCCACAACACAGATGCTCTGTATAAGAAGGGCCAAAGCCGCCTCCATCTCATGAGGAGGCTGAGGTCCTTCGGAGTTAACTCCCAGCTGCTAAAATCCTTTTATCACTCTGTTGTTGGCTCTGTTATTCATTCTGCTGTGGTCTGTTGGGGTGTAGGCAGCTCTGACTGAGACAGGAAGAGACTGAATAAGCTAGCTACCAAAGCTAGCTTGGTTCTGGGCTGCCCACTGGATACAGTTGAGGAGACGTGTGAAAGGAGGATGCTGGGGAAGATGACCTCCATCTTAAGAAACCCCTCCCACCCACTGCACAGCAAAATCGTCAGTGTAAATTTAACTCGCATAGTGTTAATTTTAACACTATCGCAGTGTTTATATAATCCTCACCAGTCCAGTGTTAAAATTACACTTTCAATAGTGTTAAAACTTTAACTCATTTATAGTGTTGATTTTCTGACACTCACAGTGTTACTTTCTGACACTTTACAGTGTACTTTCTGACACTTTACAGTGTACTTTCTGACACTCACAGTGTTACTTTCTGACACTTTACAGTGTTACTTTCTGACACTCACAGTGTTACTTTCTGACACTTTACAGTGTACTTTCTGACACTCACAGTGTTACTTTCTGACACTTTACAGTGTACTTTCTGACACTCACAGTGTTACTTTCTGACACTCAGTGTTACTTTCTGACACTTTACAGTGTACTTTCTGACACTTTATAGTGTACTTTCTAACACTTTACAGTGTACTTTCTAACACTTTACAGTGT